>KQ435894.1:556364-571687 GCA_001276565.1 Melipona quadrifasciata
AAATTAGTCACAAAACAGTTGCACGATCGTTGGTCGCTCGATTGTGACTGTCTTTCACCGGCGGTCACCGAGGTCTTCGATCAACGTCTCATCGGAGGATCTATCGTAATTCATCGCGAGAGAAAGCGACGCGGATTCCGGGGATCGTATGACAAATCGCGTACGACTCGATATTTCGTTTCAACGTTCACCCGATACGATCGCGAGTCGTAAGTACCATGCCACGATACGATCTAAAAACGCGTTTAATATTCCTCCGTCGATCGGGCTTGTTTCAATTTCACTGCCTTCGTAAAATTCAATACACAAGCCGTCGATTGCTCCATAACGTCGCCCCGTAATAAATGGCGTTGGTTTTTCGTCGCGACGACTCTTTCTCTCCTGTCGTTCGATCGGAGATTCCTGTCTCGCCGAGAATTCCGACCGGCCTAAACGGAGAGTGCAATTCGCTCGCATCTGCCTCGTGAATTTACATGATCCGAACTTTCGAGCTTTTTGCGCGTAAAAATGTGGCAGCGAGCGAGCGAGCGAGCGAGAGGGAGACCCGCGTGCACGCTTCCGCCGCAGTCGGGAACGATGATGACGATCGGCGATCGCGGCGTCTGATCGCGCCGCGTGATCGGAATGGTAATGAAAAGCGTACGTTCGGCCGCGAACGTACCGATGCCTTCGGTACTTTTACCGTGGCCGAGAGCGAGCAAAACGCAGCGCAGGCAGCCTTGTGCCAATTGCGATCACCACCGCGAACACACGGTGATCCCCCCTTTTACGATACGCCTCCGTGAAAATTGATCGAAAATATCTGGGTCTCTGTCGCGTTCCCTCGCTACCGACAAAGTAGATATTACCGTGCATTGCCAGACACCAGGCGCAGCAGATTATTAAACGCAATACGTTCGTACGTGTCTATAATTGATTCGTGTTTGGCTTCGAAAACGATTTCGATCGTTCGTTGGGGTGAAATTGAAAAATAATTCCAACCTCTTAACTGGGTGAATCACGAGTACACTCGTTATGCGAGAAAAGTATTATAATGGCAATTTGCTACTAGAGTAAATTTCAGACATTTCAGAATATTTTGAGACCAGACTTGACCGGTTCTTTTACGTTCTTTTTACATTTTTAAATATTTCCTTGCTATTAATATCAGTTGAGCAATAAAATTACTGATTTAAAAAAAAAATCAATGCTATTTTCTTGCAATTTAAATCAATTTTACAGCAGCGACACAATGCGGATACGCACTTTTAAAAAGCGACACCACGGCCAAGAGGTTAATTTATTTAGTACAGGTAGCGTGGTAAATTGTTCCAATAATTTAAATAATACTTGTGTGACTTGAGAGCGGGACAAATTTATATGATTTACGTGCCACAGATATTACCATTTATTTATATGGTTTCTGGCTGACCCGCGCAGGATAATGCTACTTACTCACGACAACGCTACCTACATCTTTATTTTTGTGTTGCTGCAAGATATTCAAATGGCTTTAAATTTCTTTAAATTCGAGAATGGACGAAGGTGGTTGGCTGACCTACGCGGGATAATGCCTACTTATGGTCACTACTCGTCGCGTACAGCTTCGCTATCCACCGCATACCACTACGATTTAAATATTCGAATTAATATTTGATCGATCTCTCTGTAGTTTATCCGCATTGGAAATTAAATGTAATCTTCGATATTCTGCTAGATGATATTCGCTGAACCTACGCGGTTGCTTCTCTGGGAAAAGTAATCGTCCCATGCGTTATAAAACCCGCGAAGCAGGGAATCTAACGACGTGGCGAGCTTGCCCAATAAATACAAACGCAAGAAATTATTAATATTAATCGAACCTTCGGCGCGACCTCCAAGCCGCGAATTGTAAAAACGACAGCGACGTCCGGGCTAATCCCGAGACGACCGCGAGGATAGGAAGTCGGGAAGGTCGCAGTGCGTCGACTGGGGACTTTAATCAATAAGCTGTTAGTTTCGCGGCCGGACGCCGCTACCGTGCCGCTGGAACTCTGACCCCGTGGAGGCGCGCGCGATCGACGTTTCAGAGAAAAAGGGGAAAAGAAAACGCGACAGCACGGACGCGAGGTTGGGAGCGGGGGGGAAAAAACGTCCGCACCGGTGGGCAATAACCGTAAAACCGGCTTTTAATGTTCCGTACGCGTTGGGCTATCGTGCATCGTGATCAGACATTTTCAGGACCTCTTACCGACGCTGCACGCTCCGTTCCGCTCCGGCATCCTACGGTGTGTCGGCGCGTTCTCTCCCTGTACGTAACTTCGAGAAGCCACGCGGAGACGTGCTTCGGAACGTTGTCGAGGGACTCGTCGACGGGGAGAGTCGCGTCGATCGACCTTTTAACTTTTTCACGTCGCCATCTTTGAAATTTCCCGCGAATCGGAGCAAATGTTTCCGAGATAGATGAGACTTTTCTCGAGATACATATAATTGTTAGGAAAAAGGGCAGTTTCAGTCAACAGATGAGTAACGTTCCAACAAATCCACAATAATTGATTGCTTATAGGTACTCCTAATATATATACACAAGTGCAAAATAATTGCAAAATAATATATATACACAGCTAGGAGAATTATTGCCGTATCAGATGGAAATGGAAACGGTATCACTCGCAGAAACAGATTTCTCGTTCCCTTCACCGTGCAACGGCTCGACGCCGACACACCGTTTCCCCGATCGTTACCTTTCGAAATCGGCCGGTAACAAAGCCTCTCTCGAATTAGAAGCCGGCCGCGGCGAGCCGCGCATTGAGATTCAACGCATGCGGCCCGATTTCCTTGATTAATAAAGTTACTCGGCTTCGCTCGCTGCAAAAGGGGGCAAGGATCTGTTCGAGGTGCTGTCCGCGCAGTCGCGCCGGTCGTTCCCGAGACCCACGGAAAGTCAATTTAACTCTCCTCCCCCTCCCTCTGGCCCCGTGAGTCGCGGGAGATCGATGATCGCAAGGGAGAGAAACGGGCAATTCTTTGGAAGGTTTCCGAAGCGAAAGATGGCCGGTCCGCGGGGGAAAAGGGCGCGAAAAGGAAAAAGAGAGAGAAAGAAGGGAGCACGCTACTAAGACTTAAGAAAGGAGAGGGAGGAGAGGGACGGGACGAGAGCACGGAACCGGTGAGAAGGGACAAAATGAGCAGTCTCGATGACAGGCGCGTGTCCTTACAGGGCGGTGGCCACCTCCATTTACATTTACAACACCCGCCACCGCCTTATACGGCCTCTTATCCGCTCGTTCCGTGACATTTCGCTTTCGTTCCTTTATTTCCGTGGCCCCGCGTAGACGCGAAAACGGCTCCGAAACAGTTCGATTTTCGATAAACCGACCGCGGAAATCCGGAATCGCAAAGTCGATTGAATCGGCGTCGCGAGTGTTTGTATTGTAGATTAACGCACGTCTCTGCGTCTGGATCGATATTATTCTCGCAAGATTTCGATGAACGAACAGAATTTGAAGTGAAATTTTCAAGCCGGTCGTTGGTACGTTTGCTGTTGAACGTGTTGGCGAATCAGCGTAAGAACTAGCGTTTTATCGTATCAACTGCAATCACGGTACACGATTCCCAATATAATAATCGTTCATTTCGCAAAATCGTTTAGTTAAAAAAATGCAGTTTTACTACAGTGTCGCTGTTGAAGAATGAAATAATATAGCAGAAGAAAATAAATGAAACAACTAAGAAAAAATACACAAAATTACAGAGAAATCAAAGATTTCGAGAGAAATCGACGTCGCGTTTTTCTTTTAGCTGAAAAAAAAAAACAACTTGCAAAAACTACACGAGAAACGATATCGAATGTAAACGAGACGCCGGAGCGAGAGTTCGTCTCACGAGAAGGAATACGAGTTTTCGTCGATGAGAAAACGAAGCTGCTGCGTGTTACAACGTCAGCAACGTGGCACCATTGAAAAGCATGTTTTTCGCGTTTACGAGCGGCCGTGGACGCCCGATGTGCGCACGCACGCACGCACGCACGCACAATGAAAAACAGATGCTGGACACGTCTGCGGTGTGCAATTATCGTGGAAGAGAAGCAGCCACCGCGAACGTAAATTTCACGACG
Organism: Melipona quadrifasciata; assembly: GCA_001276565.1. Lineage (NCBI taxonomy): Eukaryota > Metazoa > Arthropoda > Insecta > Hymenoptera > Apidae > Melipona > Melipona quadrifasciata. The sequence continues at coordinate 560,440 of KQ435894.1, forward strand.
CGTCCCGTTTATAAGAGGCGAACCACACCGCGGTGATACGTGATCGAGGAATAATTATCCATTAACGACCACCGGTCCCGGGGTGTGGGTAATTCGAATTGTCTGGCCTCGGTGTAGATTAGCAATTGGCGGCACGGTGGTCTTACGACGCTTCAACGTCGTTGGCCAGCGTGACAACCGGCCTCGCTGAGAATAACTTGGACAAACGACGTTTAATCCCTGTGCTTGGGCGCGTTTTATCGCGCGCCATTCGACCATCACTTTTAATTTGCCTCTCTTCCCCCGTCGAAAGGGAGAAAGTCTCCGATTCTTTACGATCTCCGAGTATTTTTAGCCCGCAGCTGTTTGCGTTACGTGGGAGGTATCGCGGCAAATTTACGGATCGCTTTATGTTTTGCAAATCGTCGTTCGACTCGAAGCGACTCGAAGCGACACGACGGTGTTTGCGTTTCACGAACCTATTCTTGAAAATCGATTCGCGATTTTTTGAATAATAACTGGAATTGCTGTTTTTCACAGCATCCGACAGTATTTAACTCCACCGTTCGTACAACGTTTTCTCGCAGAAGAAGATGAAGCAGACGTGGTCGGCGCGAGCGCTCAGTGGCTTCCACCATCTCCACTCGATTTCCTCGAGTTTCTCACAATACTGCCTACGTACCTGTAGCTATCTTGTAACCATTGTGCACACACTTGCCGTGCGAGACTCCGTCCAGGTAGCTGGCAAAGCAACGTGAGCGCGCAACGCCGCACGCCCCGTAATTGCGGTTTACCGGGACATTACGGATTTTATGATGTATTAACGGTAGCATGAAATCGGTAATTGCGGGCATTTACCATGTCCAGCCGCTCTAACGAGTTACATATCTTACGAATATTAGACAAGCTGGAAGCAGCTTTGATACATCAATCCTAATGGGGAAAAATGATAACGACGTAAGGGAAACGACGGACTGCTGCGAGTGCGTGTCTCACGGTGCACGGCTCAACGGCTCGCGCTGTTGGAGAGCCCTCGACTCTCCATCGAGTGCCGTTCGCCTCCGTGCTCGGTCATTTGTTTCGTTCGACGATACCCGCGGCCGCGATACCGACTTTCCGCGGCGTTTAGTAGCGATCGACGTGCCGCGACCATTAATTCCTAACCGACTGGACGCGCTGAAACAACAACGTCAAACGGGTTTACGTCAAACGGCCGTTTCACGGCTCGTTGCCGAGGTATATCGCTGAACCCACGCCTCGCGAGCTGAGGGCAAATTCATCCGGGAGGACGTGTACACGCATGCGAAAGAATGTATTTCAGCAGTTTGTCGATGTTGCCGGTCGTCGAGGATCGTTCGCGAGTACGGTTTATACTCGCAGCTGGACGCGACCTCAAGTCGCGCTGGCCGTTACCGAGGAATCAAAGTAACGATTTCAGCTTCTGACGGGCAAGGAAATGGTATTAGAGAAGGACAACGGTCAAAGTGTGGAAGAAAGATATTTAAGTTGATATCATTCTCTTGTGGCCTTACGTGATAATAGATCTCAAGTGATTTTTAAGAGAACGTTCGCATTTCAATATTAAGAAACAGACTTTTACTAACGTAATCGAAAGGAATTACAAACGAAGTAAATAAAAGGAACGACTATGACATTCAATTCCCAAGTAAATCTCGCAACATCCAACGCACGACCGAATCAATCTCTCTCAAACCCTTGCCAACATCCCCCTCTTCGTTCGTAATCGCCCGTTTCAAAATTCAGCAATTCCACTCTCGAGTCTATCAAATTCGCGAAGAGGCAACGTCTCGCTCGTCCCTAACTTCCTGCTGCATCCCTCTCTCCTCGCTTGGCCAAACTTCTTCCAACGAGCGTCAAACGAGCAAAGTTAGCGGAACGCTCAAGGACTCTTCGGGAGTCCAGGAGACTCTCGCCCCGTGAAACGATCGCCGATCACGGACTTTACTCGCAATTGGTCGCAATTCAGTTTTACAGTTACGTAACGGCGGCCATTTACGGCTCCCCCCCGCGCCCTCGGTCGTTTAATTACAAAGGCGTCAAGTGCCACACGCTAAGAAGCGTGGCATCTGCGGCGGTGGCCGCCGGTGGTTGTACCGTTACTGAAAATCGCGCGTTAAAACGGTAAGAAAACGGCTCGACTGTAAAGAGCGGCCGGCTGCGATAAATAATACGTAATTATGGGAGGCCAGCGTGTGTCGGTGCCAATGGGGACCGGTAAACCGGCGTTTTCCGTCGCGCGGAATACGAATTACTCGCCGATGCGGTATTAATTTCCCGGCGAACGTTCGGTTCGACGCCGCGTGATAGCCGATAATGATGGTGATCACGCGTGTGGCCACCGCGGCGAACGTCGTCACGATGCTCTTTTTACCGTCGTATATTTCGCCTACAAGCATGCGTGCCGAATATTAACGATAGAACTGTCAAACCGCGACGATTTTTCAGGGCTTTTCAAAATCACCAAGGGCCATTTTTGAAGATTCGAACGATTTTTAGCAAAGAGTACAATGTACTTACGTACATTGTGCGTACCTAAAAATCATTTCGATTTCTTTGATATTTTTTCGCACTTTAATTAAAAATTTTGGAATTTTTATAGATGTAAATTTATGTGTACATATATCTTTCCGTTGCGTCAATTGTCAGATTATGAATCTTCATGCAGTTTCACATTTTTATGAATGCCGAAACACCGACTCCTTATCTTCTTGAAGACTGTTGAAGATTTGAACAAGTTTTATCAAACTACATGTGGTGTCACGTAGAAATCATTTCGATTTCCTCGATGCAAATTTCACACTTTAACTCGAGATTAAGAATTTTGGAATTTACATGGATATAAATTCACATGTATATCTTCTCGTTGCGTCAATCTTTGTATAATTTTACGTTTTTATGAATAGGAAACACGACTGCCTCCTTATTTTTCAGGAGATTATTCTAATTAAACAAAATTTGAACGATTTTTACATCACGTCACGTGGAAATCATTTCGATTTCCCCTGACGAACAAATTTCATAGAAAGTTATACATCTCATACATCTTCTCACTGCGTTAATTCATAGATAGACTATGAATCTTCGTGCAATTTCACGTTTCTACGAATGCAACTAAAGAAATTGGAAACGAGTAAAAATCTATCTATTCTACTACGAATATCTATTCTACTTGGAACATTTTAATGGGAATTCTCTGTAAACATCCGGCATTTTTGAAAACGAGAATTAAATCCCTTCTTCGACTCTGCGAACGGTGCTCGCAACGCTGTCATCACGGCGTATAAACCGCAGATGCCTGAAGGTACTTGGTGCCAATCGGTTAACAATTTTCGCAACAAGATCGAAATGGCCGTCGTACTTACACAGTGTCGCGAGGCATATCGCGTGAAGTGCGTCAGAGGGTGAGAAAAAAGGCGCCTGGCGTTACGAAACGACGCGGAAGCGACCGTCGAATTTAATCGACGATAAAAGACGAGAAAGACGCGCGTTGCGGTCACGAGCAAGGAAATAACAGTGGCGCGGTGAGACTGAGGGTCCGACGATCTCTCGATTATTAATCCGGCCGGTTTAAGTGAAAATATCGCGTGATTTATTCGCGAGCGAGCGTTGCGACGGATCGTAATGGGGAGAACGTGAGCAGGCGCGACGAAAAATTCGCTCGGACCTCTGCGGTTTCCAGCAACAGCCACCACGAACAACGGAGAGATCGGTGGTCCCTCTGGAGCTGGATCGGCCGATCGCGACCCTGAAACCGATACCGCTCGTTGCGGTAACTTCGTTTCACCTGCTGCGGTCGCATAAATTCGTGTGTGTCGCGAGCAGGGAACGGATCCTTCCACCTGCAACAACGAACCTAAGCTCCGCTTAGTTTCAGCGTTCGCGCGGAATTTAAGGGAGGGCGCGATTTATCGCGACACTCCGTTTCTCGTTTCAGGAGGGAACGATGCTCGTTAACGGTACGCCATTCCTCCCCCACCTCTTTCTCGTTCCTTCGTCGTGGTTCATTAGTACACGAGTTCGAACGTAAATTAAGTCGGCGCGTGTGTGAAATGTCACCTCTCCGAAGCTTAGTTTCGGGAGCCAATGAATTAAATTAAGTCGATCGTCGTAAGATTCGCAATACGAATACAAATATCGGCCGAGGAAGAATGCAGAAGCGTACGGCTATTGAACGATCAATCTGTTTGGCCAATTAAACTCTCCCACGGCGAGGTGAACCTTACGAGCGTGAAATCTGTCGTGAAAACGCCGCGTTACGTTAACGGCGAGGCGAGGCGAGGCAGCCGGCCATTTGTCTCATTAACCGTAATTATTTTCCACCTGTTTCTCCCGGAGACTCGACCATCAATCTCGAAAATGGACTGCGCTCGCGACACCAGCGGTCGTCGCATACGCGGCTGGATCGTTAGGAACAGCGGAGCATAATACAGAGAGAATCGCGGGAAAAAACGGAAAAAGAGGAAAAAGAGAAGGAAAGAAATGGAGCGTATCTGAAAAAGCTGATCGCCGATCCGGCTCGGCGATTATCCGAGAAAAATTGATCGCTGGAAACGAAGCAGCTGCTTCGACGCCGGGAAAAATCGTCTCCGAATGGGGGGAAAAAGATCGCGGAAGATTTCTTGTCTTTTTGTCTCCTCGGAACGCAGCGAGAGGCAGCTCTCCCGTTCTGGCAGCGATTTTCGTCGCTTATCTCCGCGACGGCAATTTAAAGCTGAGAGAGGCCTAACGCCTGCGGCCGCGCAAATGACTGTCGATAGTTTTGAAATTTATTTCCCGAAGGGGGAAAGGCTTTCTTGTTGCTTCGCCGGCCGCGAGTTCTTTCTTTTTCCTCCTTCGGCCTGCCATCATAAATCATTTATAGGACGTATTTGAACTAAACCTTGAGTAATTCCAACCGTTGGCACGGATTGAAGAATCGGCGAAAAAAGAAAAAAGGAAAAAAGAAAAAAGGAAAAAAGAAAAAAATGACTGAGAACGCGTTGCGCAACAGAGTGCTTTCTCACGAGTAACGCTTTGAGGTAATTACCCCCTCGTTACATAAACGGTATCGCAGGTAGATTTTTGAGTAATTGCCCGGCTGGCGCGAGTCGCGGAATTTCATAAACGTTCCCCCAGCCTAATCTAATTTAATTAGATGGATCGACTGGATCCTCGGCTGCTGACGCGCGTTATTTATGGCTGTTCATGCAGGAATCCGCGAGTTATGGATGAGTAACGTCTGAAATATTGAAGCTTTTATAGCTTAAAAATTCTCGAACGCGACGATGCTTTAAACTTTCCGAAATTTTCTTGGAACCAATCTTTCCTTTACTTGTGTCCCTTGGGATTCGAAGGACCACCCACTAACTTGATTCACACTGTTCTTATTTTGCAACGAGCCTGATGGCGTCTATTAGAAAGCTCAGCCTTGGCTAACTATTAAATGTGAAAAATCACTGTCTTCTATTTTATGCTCTATCTTATGTTCTCACGTCCAAAAATCAACCACTGATTTCCTCGAACTGATTGTCCTCCTTTCTGACAAATCCTTTCCAAAAGACTCTCTTCCTCGCAGGGCGAAGGATGTGTCAAGGCCAAAAGTATGAGGGAAGGTTTCCAAAATTTCACTCGGGTGGGATTTCTGAAAATTATCCCGTTTCTAAACCATCTGTACGATTCCTCGAGTACATGCTGTGACTCGGAAATCCCAGAGACTAGCTGGAACTTATGGCGCGCCTAGTCCAAGTCCTAAAAGTCCTAAAAGCATCGTCGCATGTTTGGCCTCACGAGTGCTAAACGTAAATGTCTGGACGTTTCTAATTTGAAGCACGTGCATGTACAAGTGTTACAACCTACATTCACAGGTATAATTTTAGTTCAATCTCACAGGAAGGTACTCCGCGCGAAAAAAAAAAACGAAAAGAAAGGAAAAAACACGAGTGAAAACAATTCGAGATCCTCGCGGAGGAGGCTTCGAGCGAGTGATTGCTCGCGAGGTGGCGAGTTGCCGATTGGCCGCGAGCGGTTCGTTCGCGGTTCCGCATCGATCAACGTCGTCCTGCTCGGGCATCGGGACGCGGGAATGCAAGAGGAATCGGTGTCCATCGATAATAACCGTCCCACGATCGGCACCGCGACGTGAAAAGGTCTCTTTTACCCGCTAATAACGTCTTATTAGCACGGCCACGGTGACGTATGACGGATGACCGTAATAAGGCCCTTTACGTTTTAACGTGACAAATTGCGATCGCGCCTCGTTGTGTTGCCGGTTCGAACACCGCCTGTCGGTCTGGCTGCGTGTTCACCGACACGTCTCGTTCGCAGCCTCGGCGGAACAACGTGACGAAACCACACGCTCCGTTTAGAACACCTTTATCCCGTTTAATGCCTATATGAACTTATCTCACTTATCGCCGTGCCACCATATTCGCCCACGTTCGCGACTGGCCACGCTATTTTAGCGATGCTGAACCCGATAGGAATTAGCGCCACCGACATTCTCCGTTAATCGTTCCATTGTGTCGATCGGACGATCGTACGAGTCGGTTGGATTAGTCGGCCGAGGAGATACGATCTCGTTACGAATGCAGGGGAAAACGTTGTGTCGTACGAACGTAGGAAGACGAAGTGTTCCTCGTCCTTGAGCGCTGGGCCGCTTTGTCGGAGTGTGATCTGGGTTAGGTGGTCGGCGAACCGACAGCGATCGGAAAATTGCTACCGCGCCCTCGCGTCGGCCGACAGTGATTGCAAAATTGCTGGAAAAGACTCTCTGTAATAGGCACAGACGCGAGAGCGAAGTTTACAGGCATGAAAGAGCTCGTTGTCGCTCCGAGAGCGTGTCGTGTTGCGTTGCGACGCAAAGAAGCGAGGAGCGTCCTATTGATTCGCGAGACGTGAAAGCGTACGCGTTTTCCAACTGACTCGGAAAATCTTTCAACACCGTCCCGACAAATGCGACATGCAACAATTAGGAACGCGAGTGTTTTCAATCGGGAGGAAAGTTGCTCGTCAGCTGGTACAGCTTCGACTCCGCTAGGTTCGACGCGGACGAAGATCGAACGCGAGAGGATGTAATTGCAAAGGTCAAACAGAGATAAGCAGCAATTTCTCGAGAAACCTGTCGTCGATGAATTGATAGCCGCTGTCCCAGCTAATAATCAAACCCCTATTGTCCGATCACGGCAACTCTGTCAACGGCACGAGTCATCCGCGCCAATGACTCTCGCGACGCATAAATTCAATTGTCCAATCCTGGAAACAAAGAGCGCGACGCTTTCGAATGTCTAAATGAAACGCGCGCGAGAAGGGGCAGGCGGGGAAGGGAAGAGGACGAGCATCAAACGAGTATATCGTTTCTAACGAATCGCCGGTGATAACTGACTGGAAACAAAGTTTCTCTCGGCGACTGGCTGTCCGCTCTTGGAATTACGAGGACACGCTAATGTTCGCGGCGTGATGAGGCCGACGGATCTCACGGTAGTAACCGTAACGAAGGGGACGAACGTAGAACGGGAACGGGTAGTCCACCAGCCGTAGAATCGAGCGGACGTACATAACTACGAGGCATCGAGTTCGAGCTCGAGAGGCTCACCTTTCGACCCATCGAAATGGCCGCGATCCACGAGAGATTATCCTCGAAACACCTGTCATCTAACGACCGAACTTTTCACAGCGTCGAGAGAGAGAGAGAGAGAGAGAGAGAGAGAGAGAGAGAGAGAGAGAAACAGACTCGCCGTCATTTATCCCCCCGACGAAACGCGAACGACTTTCTAGCAATTACGGAAGCGAGTGTTAGACGTGGTCGTTGGAAATGTCTTCTTCATTGCGGTCGTAATCGGGATTCTTTTCCTTCTTTTTTTTTGTTTTTTAATGTCAGGGTTGAGGGGAGAATCGGGTGAGAGGATCATTTGGAATAATGGATACGTGTCACGGAACGGGACAGATGGAAAGTTCGAGCTTTCATCCATCGGACGGACGGCTTTCCAGAGCTTCGAATTTTACCGAGTTTTCTTCTTTTCCTTTTTGTTTGTTTGTTTGGAAATTTGGAATTTGTGATCTAATCGAAAAAACTGTTTGTAAAAATTTAAACATTTCCTGTTTCACCTTTTTCACAATTTTTCTTTTTTCCTTTTCTTTCAACGCTAAGAAAAAAAATTCAACAAGAAGGAAGAGTTATCTCTGAACGAACATACGCTTTGCAACTTCGCAATACAGTTTCAACAGAGTAAGTTGGATAAAAACGTTCGTGTTAAGAGGCCTCTGAAAGTGCCTGAGAGAGAGAGAGAGAGAGAGAGAGAGAGAGAGAGACTTCTCTCGGCAAGATACGCCCGAGGAACGCGGCGGATGGAAGAACGTTTCCTCGAACGTTTGCCTTTCATTCTGTCTGAAACGTAGCGAAGGATCGGGCGAGCAAACGAATCGGTAGTGGAGTAACGTGTATATCCTTCGCGAGACATGCGAACGAATGGTCGCCTTAGCAGCCGTACCGGCGGAGATATACCCAGGTTACACAGTGTACGGTGACTAATGAACCTTTACAGTCACCTTTACGTCCTACTGCCGGGCGCAGCGTAACTGGCTGAGTTTATTGCCGATGCTAATTCACGAGTCCGAGCAATTAGAGGGTTCGACGGAAGCGGATCCTTTGAGAATCCCCCTCGTGCTCTTGTCGCCAGCCTTTCGGCCCCGATCGCCTGATCGTTTCGCAGCGTTCTATCGACTGCTCCCGATATCGAGCTACATGCAAGGTAACCGAAGCGATCGAGCTGCGAAACCGAACGTTCGTTCCTCGAACCAGCCGGAGAAGTTTTACACGTGGCAACTTCGTTCTCGTCGACGAACGATGCGAATAAAGTTCGCGAAGCAAGGTCCAATCCCACCTCTTCGTCTACGTTTACGGAGAGACTATATTTTTGGATGAATTTATTACATTTTTTTTTTTTCGTTCTTGTTAATCTCAGTTGACAAACTTGAGATTAAATTGCCGATAAATAAGTGTGATTGGAGAGTTGATTGACCAAGAGTTTGACTAAAATTATTGTTATACGACTATATTATACATGTAATGTATATAATTATTATATATAATATTATATATTACGTTTATTATTATATATATTATATATCTAATTATTATATAGCATATATAGTACAACTGAGTAATTCTACATAAATACAATCAAATGTAAAGAATAAAACTTGTTCGTGCAAATCAGCATTCTCGAGGAAATCAGGTCTAAAAATTTGTCAAGTATGGTTGAATGATAAGAGAGGCTGATTGGTAGGAGATTATTTCATCTGCCAAAGTGAAACTAAAATTTTTCCGTTCAAGGTCTCATTTTTCAGAAAACAAAGTTTGAACCCGTTTGATCAAAAATCTATACGCGACCTTGATGAAATCTTGAATTGAGTCCCGAGTTTCAAAAACGAAACGTTTTGTAAAAAAATTTTTACTATTACACTTTTGAGACTTATTTTCGCAGACAGAATACTTTCCTGTTCGTTATTCATTCCATTCAGAATTAACCAAATTCGAGTACAACCAGCTGATAAATTTCCAAATTTTCGATTTTCTCGGAAACAGAGCCTCAAATGAACAAAATTTACTCCTTATTTTTGATTTATTTTTTCATCCCCTTCTTGATTGTATTTTCAAAGATCAAGACACTCTGTGTACGTATAAATCATTCTATCCCGATTTTTATACGATTATGACGATATGTTAAATGATGGAACGAAAAATAATGTGACGGATTATCGCATGGCGACGTGTATCGTGTTGATAAAAAGAAATATTACTCTGCTGTAAACAAAAATTGTTGTTACTCGAGAAAATGATGGCAGGTCGCGTAGGAAAGAAAACCGGTACATTGGTATCGCGTTCGCCTAATGACGGAGCATGTTGGTCATCGGGACGTACCGTGGCGCTTCGTCCGAAGAGATCGGTGACGAAGACGAACGGTGCAGGTGAACGTGCACCGGCAAAAAGAAGCTCGTTCTCGCAGACAGAAATATTCATTCGACCAGTTACGACAAGCTTTGAGAAAGCTTCGACGTCTCTCGAGGATTGAAAAAGTATCGAACGATTTCGATTTCTTCCAAAACGAAAATGAAAACAAAGTTCTGCCCTCGATTTTAGGCACGATTTTATCTCATTACACTGACAAAAATACGATAATTGTAAGTGAAGATTCGCGGTCGGAACGTACGACAGAGAATCGACTTGACGCAAATTCCACGAGTCGTCTGACAAATATTAATTTCGTCCACGGCGTTCTCCCGGTCGGATCGGCTGGCCCAATCTAAATAGAACGATCAAATAACCGAGCCAATAATAAATACCGCGTAATTGCACCGCATTATATACATCAACGCGCGACACGGTACGATAATTGCGCGTCATTACACGGTATCGCCGCGGTAATATATTATTAGGCCTGGTTGCGCGTAATGCGACGTACGATCGTACGGTGGCACGTTTCTAGAATATTTATACGGCCGATGGCCACCGTTAATTAAAGAAAGTGCCGTAAACGTTCGCCGTGTGCGCGTGCAACGCGCGGCAGAGGGTCGAAGCGGCCTTGGAGAAAAAGGAAGGCGAGGAGGAAAAACTACGAAAAGCGGACGACGATCGACAACCGGGGATCGGTTCGCGAAGGGTCGAAGGATCCTTGGCAGGCTGTGATCCTTAGCAGGCATCGTCGGTGGAAAAAAAAATGTCGTCGAAATGATCAATGCGCGGAAGGCTACGACGCGACGCGACGCGAGTAAAAGCGATAATGCCTTGGACCGCGCGGAGGCCTCGAGAACGTAAAAGTACGTTCGCCTACCTCCTTCCTACGGTGGGTAAAACGTGCGCGCAAACAACTGGCCAACGTCCACTTGCGTAGCTTAAGAGAGAGAGACGCAAAGAGAGAGTGCACACGCAGTCGATACACCAGATAGTGATTGATGATGATTAGCTGGCGATTTGCCGATAAGGGAATGTACCGCGCCAAGGTTCTGCGGGGCCGCGTGTGCTGTTGCCGCGCTATGATACAGCCCGTGATATTGGGCCCCGGCTGCTACACTCGTGTAAATTGCTGTACAATGAGCAATTACAATGAGCTACGCAACGAGCACACGTTCCTTTCGACGATGCGAGATCGGTTTTTTCGTCTGCATTTCTCTCATTTTCCATGGGGATGCCTTCTGACATCATTCGGACGATGGTTTTTTTTTTATCACTGAAAGTGGTTTTAGTGGGGGTAACACAGAAAATCGTGCTTTT
>KQ435894.1:571728-584151 GCA_001276565.1 Melipona quadrifasciata
AAGTGGTTTTAGAAGGGATAACCCAGAAAATCGGGCCTCTTCAAGTGCAACGAAAATTGGCGATTGGTTGATTTGGGTCACGTGATTCGTGAGGGGGCGTGGCGTAGACCTCGAGTAGGAGTGGCATTGTCTGGTACTGAGCGATTTTGTATCGATTCGAATGTTTGCATATCAATAAAATTTTATGGCAAAAATTATTTGTTTCTCGGTAGTAGTAGAAAAATTTTTGTCAGTAAAAGGGGGAGCAAATGAGAGAAAGTCAACGTCGTGGTCCATCAACGGGAAAAATAAAACGTAAGAATCGCGAAGAACAATTCGTCAGGTGAATTGAATTTATTAAACGATTGTATTACCATGTGATTAATTAATTCTAAAGAGAGTAATAATTGATTCTAAACGTGATTGTAATTCTAAAGGAGCAAGAGCAACGAAAGTTCTCCCTCGACGCCACGCGCTCGCCGAAATGTGTCTGACTCGATAACATCATATTCCACTTCGCCACCGTCGAATCGGTCCGATTCCTCCTTTATTTCCTTATTAAGTCGCAGGGAAGCGGTAACCACCGGAACGGTGGATTTACCGTGACTGGTTTTAACGCGAGTTTCCATCGGAAACAAGTCGCAGGTGCAACGTGCAGAGGCAAGCGTCGCCCGTGAACTACGACGCCGATACGGATCTACCGGCGTGACAATCTTTCGATAACAAGCAGAAACGTCCGTGGAATCGCGGAGGGTCGGCGAACGCGGTACATACCATATCGATTCGATATCTGTTACCTGCTCGCCCGTGATACGCGATGCGTTCTGATAAGGCGTATTGTTGTCGCGCCTCTTCCGGCACCGATCGTCCTCGAGGTTCGATAAGTTTTATCCGATCGATGCTCGCGCCGATTTCAGCTAATTCCCATGTAAATTGGCTGTCCGGTGTCCAGTGCTTTGCATAATATCTTCATACCTGTCTTCGGATGGTGATCTTGCGCATGTGTATGTGTGTACGTGTATGTTTGTGTGTACTCTGTGCAACGGCGCAGCTTGTTACGAAGCTTGTTGGAAGATATGCGCGAGCAACGAATACTCGAATTCTCTTTCACTGCTTTTCACTCGTGCCAAAGTTCTTTTCTTTTCTCTTTTTTTTTTTTTTTTTTTTTTTTTTTTTAAAATTTTTTTTTTTTTTTTTTTTTTTTTTTTTTTTTTTTTTTTTTTTTTTTTTTTTTTTTTTTTTTTTTTTTTTTTTTTTTTGTTAAAAACTTTTTATATTTTTCTTCAAATTTGTTTCATATCATTTTTTTCTTTTTTTTTTACTAGTCAGTAGTGTATATGATTTTCTAGGAGATGTATTCTCGTTTTAGAAGATAGCATATTCCAAAAATTATTAAATTTCTTTTCATTAAACAAAAGATACAAAATCTTTCTTATATACATTCTTTCGTAGTGCTCTTATAAACACGTGTAAGTGACATAAATTCAACTTTGTGCGATATATTTTGTGTTATTGAAAAAGAAATTGAAAATTAAAAATAGAAATATGGTAATATTCGACGCATCAAAATAACACTATTAGTATTATATCTATTAGTTACAGCTATTAGACAATATCTATTAGCTTATTACAACTCCATAATTATTAGCTTTTTACTACATAATTTTCCTGTAATAAATTTTATTTCCAACTTACCTTCCCCAATCGTTATACCGCCGCTTCCCATGGATCGACGACTCGGAAGTTGTTGCTTCTTTCGTAAATCATGATGATCACGACAGTGGTGGCCATTAGATCCGTCTAATTGAACTTTTCTTTTCACCATTTCGTAAATATCACTCTTCACCATTTCTTATTCACACAAACACGTTTCTCTGCAAACTGCAAACGGCACAGCTCTTGCTTTAATCGAGATTTTGTTCGCGATTCTTTAAAACACGTCGAACGTTCTTTAGATTTGTCGTAACTGCAATTTTTTCTGCAATTTGTCTCGCAGAATTTGTCGAGCTTGAATTCGACGCTACACGTATCACAACAGATAATTGTCCCGTGCTGTTACAAGCTTTTCTCTTTTTTCCACAATTATCGGGATCTCTTAGTGAAACAGTAAAACTGTTTCAGCTATTTCCGTCGCAAAATAATGTTCTTCGTTTAATTTCATTAGCGCGCTGATATTTCAATTGGATTTAACTTTTATCCGCGACCGATTTTTAAAATATATTAATACGCACTTAGCTGACTGTTTTTCACGACGAGTGTTACACTTTCGGTAGCTCCCGTACGACTGAGGAGCGTAAATAATCGACTTGTTCGAACTTGTCTGCGGTCACGGATTATAATGTTTACATTCTCGTGTTTGTACTTCTGAGAAATTGTGTGCCTCGGTAATAACATTCGACGTGATACACGTGGCAGTAGAATCCACGTCCAAGGTTATTGACGATGTGATAATCTGCGCATTCTCTCTCTTTACGATTCGTAATAGAAGAAAAAAATTGCACGACCCCAGTACGATTCGTCTCACTGAAAGGTCCAGAAGGAAATGAAGACGATTCTTTCGCCATAAAATTTGATCGACATGCAAACATTTGAATCGATACAAAACAAATTACAGATAACGCCACTCCCACTCGAGGTCTACGCCACGCCCCCTCGCGGATCACGTGACCCAAATCAACCAATCGCTAATTTTCGTTGCATCAGCGGTGCACCCAAAGAAGCTCGATTTTCTAAAATCACTTTCGGTGATAATATAGAGCGTGCCACCTGTACAAATCTATTTCATTCAATTTTCGTTTTAATCTCTTCGATACGTACAAGTTTCACTGTGTCTATTAGACATATTCAGCTCCACTCGCTCGCCGGATTATGTTATCGGTCGACTTCAAGCTTTATTCAACGCCGTTCTGGCGTAACGAATTCGCTCGGTGATTCACGAGTACGCTCGGCTTCTCCTTCCGTCTTGCCTCGATTCACGGACGCGAACGCGAATCCCGAGTGTCCAGCCAGTCTGTTAAACCCTCGCTGATACTGGCCGTTTCGCCCGAAGCCTCGTGATTTGCCAACGGAAGAAGGTGGCGCGTTCGGATGTTTCCCTCGGCACGTTCGCCGCCTCGGTATAATCAACGGATGATTTCTTATGAATAATTAATCGCGGGCGGTTGTCGGACGTTGTTACAACGGCGTGAATTAGCAAGCCGAGTATGTAATTGGCAGCTGCTTTAAATCACGCGACCAACTCTTCGCGACTTCGTTTACGAGACCTTCGTACGCGGCTCGAAATCAAAGTTTCTAATTTGATTGTTCACAGAGGATAGTGATTTAACACACTGCGCAGGTAGTGGAACTCTAGACGATTTGGTTAGCAAACGTGTTACGTAATTCGAAATTAAAGCGAACATGGTCGTGTTTAAAGTTGGTCGCAGGGTCCAAAGTTGGGTGGAATTTGGATTGCAAAGCAACGAATCAAGTCACTATGTCACTTCGGACGAGGAAACTTTGAAAGAAATCTTTTCTTTCTCGAGAAAATGAAAATCTTTTTAAAAAGAACTTTTTAAAGACAATTTGAGAAGAAAGGAAAAAATTTAAAGAGAGTTTTAAGGAGAAAAAATTGTATTTTATTTAAATTATCCTTTTTAAATTACTGTCACCAGACGACATATTTGTAGGTACCCTTGTTACTTTCTATGCTCGAGAAAGAATCTTAAAAAGGTGTTTTAATGCAGCAGTGTTTTAATTGTATCGTAAAATACACATGCGTTCTAAAAATTTGATTCTCTACTGAGAATTAAAAATTAAAAAGTATCCTGAGATTTTTGAAACAGTGTAAAGTTTCGTGTCTTCCCTTCGACAATTGCCAGAGACAAAGAATTCTTAAAAAAAAAAAATAATAATAATAATAATAATAATAATAATAATAATAATAATAATAATAATAATAATAATAATAATAATAATAATAATAATAATAATAATAATAATAATTTATTATATATACAATGGAAAAGCATGTTTCTGCCTATCAGATGTTGGACTAGCGTCTACCTGTAACATTCGAGGAAAAGATTACACTAAAATACGTGTCGAAATCCCAAAGACCTTGGTTCAAAGCCTCGCTTACGCAACATTCGCGACAAGAAACCGAGAAAAGGCGGCATCGAGATTCAACCCGGCGTCCGAGACGTTCGCACGAGTGAGTCGTAAAACTTTCTCACCGAAGAGGCGCGCAAAGCGGCGCGCGTGAAGCGAAGCGGTCTGGATCTGCTCTCGAGAGAGGCAAAAGGAAGGATGAAAAGGAGACGAGAGGAAGAGAAGGACGTGTCCGTGTCAGCAGGATGCAAGCAGGATCCGCGGAGCGCGAACGAGTCGGTGCGGCGTGAGCGTCGTCCGGGACGCTCGAGATATTTAGCGGCGATCGGAAACAACAAGCTGCCGTCTAATCACCGATCGACTACCGTGGCGGTCCCTGCAACCGCCGTTGATAGGCCCTTGGCCGGCATCGTGAACGTGTGAGCGTGCACCGCGCTCGGATCACGCTAACTAGCCTCACCAGACCACACAGCGGTCACACCGCGCTCCTTCAACCGAACGATTCGACTCCTGCGCCCGTGGATCCTGCCGTTTGCTCCTCTCCTGCAGTTTCCCTGGTTTACGCGCGTCCCGAGCGTGTTCCACTCGCTACTTTCGCTTTTATCTTGCCGCACGCTTGCAAACTCCAGAAGATGGGAGGATACTACGACCTATATAAATGCGAGGAATGCATCCCTGGGCAGTAATTGCGAGAATTACTTTATGGGGCTGAGATTTGCCCCATAAAATAATACATTTTGACCGAAAACCAGACGTGATCGAAAGGACACAAAGAGTCCTGTTTTAATTGGAAATGTGTTACTAACGTACGATATTGTAGGGGACACAACCCAGACTGCAGTATAAACATTCTCACGACGTGGACCCAGGTGACAGTATCGGCAGGGCCATGAGGCAATCGTCAAAAACCTCTCATGGGCTGACCATAAACACCACCAGATAACACCCGTTTTTCGACCCCTTGAGGGGAAAGGACATGGTGAGAGTCAGAGTAATAAGAGTAACGCTCCAATGCGTCAAGGGATCAGTTATCCGCAGTTTAGTACTAGGTGGCCCACGTCTAGCGAGTCCTTCCACGTGTGCAGTCTAACAGTGTCGCCTACTCAGCTCTCGCGTCAAGACAGACAATAAAAATAATTACATTTCGTACACTGTCTTTATATATTCACTCAATCCCTGTATTATTATTATTATTGTTGTTGTTGTTATATATACATCTTTATTAGTGTAAAATAAAGGCCTTAAAAAACACTTAAGATATCGAACACATTAGAGCGATGTGAATTAAATATTAATTGCGTGGTATGTATAATAACAGTCTCTGAGTAATCGTACGGATCTGCGTCGATCGAACCTGGGAAGAGTGTTCCTGGGATTTCTGCTTTTCAGCAAGAATATTGAAAAGCTTCCGAAGAGAGGAGGATTTGGAACTAGTGAAATTCACGTCTGAAAAATTCACGACTTCTCCTAGTGTCTATATATAGGTGGAATCCACGTTGGTATTGGTACGTGGCTCTCGTATAAGTCAAAGTTTCGTTTCGTGGCTGGTCGCTGCACAACTGCAGATAGGCGTAATATCTTACGTCGAGGTCAAGGCGAGTGCGTCAGGCTCGTTCACAGCTGGCACACGTGCTGATATTAAACGCCACGACGATGCATCAGTGGTGGAATATAATCTGTACCGCGAGGAAGATAGCTGCAAACTTCGACAATCTCTCGTCCAATAGCTGCAAACTTCGACAATCACGATTGTCCGTATCCTTTACGATTGTCGCACGTTTACGGGCAATTAATTAGGATCAAAGTCGCGATATCATTTTGCCAGGCAGGAAAATAATATAGCGCCGGGAAAGAAGACGAGAAAATTCTTTTAGACGAATTTTTAAAGAAAAATCCTTTGAAAAATAAACATTTTCATCCCCTGATCAGTTGTAAATTCCCCTCGAAACCTTTCTTTCTTCTGTCTCTCTCCCACTCTCTCTTTGCAGTTGTCGAATTTAAAGTTATTAACTTATTAAAAATCCTGGCAATCTGTCTTTTTTTTTAAATGCGAATAAATAATACCTATCTCTTCGACAGCTTGCCCGAGAGAAAATAAATGCGTTGACACGTACGCATGTTTTCACTTGCGCTCGGCTATCAATAATCCAAATCCTCTTGCGCAACGCATCTCGTTTACGATCGCGAAAAAGCCAGATTCGAATGTCCATTTAATATCGTCGATACACATTACTCTCGATCCGGATGATGTATTAAATCGAGTCGGATATCGGTTGTCTATTATTAGAAGCTGACACGTCCACTCTGTTAAAACATTACTCGTTATTATTCCCCGTCGAGTGCAGCTTGCAACGAAGAAAGTTGATAGAGTCCCGTCGTGTCAACAATTTTAAGAAACAGAGACAACTCGTCGTGATTCTTTTTTTTTTTTCTTTTTTTTATAAAATACCTATTTCGACAACTGGATCGCGGATTTTTTTATACATTTTCATATTTTTACGCATCCCGCCCTAATTATTGTACTTTCTAATTACTTTGTACATTTTTGTACCTTTAAATTTCATCGATCACTTCGAGCACTTTTCACGTCGACGAACGTTCCGAGCGAATTCGCGCCGTCTGGAGACAAAAGCGAGCGTTCGAGGGCAATTCATTAAAGATTTATTTATGAATGCCTGGCAAGGGCTCGGCATCCGCGTCCACGGTTCCCCTTGTCGGCCCGTATTATCGTCGCGGACGAGTTTTATATCGACCGGCGAAGGTGTGTCATTGTGCGTTTCGCGCCGCGCAATTTGC
The DNA here is from genome assembly GCA_001276565.1 of Melipona quadrifasciata. NCBI lineage: Eukaryota > Metazoa > Arthropoda > Insecta > Hymenoptera > Apidae > Melipona > Melipona quadrifasciata. The sequence continues at coordinate 578,593 of KQ435894.1, forward strand.
TCCACTTTTTTCCCTTCTTCTTTCTAATTCGGCCTGCGTCGCGTGGCGAACAACGAATAGAGAAAGAGAGTGAGCGAGTGAGTAAATCAAAGAGAGAGAGAGAGAGAGAGAGCGTGACACGTGAAAACGGTTTTCTCCGCGTAAACAGGCGCGCCGATTCGCGCCTGAGATGACAAGGCGAGAGAGCCGATCGAACGTTTCGTTCGACGGCATCAAAGGATGAACACGCCTCGCGTGTGGATAATCGAGCGAAATCGAGCTTTAAATGTACCACGTATGCATGAGTACGTATCCGAGCAATGATAATACGGTATACAGAGGAATAGAAATCAGCTGTTGTATAATAGAAGATTGCAGATTCTAGCGTCGAAAGAAATCGAACAAAGAGGATGGTGAGCAGCGATGACTCGCCTCTGGTGAAAGTTTTTGGATTGTTTATATTTGATACACGTTACACGCGTCGATAATTATAAAAAATATCGTAAAAATCTGCTTGTCTCCTTCTATTAATTTCCTTAATAATTAAATAATTATTAATAAATCTATCGTCTCCTTTATTAATTGTCTGGTCAAACTGCAGTAGCAATGAAAGCCGAAGCAGCGATTTCTGCAAGGAACGCGACGTTTCATCGAGTATCGTCACGTTGCTGATAATAAATAGACACCGAGAGACGTGAAAATTAAGTTAAATTGATTGATATCACATTTCAGTCGCGTCTGAATCAATCGACATCGTGTTTCTTAAAACTTTACGCGCCGACGAAGCGCCAGACAACGTTCTCAATGTCGCGGTTGTTTCTCGAAGGAATTGGCGTAGGTCATTGCTCGCGTACGAACGGCGGCGTCCGCGTCAGCGTAAAAGAGACGGCAAGCGGTAGAAACGAGGCGTGGGACGTCACGTGTGGGTGACGTACGTGCGAACCAGGACACGGGTCTGTGTCACCGGGTATTCAGATTGTCCTGTTGCCAATAACGAGGACTCGGGTTGAAAGACAGCGGCGGACGTCATGCACGCGTGACAAATTACCATCACCGACTCACTAATCCCATTTCTCTGCATCGCTGTTGGATCGCGGCCTCAGCCGCCTCGAGATGTTACACAATCTGGCCGAGACTATCAAGCGAGATATATCGGTCGCTGCGTCGTTCAGCCCTCGATTTCATTCGAGAGGTGAAAAAAGTAAAAAAAGAGAAGGCGTTTGTCTGCTAAGTGGCACACGTGTGTCGATTCTTAATCCAGCGTTCCGATCGATCCAACAGAACCGCAGAAAATTTGTTCAATATCGCTGGAGAGACAGAAAGACTCTCCACGTTTTGAAAGAGAATCGCATCTTCCGCAAGTTCCTTGTCGTAAAATCGGCACGAGAGATCGCGCTTCTTCTCGAACAATCAGTGCGACATATGTTTCGTCCCGCCAAATTTCTAAAATCTCTAAAATCCTGATACCCAGTGCCTGTGACGCGTAATTCTTATTATTCAAAAAGTGAAGGAAGCCTTGAAAGGCCGTTAACTTCTAAACGAGCTTCCAAAAAAACAAGACACGTAAGAAAGAAACAAATTTGGAGAAAAGTTGTTAATTTAAAAATTAAGTTCAATCAAAAATTTTCACTTCAAAGAAACGCAAAAGGATTCTTTCTCGTTCTCGAGTTGCCGCCCCGTGGGACGTTGGGAACCGCGGGTCTAATGAAAGGTTATCGCAGCTTCTCGACCCAGCGACACACTCTGAAACTTCCGAAAGTCTCGGGCGTCTTACCAAACACACTTGTTGCGAGCGATTTAAATTTTAGATGAAGAAACGACGGGGAACAACGGGAGCGAAACTCGCGCGCGGTTTAACGCGGAACCGCGTTACACGATTGATCGAAGACCCGGGCTAAATCCGCTCGACGTACTCGCCACTTTCCTGCTGCTTTTCCCTGCATTCCGTTCCGTTGTCGCATCGGCATATAAATCAGGCGTGGTTCGACGCGGATCTATCAAGCGATCGCGGCACGAGCTAGGAAGAGAACGGGCCCCGTGACAGATTAATCTCGAAGTGCAACGCGTGCAGCCTATCGTGCGCGTACGCTTCGCCGCATAATTCATTATTTTTTCCTCCGTCTCTCGCTGTCCGCGTGTTCTCGCGTCCCGTCAGGACCCCGGGTTCTAGAAATCGAGAGGATCGATTTCTCGATTCTTCTCCTTCTTCGTCGTTTTCTTTTTTTCTCGTGCTTCTATCTTTCCTGTCTACACCATGGGGGTTTGGCCAATTGGCTAACAAAGATTTGTCAAATTTTAGTATGTTTATTTACGTACTTCTTTATCAGTTCACTATAACCTGTATTATTCGTGAGGATATTGAAACAATTTTTATAGTGATAATAACGATATTTTAGATTGATTGAAAAATATATTTATATTAATGAAAAAAATGTGAAAATTTTTAATAAAAACATTGAGGATGCCCGTTCGCCAATATCTTGATACAGGTAGTAGCAATGCAAATAAGTAAACATATTTTCAAGATGCTCGTTTAAAATTTTCATGTGTTTCACACTCCTTGTCAAATGGGATATCACGAACTGCTGAATATTTTTGTTCACGAAGTGCTGAATATTTTTTTTTTTTTTTAGGCAAGTGCAGTTTACAAAAGACTAGTAAAGATACTTGGATAAATTTTTCGTTGAGTTGTATATCTGATTGCACGTTCGCTGACAACGTATTGACATCAACTGAGAATGGTGGAGTAGCAGATATGCCAAATATCCCGTCTGAAATAAAAAATATTTCGTTGGCTCTTGGATATTGTTAATTTAAAAAACAAAGCATAATTATTCAAATAATAAAATTCTCAATTATTCCAATTTTCGTTATACAGAGCGCGGCCTGCATGAATAAGGTCTAAAGGCCACTGTATAACTGTGTAACTCTAATTGTTTTATTTGAATAATTTTTGAACCTAAACCACGAATAATTATACTTTTTTTTAAATTTAATGTAAGCCAACGAAATATTTTGTCGAACACACCCGGTTTAAACAGTGACTCTGCCGATATATCCAAGGCGACACAGACCGATACATCTGTTGGGTATTATCCCGAGTCGCGGTTAGACTTTCCAGATCGTAGCGAGTAGAGCAAGCGCGTTCGTTATACAACAGCGGGGCTGGAACGGGACTGGATTTCGTCAAACGTTCGCAACCGGTCGAGAGTCATACGCGATCCGATATGGTTAATCGTATCGGCCGCACGAGGATGAAGCAATCGCGCCCCGCAATGGGCATAATTAGCATTAAATGTGTTATTACTCGCGTATTTCGGACAGCCGTGCACCTGGTCCGCACCGTCGTTTCGTTGAAACGCGCACGTTCAAACTCTCTTTCGAACAGAGTGGTGGTTATCGCGCGTCTTATCGATGCCAGCGCGCCGTTTAACGGAACCGTGCTTTTAACAGCACGTGTGCCACCTTGTCGAAATGTCTGGCGTTTCTATTCTTTTTTTCTTTTCTCTTTCTGCATGAGAACGACTGCCTTCGAACGCAATTGACACCGGTGTTTCAATGTCGCGCGTTTAATGAGTTATCAAGAAGCGTCAAAAGGGATCGCCGTCGCAACAGGTCGGCCAACTTTCTCGCGCAGGATGCTTTTTGCGTCCGTTCGGACTAATTAACGAGAAGTAGAAACAAAAGATGACTTCGTTAGGAGGAATTCGTGTGAACGCCAAGAGTTTCTCAACAGAAACGCCTGCCTCGCGTCGCAATCGGAATATTTCTCGAACGATTGCGCGTTAAATGAAAAAAAAAAAAAAAAATTCTGCTTATAAAGAAAAATACTAAAAATCAGACTTTCCACTGTTGAGACTACTTTTACCACTTGGTCCATCGCGCAAGACTAATCACCCCTGCGCGAGCCGACCGGCGATTCCTTTCGCAGTTTCCATCGTGCGTGCGTTCGACACGAGTATTTATTTTATTCCCGATTTCCTAGACAGCGACGACACTTGGCTCGCGTTTCATTATCGGACGTCCAGCCGGAGACGATAATCAGCTGATAAAAAACGATTTGTCAACGGTTGGAAACAGGTCGCCGCGATCGTTTGTTCCGTTGTGCTGAATTTTTCAACGACTAATTACCAGCAACAATGCGCTCTCGCCGCGAGATCACGTTCGGATAACTTTGTCGGTGAATCCTGAACACGTTGCTCAATTGATTCCGCGGCTCCTTCGCCAAACGTTTCTCAACAAACAGGCCGTGCGTTCGTTCAGACGTCTGCGTGCAACGTAGCTAACTAAACGACGAGTTAAACAGGGAACGTATACGTACTCGTCGTTTTTTCTTTCCTTTCTTTTTTTCTCTTCCCCGACAGAGATGCGATCCGCAGACGCGTGTATCGTTCAACTTCTTTCTCCGTTGACATTTGTTTGCGTAACGCGTTCGGTTTTATATTAATGGCGATTGAAATTGCTCCAACCTTCCGTTACCGGGAGCCACGCACGCTCAAATGATTGCTCAACGATGCAGCACGCGCACGTGTTTATCTAAGCTGCGAATCATTTTTTGCACGAACATTTTCAATAACTTCCCAATTATTGGGAAGGAGTTCGTATTGTTGAAAGGATCCGAGTGAAAGTCTCCGATGGACGGATCGACCTCCGCGAAATATGGATTTTGCTCGATCATCGGTGGTAAGGGTTATTCTCGAAGTGAAACACGTTTCGCAATTGTACCAGAATTCCACGCTCGGACGTTTCAACGACAAACAATGATTTATGATTCTTTCGCGTATTCTATTCGAAGAATTAAACGATCGAAGCCCGTTCCTTTTAATCCAAAGTGGGACAGTTTTTTCTGACGTACACGTGACGTTTCCACCGTGCGCCGCTAGATCCGCGAAATAGCAGGATCCTTTTATGCGCGGGCACGCGTTCGAATAAAACGAGCTCATTCGACGCACGTACCGAGATCTTGCAAACAGCGAGTGCAGCTTTTATGTAAACGCGCGCCTCGCCTGCGTTAATCGCGTGCTAATTCCGTTGTTCGAGGCATTGTGCATTTCAAAAAAAGCAGTCGCGGCTTCGCCGTATTTTCTTTTCTCTCTTTTTTTTTTTCCCCCTATCCGAGTTGAAACGTGTCTGAAAACAGACACGCGCGCAAAGCGAAGTGAAATTGAAAATCCGGGCAGAAATAGAACGGGAAGATGAGGAGAAAATAGGCGGTGAAATTTCTGAATTTCTCGTAGGAAATATTAATTCTCACTGGGCCACTTTTTTTGGGGGGAACTGTTAGGTTGGCCAGAAGGTAACTTTGTTCTTTCGTGGGCGAATTTTTCGCGAGAGACAGAAACTTTTTGTACCAATTAGTGCATTGACCATTTTGTTACCTTTCGGGTAACTTTATAATTCCGCGTTCGGAGACTTCTTCACGTGACATACTTTTTTATCCCAGTTTGCATAGTGTTTTTTTTTTTCCTTTTCGGAGGTATGAGGTAAAATTTACGTCACATTTTAAAACATAATACACGGGAAGAAACGCAATTACTTTTTGTCCAATACAACTTAGAGTCACTTCGTCACTCGCTCGTT
>KQ435894.1:588467-603897 GCA_001276565.1 Melipona quadrifasciata
AACGAAACGATTAATTGCTCCGCGCGTTTTTCCGTAGTCGAGCAGGGAAAAAACGAAATTCCTGCACGCGGAACGATCGCAAGGTCCTCGACAACTGAAACTTCCTCTTTTAAAATGTATCGCGTATCTCCTCCGTGGAGCCATAAACTTCGAAGCACTACGTGTTCCCCATGAAGAACAGATTTTCTCTCGCGGGACTCGGAAACGTCTCTACTTCGATCGCGGAACACGACGTTCGTCAACCGATCCACCAGCGAAAGAAAGCATCGAAGAAATACACACGGCGATACTAATCGCGGCAGCACGCTGTCCACTATAAACAGCGAAATAATATCGGGCGAGCAGGTTGTCGGAACGCGCGAGGACACGACGACGAAGATCGTGCGTACGATCGTAGAGATCTCGCGTACTCTGCCGATCGACGATGGAATTCCAGCGATTTCTTCCCTCTATCGGGACAAAAATCAAACGTCCAGGGGGACGATCGTGAATTACGGTGAATTATCATAACGTTAAACGGTAAGCGTGGGCTGTTTCTTCCCCTCCCCGCTTTCCTTTCGATTTCCATTCTACGCGTCCGTTACGTTCGATAATCATCGACACGATTGTTCGAATGTGACCGCGGTATTAAACGACGCTGGGGCCGACCGTTTCTAGACAGTGGCGACGAAACTAGCCTGACAGCTTTCGGGAAAGCATCCTGCTCCTCGCGGACATACCGTCGCCGTCCCGATACCATCTCTACGCCGCGTTCTTTCCTCTCGTGGAAACAACACTGCCCTTCTCGTCTACGATATTATACAGTTTCACAGTTGTAAGGCATTTTTCTTGTGGTGTTTTCTAAAAAAAGGAATCAAATATTTCGTGAAGTAACAAATTAACATTTCCGAAACATCGGAAAGGGTGCAATTGTCGTTTAGAAACAGAATAAATCAGTGTATTGATACCCGAGGTCATAAATAAGTATAGGGCGAAGAAGCCTCGTTATTTAGAACTTTTTCCAAAATATTTCTTGAAAGCGCAACCTGGACAAAATTTCTAGCCTCCCTCCCCCCTCTCTCGTAAGATTTAGTTCAAACATTTTTTTCTATATATAATAAGTCTGTACATTCCAGGAGAGGAGTACTTTGAAGGCAACATCGTAAATTTGGACAAACAACTGCGAGAGTAATTTCTGCAAATAAATTCCGCCAACTTTTTGGTTCCCCGATTTCATTTCAATGGACATGCCTCGTCGCTAATGGAATTCTTCGTTTGTTAAATCGATCGGCAGACGGCGAGTGTGATTCTCTGACGTCGTTTCGCCGGGATAATGGAAATTGCGCAAGAGGCGCGATTATCATTTGCAATGGCAGTCGCGCTGTCGCATGAAATTACAAGCGGTGGACGAACCCGGGGGATTGATAAATGCAAGGACAAATGACAGGGCAGCCGCGGAGATGTGAAAGAGGCGCGCGTGTGAATACTTGAAATATTCATATCACACGCGCGATCGATCTGTCTTTCACGGTCCTGTCGGAAAAATTTTCGATTACTCAATGAATGTTTAACGTGACACAGTCCACGTGTAATTCTCGGCGTCGATCAATCAATTTTCCAAATTGAATCTACTCGCTCAAGCGGACGAGTTCCCATTATATGAAAGGAATAAACGAACGATCTGTACTAGAAACTAACAATGCCCCTCTCGTCAGGATATTTATCCGTTTCCAATATCGAGCGCGACGTAAAAATAGCAGGGCATCAGGAATCGCGAAGCAAGCGGACTCGAAATATCCGGTGAAAACCGCGCTCGAGATGCTGCCTTTTTCTGTTTCAGATCGATCCCTCTCGTTTAATCCGCGAGATGTACCAACAATACCGCTTCTGAAACTGCTGAATCGCTTGAAACTGAAATCGCAGACACGATGACCCAGTTCTTTTCCAGTGGAAACGCGTACGTGCGATAGTAACAGTGAGAAATACGTCGAGTCAGCGTTTGCCATTGACCAGCGCGAGGATCGCGAGAGCGGGAGATGCAAGAAGAAAGAAAGAAAATAAACTACTGCAAACTTCTTATAAAGTCGCATCGTTTAAAAATGAGGATCTCCCGCTTTTGGTGACAATTTTGGACTGAGATATTCGTTCGAAATTACTCGATCAACTCGATTACTGAGAAGATATACAGAAGGATAATTTAATAATACAATTTGAATGCAGTTAGGAATAAAGTGAATACGAAAAGTATCCGTGCACTCTTGAATTTATCAGTAATCTCCAGAATTTACGTGTAATCAATTAGATCCGTCTACGTCAAATTTCATGTCATGTATAAAATGTACTTTGTTACGAAATACTACAAAAATGAAACGTAAATTTGGAAAATTTAAGGTATGTACGTCTAAAGAAAGGATCGGCTAGTTCTGTGAGAGAAAAATGTACAGTCGTCCAAAAATCGCGTGACGTCACAGTGGAGTCGCTGTAGAGTCGGTGTAGTGTGAAAAAAAAAAAACCGTGGATATTTACGACGACGGTGGTGGACGAGTCAATCGTTTCCGGTGCATCGAAACTGCGAGAATAAGTAGAGCTGCGCTATCAGATCGGAGCGCGAATTGGACAGAGAGACGGCCGGTGCATGTACACGAGGTGCATATATAATATATGAGAGAGAGAGAGAGAGAGAGAGCAGAGGGAACAGAGGCGAAACGTAGAGAGGATCGTGGCTGGCTAATCCGCGGGGGCGAGCAGAGATGCACAGATTGGCGCATAGCGTGGCGATTCGCGGGACGCCTGCAGGTGAAGCCGATGCAACCGGCGGAAAGAACGAGATCGAGAGCCGATAGACGACGAGGTCGCGCGGGAATCCTTAACAAGGACTCAAATGTCACTTCTGGGTCTGACCCTGGAAAACTGCTCTAACGACCGGCCCCGATTTTTTACGGTATTTCGATGCAACAGCCACGAGACCAACCGGGGGATCGGTATTCCATCTTCTCGGCCAATTTCATCCTCGCCGAGCAAACTATCATTTTCACCTTCTGTCTTTGCTGTATCTTCGTTCGTCGTTCTTTAGGTAAAAAGAAGCGACTTGGAGTTTTGAGCCGGAGATTTCGAAGTTTGAATATTGTATATAATTTTTTTGACAAGAAGTTACATTTTGTTTCTTTTTTTTTTTTTTTTTTGAAGGAAGTTGAATTAATAATTTTTCGAATGTCACAAAGAGAGTTTCACTGTCCATTTTCCTTTCTCTGAAAAGGTACAGATTTGGTAGTTTCTTTTTTCTTTTTGTCTCTGTAAAATATAAACTTGTCTCGGTAGAAGACAAACGGAAGAGACAAATTGAGACACTTGTTCTCGCCGGTTTCGTAGGTAGAAAATGTGAGCAATGCACCTGCAAATCTTTGCACGAACAGCATTTATATACCTGTTGGCTCGTGAGACGCGTTATCACGATCTAAGAAAGGGACGTGGTCTTAAATTTTTCGGGGGACACCGCTCGTTTACGTGTACGTGACCAACATCGTTCTTTTTTTTTTTTTTTTTCTTTTTTTCTTATAGAAGAATGCCCGACACTTACCACTTTCCGTGAGAATGAATTTGAGAATTTGCTCTTTAAAAAGACTCACCTGAAACAGAAAAGAGATACACTTGCGCTAGAAAAAAATATATCAGCGTAGGCTGAGAAGGGCGATAAAACAAAATTCTTGTTCCCTGTATCATACGGGGAGATAATTTTTTAAATATTTCACTTCGAGATTCCGCAGCCTGCGACCTATGGGAAATTGGTAGTTGGCGTATTGGAAAGTACAAATCTTCTGTATTCGAGATCTTTATGTTTAAATTACTAGCTGGAACCTACAGTTCCCACGTTTACGCTCCATGCATGCATGATAACTGCACTTCAAGATTCATGCAAATAGTCGCGCATAAGTGTACGAAGAGATATGGTAACGAATTTATCAGGGATCATGGGAAACCGACTGCCAGAGATAAAAGCCGTGTATTCGACCACGAAATCGCGCGAATTTAAACGAAAACCCTTCTGTTGTACTTCCAGAAAATCTCCGAAACGTTTTTCTTAGAAACATTTCTTTCTACAAATTCGATTGATCGTTCGTTGCGAACAGCACAATTATTTTCACGCCAATTAATTGCGATCGCTCGAACATTAACATATATTAATTCATCGAGGAGCAAATCAAACTGGGACAACGAAAGGAAGCACTTCCATCGTTACGTCTCTGCTCTGCCTGCATTTTCTGAAACTTTGCGAATTATTTTTGCACTCGCTTGTCAAGTTAAACGTCGATGAGAGAAGAAAAAGAACAGAAATAAACGGTTTAAGGGTTGAAGTGCAACGATCAGGGCCGGCGAGCGCGTCCGGCAATCTGATGCAACCACCTCGTCGCCTGCTCGTCCTTTCTCACACGAGGATGCGCCGCGCTCGACGGTCCCCGGCCTACCAATTCCGGTTCCCACGTTTACATTTCGTGCATGCGCAATAGGTATACCGTGTGGCCGGTGTATGTAGCGGTGGTAGCTCGTTAACCGGATAACGGTTAGGTCGGTCGGCCAGCAGCACGTTGCAAGGCTCGCACAACCACCTTGAGAGAGGACTGCGGGCCCGACGCGGATTCGCGGGGCCGGGCGGCGGGGGACCGACGCGAGGCCCGGCTCCACAGCAGGGCAGTACAAGGTACCCGGGAACGTCAGCCGCATATAGCAATCCCCGGTGGAAGCCCTTAGGCTCATAGCAGAGGCCTAACGTTAACGTGTCTATTTGAGATATCAGCGATCGGTCGGTGCACGGCTGCTGCACGACGCGACCAGCTCGCCTTCCAGTCGTCCGCTCCGTTCGCAAGCTCCGCTCCTCCGCGCCGTGCACGCCGTCAACCAAGCCACGGCGAGGGGCGAGGGTGACGCCTCGACGGAAGGAAATCCAAGGCTCGCCCCGACGTACGTCGAGAGTCGATGGCAGATTTGTCGAAGCGTTTCCACGTTAATTACATTCGTCATTGCAGTCGTTTCACATTGATCCAACAATTACGTTCCATTTGTCTTTGTCTCAGTTTTTGATTTCGTTATTAATAAAATTTGCGGAATTCGCGTTTTTTTTTTTGCATTTATTGAAGCTTCAAATAATCGTGACTTTAAATAACTTTTTATTCCATTTCGTACAACTTCATATAATAATATGAACATAATTATATGATGATACAGTTATGTAATTCCATTTCGTATAATTTCCTAATCTCGTATAACAGAAATAATTTTTTATATTTCCATCTCGCAAAAGAAACAAGTGGAGAAAACTCACGCAACAGGGCTTCTTTCTTAAATTTTTGACTTTGACTTTGACTGAACAAGCGAGAAACGATCAGTCTTTATCGTTCCCGAGGGAACGCCGATAACGAATTAACGGCGCGCATCGAGGTCTCCGAGCACGTTTCTTAAGAAAATTATCTGTTTGTACGTCAGTTGGCATTAACTTGGATTTTTCCGGCGGCAATCCGTGTAGTTACATCGGCTTAACGATAATCCTATTCACCGGCTGCTGCCGGTTTGCGCGATTGTCCGCGCAAGTTAAGATCTCCTGGGCTAGCTCGCGGCCCATTGTCTACGGGATTTTTACGCGGTCGAGTAAGCGGTATCGCAATTACCGGTTCACGCCCCGCAAACTCGCAACTCCTGCTTCTGTAATCGGTGACTTTAATTACCGCGTAATTGCCGGCGTCCCGAGGAGGGACCTGCCGCCGCGTTTTCCATTATTACCAGTCGGAAAAGTTCTGCCCGTTTCCTCCACGTGGATAAATTTCGTTCGTTCTTACAGCCGAGAAATCTAACGGTAACAATAGATCGGACCGAAGGTTACTCGAATGAAAAACTGCAAAATTTCTTTGCGATATTACGGTTCATTTTGCAGGATGTTCTATCGTCCCCGGTAGCAAGCAGACTTTCACGTTTACGAGCGATCGATCCTGCCTTCTTAGTATTCTTAATCGAAAATAGTAACTTGTTCATTTCGTTTCATTTTGAACTGCTTCTTAAACACTTCTCGCGCCATGGATCATTCGATCGAGCGGGTCAATTTCATCTGTTCAGTCCCCCGTAGGCGAATTCGCGTCGCGCGATTTCTCAGCGGAACAGAAGAAGATTCATCTACGACAACGAAGCACCTCGAAGCTAAACCACGAGCCAATTTCCCCAAAGCTACGCCTTTCAAAAGAGCGAAGACGGCGGACGTAACCGGTCTCTCGCGTCTGTCCGACCCGGCGAATCGGATTGCGCAAAAGTTGACGCAGCTTTCGACGAGGCGCGCATCAATATTCGTCATTCCTCGGCTTGCTTGACGTGCAATCGCTCGTGCTCATCGACAATGAAGCTATCGGCGTCGATTGCAACCTGCCCCCTCCTACGTAGAGTGGCGAGCAGGCGAGTGGAACATTGTAATTAGCCGCGGCGCGATCTCGTTTTTCTCAAATAAATCAATCGCGCGAGGAAGAAGAAGGCGGACGAACGACGAGGCGATCGGAAAATTTACGAGTACGGCCAGTCGAAACGTTCCAGCGTACGCGACGGTGGAAGTGGAGAGAAGCGCCGTGCGGCAACGTGGAGTTGGCAGCGTAGAAAAGGTTACGAAAAGGCAAGACGTAATTAGAACCGCGCTGGTTATTACGTAATTGCCTCCTCTGTCTCTCCGTGTCTCGGCTGGCACGCCGGACTGACAGAAGTTGGAAAAGAAAGCGGCAGCGGAGAGCGACAGAGGCGAAAAAATGGAAGAACAAAGAGGGAGGGCGTGTTGAAAGGCACGGGCGTGCAGAACGAACGAACGAACGAACGAACGAACATCGAACGAACGGAGATCGTAACGAAGCTACGTCACTCACCTCGCTTTAACGATATTAATAATGCGGCTGATATATCTGAATATCGCGGTGCGTGTAGTCACGCGTCTATACATAAAACATGCGGCTCGTATATCACGTCAATTAAGATAGAAAATACCCGGTGTCATAAGCAAACGCTCCGCGGTCCGGCTTTAATTATCGACCGCGTTGCGCTCCAACAATTACCCGGTACGCTCGGAAGCGTGGTGCCCCCTCCTCCAATAATAACGACTCGCCTTGCAATAATAACTGTTATAAATAATTATTCCTCACTCGCGGTGGCTTGTCGTAAATCTAACCGCGAATTGCCAGTCAGTTGCTGCCGTTGCCGAGATCGAATGAGTGGCTCTTTCTCTCTCTTTCTGTGGTCCCGCGAGCGACACCGACTTTGATTCTTCGCGGTTAACGTGGACGGATGATATTCACCAGAGGCGTGAATTTACGACACGCGGTATCGTTTTCGTCGATATCGTGCCACGAGACGAATGTCGTTGGCCAGGTCGGCAAGAACCGCCGCGAGTTTGCCGCGGTGTGATAGACTATAAGTTTAACGCTGTTGACATTAATTAAGCATGGCGTGAACGCGGAGAGTGGATTACCATTTTAATGGATAGTCTCAATTAACGGGGCAACAGCCATTCAGTGCCGGACGATTAAGCGAGCCACTGGTGTTCAGCCACTCGCGATACGCCGGCACGCGATCCTTCGATCGTCCACGATGCTGGTCACGCCTCTGTCCAGACCGATTTCCGACGCAAGTCGTCGCGCTCGGTGAAACTCGGTCTGTGCACAGAGGCTGGTAAACGTGGATTTCAAATCGAGCCACCCTGATCAATGGTAATTAATCGCCGTTTCTCCTCTCGGAAGAAATGGAAAGAGAGAGAGAGGCTGAAAAAGGGGCTGGAATCGATCGACTTTCGAGAAATGGTAAGAAAGTGAAGATGGTAGCAAGTGTATTTCTTTGGACGAACGCGAAACCCGATCAAGAACGATTTCTCGAAATAAAGGAGCAGGTGAAGTAGAAAATCACAAGACACCTTGCAAAATTGCTGGTGTTGGATTCGTTCTAAACGATGCTACAAGTACAAATCAGAGTCGACAAATATTTACGCAAATACCAAATGGCCAAATAATTCCGCGAACGGCAGAAACTTGGAAATACCTCATGATCTACGAAACTTTGGAAAAACGTCGATTCTCACGGAGGTCGAGCCCGATGATCCATCGAACGTTCGAGCCGACCCGAACGCACGAGGAGGAGCGTTTACTAAAATTAACCACGTACGTGGAACGGCCGGTGAATACGCGTCGTTCAGAGGCGAACCATGAATTACGTTCTAATGACAGCCGCGGGTTCGTGCGTGAAATTAAACGACGATCACACGCGGCTACCCTCTTCCTCGTTCCTTCTTCCTTCTTCCCTTGCTGCGGGATGCTCGTTGGCATCCACGTCGACGACTCAATCGCGTCAGCCATCAGCGGGATATTTTACGCAACAGTTCCCGCCATTATATCGAATATCTTCTTTTTCCCAGTCCGTACCACCACTCGCGCCCCCTTCTGCCGCCTATCTATCTATTTATCCGCCTGCACCCCTTTTCTCTGTCTAACGACTCGCCGCTCTCTCTCTCTCTCTCTCTCTCTCTCTCTCTTTCTCTCTCCCTCTGCCTCCACCGCGTTACGACGACGCGTGTAAATGCACGTACATACGTGGAAGAGGCGATAAGGCGGGACGCACGTGCGCCGCTTCGTGGCTGCTTTGCAACCTGCCTACCAACGGTAATCACCTGCCACTCCGTTCTTCCTACCTACCTGGCCAGCTAAGAAAAATTCGCCAATCGCCATCAATCACGGAGAATTAGAGAAAACGGCCGGGTTTGCGCGCCGCTTCGTCTCTCTCCACCTTTTCCCCATCGTGCGTCTCGTTCCCTGTCCCGAGTACACAAGTACTCGCTGGTACTTTTGCCTCCCTCCGACAATTCGCCGTCTTTATCCCCCTGCCAACGATTCTTTTCTTCTTTTTCTTCTTCTTCTTCTTCTTCTTCTTCTTCTTCCCTTCTCGAGGCGCGCGGCACACCGTCGTCCCTTCGCGTCTGTCGTGACTCGTTTCACCGCCGCGATTTCCTCGTTATTGCCGTTAAACGCGATACCCTACGACCGGGTATGGCCGGAGCCATCGGAATCTCATTTGATAACTCGTTACGAGACGCGTTCGTCGCTCGCGCGGCCACAGAGATAAGTACGACGTCGGGATACGTTTCTTCTTTTCGTTGGAGAGAGGGAACGTAGTCTGCAAAACGTTCGCTGAGTCGGTAAACCTCGTGATGTCGTGAAATAAAGATCGTACGTGCGAAGAAAAGATGAAAATCGCTGTTCTTTTTTTTTTTTTTGCGTTGATCGACAGTCAACACAAGTTGTACCTTCAATCAGAGAGTCAAAATTGTAGTTTGATCGCGATCGCGTTGAAATTGTTACGTTGAAGAACTGTGAGATTGAGTTCGATCCCTGAAATTATCCCAGAGCGAAATGGCTCCCTAGAATTTCCATGCCATTCAGCCTCGGTCTCGGAGATACGAAAAATTGCAATTTTCCAAGCGCGACACTGTTAATATTCTGCCGTCACGTTTCCCGAGTGACACGGCGTGTTAACGTCAGCAAGTTTGAGAGACACTTTTAGCTCTCTGTGCTCCTGAATGATATATGCATTTCCCGGTGTCAATCTGCCCTAAGAGTGTCACCACGGACCAGTGGCTGTCTCCCGTTCAGAAAACTCGTTCAATTTGTTTTCCAATTTTTAATCCATTGCTCCGTAAAATATACGTAAAATCTTTCTTCCTGAAATGACTAAAAATATATCTCTCTCTCTCTCTCGATCTTCAAACTCCCTAAATTCCAAACGTGCAACGCGATTCTCCGAAAACTGTAACTCGTAAAATTTATTCTCCGTTGCGTGGATCATAATTTTCGCAGTGCCGAGGAATCGTCCAAGAACTGCAGATTGTAAAATTCATTCTTGCACGGACTGATTATTTAGATCGTAATTTTTCAAGTACCTTCAACCCAAATTCTCCAACGTGCAATGCCAGAGGATCCTCCAAAAATTGTAGATGGTATAAAATTTATTTTCTATTGCACGGACTGATTGTTCGGACAATCGTAATTTTTCAAGCACGCTCGGGAAATTACAATAATTACGTCACGAACTGACTGCACCGAGGAAGATACAGTCGAGTCGAAAGTAACGTGTACGACGACTGCGCGTGCCACCAGCCGACGAGCCGCGATATTTCTGAAAATATACGTGGCTCGAGGCGTCGTCGAGTGAAACCAGTAGCCATCTTTACGCGCTCGAACGAGCGCGGTAAACAGGGATTAGCAGCGAGCAGACACACGATCACGATCGCCTCTTCCAACTTGCCTAACCGCCTGTGTTCTCGTCTCGCGCCTGCTGCCCGTATACTTGGCGAACGACGTAACTGAACTCAAGTTGCAAAGACTCGGACGATTGTCATCGCGATGTAACGCCGCGATGTATGTCGAGGATTCTTAATTAATGTGCGTTGCGCAAGATTTTTAAACGCCGGCGATTATCCCCGCCGTCGTGTAAGAAGCCACGTGTTTGCGGAATACGTTGATAATGCGCCGCGTCGTTTGTTTGTGCTTGTCAAACCGACGAGGGACAGGAGGAGGGGAGAGGGAAGGGAAGATTGATATCCGTGAAACTGGATAAACGCAGCCGTGAATCACCGATACGAGAAGGGGATAAATTTTATTCGCTGTCTCGTCGAGAGTCGAAATTTAAAGCCAAATCTCTCTAGTCGAGACGTTCGAATTTCTCTCGATTCGAGCGAGGAACAAAAGAGGGAGACTCTGAAATCGATTTTTCCTTGGCTCGTTCGCGGTAACAAATTAAGGACGATAAATTATTAATTGTACAGAAAGGAGTCGGTTCGCCTGTAGGCGTGGGAACGTTCCAGCGTCCTTGGAGAACCTCCGCGAGTGACGGTGAAAACGCTAATGATATCCGACTGCTCCCTGATGATACCTGATCGCCACGGTGGCGCGCCTCTTATCGCAACCTCAGCTCGTCAAACGTTTCTAGCGCAATTAGACTCTCTTTGGACACCGAGTAAACATCGCGAGACACCACCGTCACGGGACTTGGCAGAGATTACCCGTTGGTTAATTTTCCGAGTGACACCGAGCCGAGGAAACGGGGATATTTTCTCCGTTCGATCGGCACCGCGGCTTTTCCTCGGCGCGTTATCGCGTGAACCGAGAATGGCACGTTCACGCGGCGGCGTAACGAGTCGACCACTGTAAAAGGCTCATTCCACTTTTCTGCTTACCGTCGTCGCGACGCCTCTCTCTCTCTCTCTCTCTCTCGTTCTCGGTTCTTTCATTCCACACGATCGCGGAAGAAATTTGACGATTCGATTCCTCGAGCCGAGGCACCAGGTTAATAGAATTATGAAGGCGACTGGATTATCTGAGTCAGTGATACAAGGTAGGAAAATGAATTGACTTCGGCGGAGGATCGCTCGAGAGACTCTGTGTACTCGAATTAAGACAACGATAATTCCGTCGTTCGAAATTTTATCCTGCCGACTAGAAAATTAAACTTTTAGGGCGATCCTGAGGGATGAAGATGCTCCTTAAAGGAGATCTTGACTTTCAAACTATATACATAGTTTATTCACAGATCTTTTTTCTGCCAGGAAAAGATCCCGAGGGATGAAGAAAATCTCGACTTTTAGACTATGTACAGATTTTTTACCTGCCAAAAAGCGATCTTTTATCTGCTAAAAAAAAGAAGAAAAAAACGAGGGATGAAGACGTTCCTCAAAGGAGACCTCGACTTTCGAAATATATACATACAGTTTATTCACAGATCGTAAGGAATGAAAATATTCGTCAAAGAAGATTTTGACTTTTAAATTACATACATAGTTTACACACAGATCTTTCTCCTGCCAAGGGATGAAAATACTCCTCCAAATCCCGACGTTTTTGATTTTTGAACATTTCTTGCCACCACGATACAGATTATAGCAAACGATTTACTTTTCAATTTAACGTAGACATTTCTTACATATAGAAGAATATTTTCATTTCTAGGATCGTTTCATTGTCAACATCCCGCGAATTACATTCGTGCAGAGTTCCCAATTTTTTTTCCCCCTCCTTTTTTAAATCATCCAGTTACCGAACTTTTCTTGCCAGAGAGCTCTGTCGATCTCGAAGATCGGATACACGTAGTCGACAACAAAAAGTCTTCGAAACAAAGGTCCATCGACCGAAACGCGAGCCAGCGGCAGTTCGAAGGGAGGGAACAAGAACTTGCTCGCGAGCTTTCTCTAAAATCGTGACGCAGAGAGAAAAAGAGAGAGAGAGAAAGAGAGAGAGAAAGAGGAAAGAAGAAAGAAAGTAGAATTGCAACAACGGACAGTCCGTCGCGGGTAAAACAATAGTCGTAAGCTCCTGTCAGGCCGGCCAAAGCGGCGGGACGAGGGCAAGGGGAGGGCGAAGCGAGAGGAAGGGGAGCACCGACTGGCCGACTGGTTGTGGGAGGAAACCGGCAAACTCATTCCCAGCCGTCGAGGACCTCGACATTTCCCGTCATGGTGTACCCTCTGTCTATTCGTCCGAAACGTTTCGATCGCGATACTCCAGAAAGAGAGGAAAGATTAATGCCTCGCAAAGTTATCTCTCCTCTCCTCTTCTGCCGTCCATCTTTGTTCGTTTCGTTTCCTTTCTCTCTCTCTCTCTCTCTCTCTCCCTCTCTCTCTCGGAGACTCGCTTCGACAAATGATACTTGGACGGATACTCGGATTGCGCGAGGCCTGTCAGTTAAATTATTATTGCGTTTACTCGTTGCGCGCGACTACGCAATCAACGGAGACTTTGTAACACGGATCGAGGCGAAGGTATCGTCGCCTCTCGTAATTACGTGCCGATCGTGATCGAACGATCTACACCTTGGCACCGCGGTCGATACTTTCCTTTGATCCGCTCGTCGACGACTAAAAACCGTTTTGCGCAACCTGTGCAACGTTTCTGCGCCACGCTGACAGCTTGTTCAGACTCCGGTGCGCCCCCGCCAGGACGCCACGTTGACGCGCGCGCGTGGGTGTTCCTCATCCTCCGGCTTGATAAGCGAGACACGATCGCGTTTGCGCTTGCCTTTTCTTCCTTTCGTCTGGTTTGCTGTCGCGAATGCCAGAGCCGTCGGCCAGCGAGACATTTTCGGTAATTGTCGAATCGGGCAAATGAAACGTCCGACTGAACAAAGTTGGACGAAACGCGATTCCTCCTCGAGTCGAAATTATCGATCCGAAGGAGAATTTCAGTCGGTTTACGCTCGACGGTATAAAAATATTCCGAGAATCAGGAAGCCGGCGACGTCGCCGCCAGGAGAACGTTCAAAGCGCAGATTTTATCGGCGAATCTCGCTAAAGAAAAAACAGAAAAAGGACGAATGCAGGTTTGATTACTATTGTTCACCCGAGAACCAGGAATCGAACGCACGAGCAACTTTGCAGAAATTTATACGAGTGACTCGCTCGGCCGAACGAAGAAAAGTTGACTTGTCCTCCTCGTCTGACAGGAATCAATGGACAGACATCGATGACACGCTCAATCTGAGACCGCTCGATGGAATGCTCAACGTTCGAGATCCGTCAACCCGTTCTCCTAGAGGTACGAACGTCTTCGTGACAATCCTGTTTACGCATTCTTCCCAACAGCGGCTTCTTCCAAAGAACGTCTCCGACGTACAAAAACTACCGACGCACCGTTGTATTTATTACACGTCGTATGTATTTACGTACCGATAAAAGATACAAAGCACGTCTCGAGTCTCTCTCCGTCGAGTCTCTCCTTCGATGGCGGAAAACGAGAGGTTTCGATCAAGAATTTAATAAGAAGGAAAATTAAAGTGGCTCGCAAGCTAGCAAACGTACGGCGGTACGTGCCGGAAGTGCACGTTAAGAAGACGAAAAAAGAGTCCGAGATACATAATAAAAGGCCAGGAGGAGAAATAGGGGGGCAGGGGGGCAGTGAAAAATTGAAAACCCTCGAAACGTAAAACTGCAGCAACGTGGAGGCGCATCAAACGGGAACTGGAATGAAAAAATAAAGACACGGAACTGGCGCGGAGAGACGAACTGCTTAGCGGAGACCTGAATAGGTTAGGACGCCAGGAATAAGCGATCGAGGGACGAAGGAAAACGGTGGTGTGTTCCACCGTAGAAAATGGCCGGAAGGAGTTAACCTGAAACGATACGAGTCAGTCGTACGCTCGTTTCCGCGGAGACGTGGCACGGTCATGTGGCACGGGGCCCGCATTAATTCGTTATTTGCTTGAAATATACGGATCCTCTGCCGCTCCGGGCGCGCAACAGTGCAAACGACGGACATCGGCCGACTGCTCTCCGGAGCGTTTAACCTTAATGACGCGTCTTTAACGACGTACAACGGTTCGAGCCGTGCTGCTCCACGCTCTTGGCACCGCTTGCACCGTTTCCCACGAGCCTATCTAGGGGGATCTCGCTGGACCACGGCACGATCTCTTAATTGTTACTCTGGTCTACATCATACACGATCTCCTCGACGATCAGACGGCGGCGGTGAACCTGGTGCAAGTAGCTCGAATCGTAATTCTTTTCTTTTTTTCTCTTTTCCGTTTTTTTTTTTTAAATTTGGCTTTCTAACTGTTACAGGTACTGGTTTAAACCAATCTTCCAAGAATGTAGCCATCTTCCCAGGCAGGGAGTAGCTCCTTTAGCTGCGAGTAACTCTGAATTCGATGATCTTCCGGGGAGTGACCTGACACCTCAATTCAATATGACCAAAAAATGATATTTGTGTAAACTTAGCAAGGATGACTTTTATACTTTGTGCAACACGTACGAACAAAATTAACAACTCGATAGTCTTTGAGAAACGTACGACGTCATTATACGTCAAGAGGTTAAGGTGATTCATTTCAAGTATCTTCCCACGAGCCGAACAATTCTTTCCGAAAAGTTTAGTCATTTTCTTATTGTAAAAATATTTCCCTCTCCCCAAAGTAGTTTCTGTTTTCCCTTTCCTTTCCTCGCATTACATCGAGATATTTTTTTCGTTCGCGACAAAAATGCAAAGATCGCCGAGATGCGCGCTGAAAGATCACAGGATCGTAGCCGAAAGAAACACTCGCACCTAGTCGTCGATCCGACATTATTTTTCGTGGAAAGTCGCGCTCGAATCGAGGATTAAGCTCCGCAGCAGAACGGTAACGAGAACCGGTGATTCGCGTCTCGATGAAACACGTTCAACACGTCCCGGCCAAAGACGCTGTTCCTGAAATTAGATTGTCTCGCTACGAGCCATGTACATTGAGCCGTAATCCCGCTCGCAAGAAAAACCGGCGCGCCGATCGAGCCTCCGCAACCGGATCAAGGCTTCTTCGTTCTCTCTCCGCGGAGAGAGAGAGAATGATAAATTATCAAATCGCGTCGAGGGTAATTAGATTTCAATTACGCGCGTTCGAACGATCATTCTCTCAGACGGTTAGGATTCAA
>KQ435894.1:603946-622773 GCA_001276565.1 Melipona quadrifasciata
CCTCGCGTCCGGAGAACGCTCTTTAATCGCGTAACACACGAGCAGTTGCCAGCTGCAACGAGGTTCGAGTACATCCATCATCCGGCTGATAAATCCACGAATTGGGCAAAAGGATGGTTCGGCGAGTTGGTTTCGCAACGATACAGCGATACAACGCGACGCGACGCGACGCGCGGCGTGGCGGACGACAGGCGGACCGTTTCGCGCGGCGTATGCAAATGCCGCGGAAGCGGCAGCGGGCTGAACATCGTCGCTGGGATTGGTCGGCGATCGTTTTTTCGCGGACGCGGTCGATGCAAAAAGGAGCGCCGGTGGCCGCGGATTGGCCGGCTCGGTCGGTGCGGTTCACCGCGACTTTTCCGATTAGAAATCAACGCTGCACTGGATGCCCCTCTACTTAGGAGGAGCCTGCCGAAGTAGGTCATCCTATCTTGCCTTGGACTAGCGGTAAAATAGCCTCTCTCTCGAGCTTCGAGTGGGGGTGGCGTGGAGGGGTCTCCTCCTCGATGACTTTGGCTCGATCGCTCTGCTTCTCTCCTCTGCCGATCACCTCTCGTCCTTTCTTCTTCTCCTTCTTCTTCTTTCCGTCTTGCATCCGCGACGTTTCTTCCCTTTCGGTGTCGTTTTCCGGCGAGGTCCGATCCTCGGATCGATCGAGGAAGGAAAGGAAAAAGAACGGGACCTCGCGAGCAGGCAAAGACGAGGATCGGACGGAGGTAGCTGATCGTTAGCGGTGGACATGGAGGGGTCGCACGACTCCACCACCTGCCAGATAAATCCCGGGATCGGAAAGAGCTCTCGGCGTGCGACGATTCGCCGATTGGATCCCCGCCAATCCCGTTTTGCCCGATACCGGCGTGCCAAGTAATCAAGCGGTGGCGATACACCGGCGGCTACATGGAAATCCTGGCTCGCCGATGCTCGTTAACGTTTCCACTTCTTGCGCCGCTTTTCTATACGAGGATCACGCGGTTTTGCCACCGCGTGCAGACCACCGCGGCACTCGGCCGCGGTTTTAGGTGGCTCGACCGCCGGACAACCACTCGCCAGTCCGCTCACGATCGCAGTTTTTTGGAGGGCCGATAACAACCGGTGCTCGCGGGACTCGGCTTTTCATTTAGTTCTCTCTCGGACGTTGTTACGACCGGTCGGATTTGGAAGACGACGCTGCGACAGAAGAAACTGCGTTTTCGTACCGCAGTAACGAGCCATCCTGGCTGTCCCAGCCGCGTGTAAAACGCTAACGAATCGAACAATTTCGTCGAAAGAAGCCAACGACGACGCTCAACTTAGCGACGACACGAGAAACTCTTTTCCCAGAAACTCTACCAGTTCTACGAAAAATTTTTCCATCTACGGTGTAGATTAATCGTCTCATCGTACGCCGAGTTCGCGAAAGGACAGTGGCAAGATTCGTACGATAAGCACTTGGACCTTGACATTCGATACCTCGTTACGGCTCGTCGCGAGGTGAAATTAATCATCGGCAAACGCGACGAACGTGAAATACAGAATCGCGCGGAGCCACCCAGCCAGGTAGATTCGCCCCGACTCTAGCCTCTAAGTAATAGCCCTTACCTCGCCGGGCAGGAATATATATTTTATCGGGGTCACAGCAGGCGCGCTGAAAGTCAGTCGGTTATCGTTAACGCTTAAAGAAGACCCTGCGCTTTGTCCCGTTAATCACGAGTTCCAATATTTCTCAATGTCTTAATGAGAAGAAGCATTATCGTGCGGCTTGACGCTCGCTGCGAAATCGCGTATATAGATCGCGTGCTCGCGTGCTATCATAATTGTATACGCGGTGTATCTAAATATCCTGCGCCAGAGAGGGGCGGACTTTGTGGTATTCATCGATGATCCCGCTCGACCTCTCGTGTAACGATAACCGCCGCCTCTGTCCGTTGATTAACGACCCGCGGCCGCGTTTCGGCGATGCTCCACCGACGATTAATTGACAGGCCAGAAAACGCTGCGACGGACGCTCGTTCGCCAAGTCCATTTTCCTGCGAGGGTGAAGATAAGACGCTCCGAGAGACGCAATCCAAGTAACACGCGTCTTCTAAAGAACGAAGGAGAGAGAGAGAGAATTTCGTCACATTTCGCAGAACTGTGAATGTTGCTTCGAACATTTCGCGCTTGAACAGTCTCGTGGCACTTTGGATTCGTCAAGTTTTCGAATTCGCGCTCAAAATTTTTATGTACAAATATAGTAACATTTTGCACCGTTTCTCGAACAACTCCTCGAACGAAATAATTGTCGAAATTAAAATTTTATAGAAATTGGTAAAAAGTACGGAATTTTGGATTTCGCTTTTCTTTGCACACAAGCTGAGAAAAAGCCTCGGAGAAAGTGTGAAGCTGGAATGAGAGAAATCCCGACCGACGATTCGCACCGTCGGAGATAACTACGCGAGAGGAGACTTCTCGAATCCTGAACCCTCGGCTCGGTCAATTACGCCGCATATCGTGTCGAACGTGCTGCTCGACGGACCACCGAGCACTTCCATTTCCCAGCGTCGATGTAAATTTTCCACCGCGCCGACTCGTTAATTAATGAACGCCAACCGAGATAGCCAGCCAACTAACCAACCAGCCACGTGATCTCTCCTCGTTCGTCTACCCCGTACGCATCAACCTTCCCCTCCCTCGAAAAAATGGAAAGAAAGGAAAAAATGAAGAAAAACAGAGGAAAAAAGAAAAACAAAAAAAAATTGCGCACTCGCGCTCGCTCGCTTGCTTGCTTAATAACTTTCATAGTGATCAAGACACCCGCCCACCTAGGGTACTCGACGTTGGCCAATCCAACGAGACGATCATAAAGCCGGCGTAGCACGACGAGCGCGCACGCTGCGCGCCGCGGACGTGCGCGCAATTGATGATTATAATTAAGAAGCAATTAAACGTGCTTATTTGCGCGTCGGCGAACCGCTATGTAGAATAGCTCGCCGGAAAGTCCATCGCTAATTAAGGGTTAACGTTTCAATCAGACGGTATCCGGGTGAGCGCGTGTGTTGCGCAAATAATTGTACAATGCAGCCTCCCGGCGGGTTACGTCGCCTCCTTTCCGCGAGGCCACGTTCGCGTCAACGTGATACCCGCTCCCTCTTTCGTTATCCTTCGCTTCGGTAATGATATTCGAGAGAGCATTCAAATGTTCGATGAACACCTCGGAGCAATCGGATATTTTGCACTTTGGTTTCATCGGATAGTTAAATTGGTAGTTAAACGGTAATTCGAGCAATTTTCGACGGATGAAAGAGTTAACCTTGCCTGAAATGGCATAATTACTTTCGTACGACTAACAACTCGGCTACGGTTTTACAAATTACGCGCTTCGTCCAATTTTCGCCGACAAAAAGCTGAAAGAATAAAAATTCCCTTTTGATTACCATTCGATTATTCCTAGCAAGTTCTCCTTCTCGCTTTCCAAAGAGGAAAAGAGGGAATCCAAAAAATTCCATTACCCCTCGGAGAACGCGACCGGAATCGCGGCAGAGTGACACGAACGACGGCAGCGTCGTAACGTAATACCTTCGATGCCGGCGTAAAGAAAGAAACGAGCCGAAAGAAAGAAAGAAAGAAAGAATACCGGTGGAGGAAAAATGGGAAAAAAATCGTAGGTGTGCGGAGGCTAGCGAGTCACGGGCATTCGTGGGGGCCGACGAACCGGTTTTAATTGCGATAACGATCGGGGGGATGACGGGGCCTATTGTACCCCCGCGGCCACCGAGCGGTGGACACGCGCGTTACGCGCCGAGTTACAGCACCGAGTTCTGTGTGACGTCTCGTACGGTTCCAGTTTCCAGGATCAGATACGAAACCGCGGTGTAACCGATCCAGCTGGCCGAGCCTCTTCGATTTAGTCCCGCGGCTCATTTGAATTTCGCCGTCTAGGCGTATCTCTACGCGTAATCTTTACCTGGCTCCCCTCCCCCCTCCCCCTACCTTCCCTTCTCTCCTTCGCCCTCGTCCTTCCGCCAACCCTCTCGCCGCTGCTTCCACCGGCTATAGGCTTAACCTCGCGACCGACGATCCACGCCGGATAAGGATTCACCTCGGCCGCGACATAATCGTAGGGACAGAACACTGACATTCCACGGAACTTCCTGATCTCGGCGGCGACGGCGACGGTTTCCTGATAAAAGTCAACGGCGCTCGTGCGCGCAAACCTCGTACGCCACCAGCGCGCGTCCCGTTAACCCGACCAGCCACGACCGACGCTCGCTTATCCTTACGACCTTCGCATGGATTTCGATGCCTACCGCGCGAGGATACCAGTGTTCGATAAAACCAGCGGCCACCTTCCTCCCCCTCCACCCACCCCCCTCGGTATAATATCCGTTGATGTCGCGGCGATACCATCTCGCGCTCGCGGATTTACATATGTATGGCGAGGTCTGTGTTCCCGGCGGATACCGGGAATGCTCGGGAGGATCGTCGTTGTCAGTGTCAGCCGTTGCGCGAGTTTAGAATTCTAGAGGCTGGTCTCACCTTTGAACATTTTTCGGAAGGCAGGCCTGTCGGAATTTCGAAAATTCTGAAGAAATTTCGAGCAGTCGTCGGTGACGGAACGAAAATTTTGTAAAACGTGCTTACAATTTTGTGGATATTCCCCCGAATTTGGGATCAGGGATCGAAATTAACAGATCCTTTTCGGTTTTAAAAAAAATATCTGCTCTTTCGAATAATATTCTAAACAGATATTTTGTAACAAAAATTCCGTGGAAATAGGTTAGCTTAAAACATTTAACTAAAAATACATTTTCACATTCGGTTGTCCAATTATTTATTTTCGTCCGAAACGTACACTTTTAAGAATATTTCTTCGTTTGTTCTCATCAGGACTCGTGATGAACGAACATCTTTCGTGTCTCAAATATTAGAGCCTATTTAAATTTTCCTTGACGTTTTCGATCCCTGGTTCATTTAAACCGCGCGCGGCGAAACTGTCGTTCCCACCAATAAGCATAAATCTAGAAAATGGCCCGATATTTAAAGAAATCCGGCGAAACCAGTTTCTCGCGCTATTCAATCATCGCGGCGTACCTTCTCGAAACTAACGAGACCTTCGTAAATAATATCCACTTAACCTCGGTCGACCCTCGGTGGAAATAATCGCGTACGGGCGTCCATTGAAACCGAGGTGTTGGACGAATGATAAAAGCTCGCTCCAAACGCCTACGATCGGGTAGATCACCCACCGCGTAGATCAAAACGCGATACGATGGAACTCGCGGCATTCCGTTTGGTTTTGCTAGCTGTTCTCGAATTAAACGCATCGCTAATGAACCAGCGTATTCGCGAAATTGCGTGTCCCCCGCATTTCTATTATTTTGAGAATGTGCACTAGTGTGTTTCATTATTTCTAGGCGATAACGAGTATACTCGACGAAAACGCAGTAAATGCACTTGCTGTAAGACTGAGTTAAATTGTAACAAAATGATGACATTTCTTTGGTGCTTCTTTGAAAGATTTTATTGGTATTTACGGTATTTACAGAACTTGACATTTTACTTTTTTGAATGTTATTCCTTTAAAAATTCACAAGATGAAGTAAAAAGTCAAATATTTGCAAATTTAAATTTGTTCAAAGTTTCGAAATTTCCCCGAACAATTCTCGTTATTTTCAAGTGCATGTTTTCTTTGCTTGTTTTGCTGCCTTGAAATACTTTAAAATTACAGATATATATATATAATTTTTTTACCTAAATTTTCGACGGTAATTGCTTCTTCAACTTCACGACGACGTGCCACGATTCTACGAACTTTTTGCGTTAATAACAAACTGATGGAGGAACTTGCGTGAACTTCTTGCGAAAGTTTGCTGAATCAATGTTCTTTGCGCAACGTGTGATCTTTGTAGGAAATCTTAAAATATCTTTCTATAAATACATTGCCAAATTCTTTGCCAAGTTTCTGTTTTTTCAAGTGTATGCTCAAAGACGTAAGTTTGTACAAAATATCCGTAAAATAATAGAAACATAATCCGAAAGCGCGGCGTGAAACAATTCCAGCTTCTCGAAGTTTAAATTCAACCTCAGACAAAATCTCAAAGCCAAGAGGAAATCGCCGGAACATGGGCAGCCTCTTATCTGATCATTTGAAAAACATTCCACTTCCATCTCTCGTCTTACGAGACACGAAAATCGGATCGATCTCTCTGCGCCGAGACGAAACCGAGATGAAAAGAGAAACGCGGCTGCTCGCACCGTAATACCGTGGCTTCGAAGGCACCAAGAGGCGTGTTATTATTCCGTTATTAATCAAGTTTTCCTAACGCGAGGCCCCGAAGAGCGAAATGCTCTTCTTGCGTGGCGGCGCAGTGCAAACACCGCTGCGAGTTATCGGCGCGCGAGTATGATGCACGGGGCGCCACGCGGCGTCAACCGTTTCTTGCTAACACCGTGGCTAATGCCCGGAAACCTATTACACGCGGTGCGTACACCGCGAACACGGATTCCGTGTGGTCGGCCGATCTCTGTCTCTCGGAGATTTTTGCGCCGCGCGTGTCAGCCGTGGGAACCCGGTGGGCTCCGGTTAAAAAAGGACCTAATGGTCGCTGCCTGGTCGATTAAGTCTTTCAATTTTTGCGCGAGCGGAACGCCTGCGTTTTCGCATTACCTCGGACGAACGATTTTATTTAGCGGCGATGGCAATTTATAGCACCGCTTGCGAAAGGGTTGAGGCAAGAGAATGTTGCAGAGAATAGAATTTTCTAACGAGCGAGTCGAACGAAAAAGCCGAGAGGGAAACGATCTGAATGCTCTGATACGTTAATACCTAATAGCCATCCAGGAGAGGATCCATCTTCCTCGACGCAAAACACTCGCTCCTTCTTGCCGTCGTTCGGGACACTTGCTCGCAATTATCCCGTATTAAGAGCAAGATCGCGCGTGTGTTTACTTAAAACGCAAGATCGGTAGCTTCGAGATTCTTTCTCGAGAGGTTTAAAAAAGCGGAATCTGTCACCTCTTCGGAAAGGGGAACGCGCGGAATCTTCGAAAATAAAAAGAGGCAATCGTCCGTCCACTTTGGAGCAAACCTCCGACCGTGTTCAACAAACGTTCCGCGTTCACGTTCCGGCTGATAAGGCGCAACAAGCGGTTAACGTAGCGTAATTAATTACCCCCGTGGAACTGGCCAGGAAACACCGCTTCGGGGTGACGAGATTCACTACTTAAGGGCCCGCGATAGGGACGCGCGATCTGGAGAAGAGAAAGAAACAACTATTCGATATGACGCGGAAGACGCGACAGGGAAGACACGAAAGCGATAGATAGGGAATGAAGAGGGACAGTGCTCGGCCAGCGACACTATATCAATGTAATTGACGTAAAGCCGTGGCATCGTCGACGACCTTTCGCTGCGCCGTGGCCATATCTGCCGACGTTATCGTCTTCCGTGGTTCCTGCGTTCGAGTGCTGCTTTTCCTCAAACCGCGCGCCATCCTCGCGCCTGATCGCCTCGATCATCTCGCGCGAGGGACGACGTCCGATTCTCGAGCGTTCGCGGCGACGATGGATATCGATCCTTCGTCGAGCTTGCTTCCCGACGCCACGCACAGATCGCGGATCGGATCTCATTACTCGGAGGGCGTTCGATAAAAATCGGTAACTACCGAGATCCTGATCTTTCCCGTTCACCCTCGCTCGTCGTTCGAGAACCAAGTGAATTTCTGAAGGAGAAATGTAAGAAGGAAGCACAGACGGAATTGTTGAATCGTAGATTTTTAAGATTTTTGTTGATTCGCGTGGCTTGACTTTGGGAAATGAAATACGTGGTGCGTCCGCATCGATCGTAAATCAAAAAATTATTCGTCCTTAATTTGCTCTTCAATTTTTACGTCTACCTTTGTTTTCTCTTTTCTTGCGATCTATGTTGCAAATGACGAATAAAGATACATATATATACCCTCGATTTAATATTTCATTTCAATCTCAATCGCAACGGTACAACTTCAATTGCTTCAAAAAAAAAAAAAGATACCGATTTCACGTATTGTCGAAACCTGCATCGAGAGAGTCTCAGCGGTCTCGAGAAATTTCGCCGAGTTACACTGCAAAGTAAAAGGGGACTGGTGCTCCATATACGTAGACGCTCGTTATTAGCGTAAACTGTTGCAAGATTTGGAAACAGGTGCAATCGAAGTTTACGATCCTAATGTCGAACATGGGTCGACAGCGGTCGTCGTTAAGAGTTTCATTGCCGCTGTTGCGAAACGCGGCGGCTCGCGTGCATAATTGGCCCCCCGCAGGGCAGCCGCACGAAATTTTATACCAGTCCGCGTACACCGCCGTGTATGGGCAGCCGCGCGTTTTCCACGTCAGGTTCGCGCCAGGCAGGTTCGTCTAAAACCCCGATTCAACTTCTCGATAGTCCATCGGACGCGTTTCAGGCACGCGTTCCCCTCTAACGATCGCCGATCCCTGTGAATGCAAACGAGCGCGCCGCTAACGCGCCACGAAATCAAACCAGTTTCAACCACTGTTACGATCCTTGCGATAATCTTTTAATGACCCGCAACTATGTTTTACGCGTGAACCTGCCTGGCCAATCCATCTTCCCGTTTTCGTGCACGAACAATCGCACGATTGCCAAATATTTAGTTACCAAATGCTCGTTCGATCGTCGAAGCAGTCAAGATGAAACATCAAATCTCTCATCGTCTCTATCTTGTTTCAAAATTTCTCAACTTTTCCATTTATTCATTTTTTACTATTTGTTACAAAACTCGATCATTTTTCATGCCAGGCATGAACGAGGTAGAAGGAACAAAAAGACCACTGGCGAAGGTACAGAAATAGGCAGATAAGAGGATCTTACGTAGTTTGATTTTCCTTAATTGAAGCGACCTAACGGGTTGCGAACGCGGGCACGAATCTACAAAGTCGCGAGAGCCTACGGACTATTCCGAGGGGATTTTTAGCCCCATAGAAAATTGCAAAGATACGCGCGGGATAATCCGAATGCCCGGTTCGAATCGGAGAATGCCCCGGCGAGGCCTGCAAGCGCGTCGACCGTGTTGCAAACGCGACGCGACGCGACGCAACGCGCCGCGATGCGCCCCGCGAACGTTACTTTGTCGGCGCGATAACCATTGGCCATTGAATTTATTCCGGGAAGGGATAACTCGAACTTAGAGAACGGAAGGAGCGCATCGATAAGATCTAGCCGGCATCGGGCCAAAGTAGCCCTCTCCCGCGGCACCACGATAACAGATACCACTCGCAGATAGGCAACGCCGGGTGACAAATAGCGCGTGCTGCTACGTGCAACCCGAGTTGCTGCCGCGCTTTTTTTCCCCTATCTAGATAGCGATTCTCCACTGTCCTGTCTCGATGATAAACGTCGCCAGAACTCTGGCCGCGAGTCTCCACCTCCTTCTCCTCCTCCTCCTCGCTGGATCCATCGCGCGACCTCGCGTTGGGAGGTTTCGTTGCTCTCGCTTGCGCGAAACGATAATTAACGGCGGCGACGCGACTTTTCCTCGTTGTCTGACGATAACTCGAGGATATTGGAAAGCTGGAAACTACTTACCAGCATGACA
The DNA here is from genome assembly GCA_001276565.1 of Melipona quadrifasciata. Classification (NCBI taxonomy): domain Eukaryota; kingdom Metazoa; phylum Arthropoda; class Insecta; order Hymenoptera; family Apidae; genus Melipona; species Melipona quadrifasciata. The sequence continues at coordinate 613,498 of KQ435894.1, forward strand.
GAACGGAAGTGTGGTTGCTTAAATATGTGTGTGATTTGAAGTTGTACGGCATCCGTCGATCACGTATTAAAAATATGCACACTTTGGGCACAGATAATACACTTTAGCCGCCGATTGTATGCTTTTTCTATTCTTTCTGTTCGACAGAATAGAATATTCACGCGATAAGAAATTCTTGTAGTAAAACCAATTTTTCTTAATCTTTTGCAAATCGGAAAATACGCGTGGCTGTAGGTTAGATTTTTGCCCGAAAAAATAAAGCTTGGGCCTTAAAAAATTAAAATATATAAAATATATAATTTAAAAAAAATTCTACTTCAAAACGGATAACGGATTTAGAAAATGATTCCATCAGTTCGTCCCATTCTCAATGGCGGATTTCCAGTGGAGCGGATTATCATACCGAAAGGATTAAAATACAACAGATGTAGGCTAATAAGTAGTTTCGCTTTACACCGATTTTGATAAAATCTGTCGAAAAAGCACGTTCTTTTCTATCGGCAATCGCCAATGTTACGGAGCATATTTTGTCAAATATCTCGGAAACTATTGAAGATACAGTTTTTGTGTAAACTGACGAAATTATTTAATGGCGACATGTTAAATTGTTAGCAGGTAGTGGTTATCGTGTCCGTTTCTACTGCGTTCGATCGCTAGATTCCTCTACTGCTTTCTCCGAGCGGCGAGCGACGGACTCGGTAAGTAGTATAGGGCCATACGAATCAGACACCTCTCAACACTTTGACGTTCTCCGAAAATTTCTCCGACGTTTCAACACATTTCCCAACACCGTACTGTCTTACCTTCGACGCTTCAAATTCCACCCTGCAACGAATCTAATTTCGATGAATGAAAAATCGAAATTGACCCACGCGAGACGTACGCAAAGATCGGCAAGAGAAGCGAAAGAGAAATGGTAAAATTCGTCGGAACGGCGAACGCGCCGGTGAAACGCTGGAGGAGCCGACGGCTCGTCAGCGTGGACGCGCGAGCGACAGGTGACACTTGTTACACGACGTTAATACAAAGCGGCCGGCCCCTTTCCCCTTTGAATTTCAAATCAGCCGCGCGGCGAGCGTCTCCGTCTGCCTCCTCGCGCGTACACGCTCATGTAAATGCCGCGGGTCCCCGTCGGATCGGATGCATGCGCGAGTACAAACGCCGCGAATCGTGCGTCTACTTACAAATACGCGGCGGCGCGGGCCCACGCGCGGGGCGAGTCCAAGCGATACGGCGCATCAGTGGAAACACGGTAACGACTCGGCCGGCCGTCGTCGTCGAACAAACGTAAGAGGGTCTTGTACCCCCGGCTCGATTTCCATGATATCGTCGCGGATCGAGCGGAAAACCGAAGGAGGAGCACGAGCAGGCCAACTGCAGACGAATAAGAGAGCCAGCCGCATAGTTAGTGGCACGAGTTAACGTTTGACGCAGGAGGAATACTAAGGCTTCTGCATGCGAGTGCTCCTCTCCGCGCTCGTCTTTCTTTCCACTTGCGTTCCCCCGTCTCCGTCTCGTACGTTTCAGCATTTCAGCTCGGAATGGCTCCGTCGGGGCTCTGCCGAGATTTACTTCGTTATACGAGCGATGTCACAGAACACACAGAGAGAGAGAGAGAGAGAGAGAGAGCGTGTGTCCCGACGAGGGGGCCGATTCGTTCGCTAACTACGACGATCCGCGAGATCGCGGATAACGAATAGGTAACGATCGGATTGTGTTTCCAGAGATGAGGGCCAATTATGGGTATAACGTCTGCCGCACGAGCTTCGCTGATCTTTGCCCGTTAGCGGTACACCCACGCGTGCGCGGTGAAACCCGGCAGCGCGGGGAAACTGCATATCGTTCGCGAATGATCGATCGATCGTGTGCCCCCCCCCTCCCGCTGGATCACCTGAGGATTAGCGTCCCCTAATCGTTTCGTGCGGCTGGTCGTCTCTACCCCCCGTTCTGCGGATTACGGTTCGACGAATCGAACGTGGACACGTTTTTAGCGGAAATTATCCGAAGCAGCAGGTAGTGCGATTACTCGTCTACCTTTTACGTGAAAGCTTCAATACAAATTCTTCGATATCGCGAGGCACGAAAGCCTCCATCCCCGTCGAAATACCGAAACTCGTCTTCCACCCCTCTCCCTGTTTTATTTTTCCTGGCAAATTTCCATTCCAGCCGAAGAAGGAAACCCGTGTCGCCGTTCCGGCTAAAAGCTCGACAACGAACTCGTGTCGAAGCGAAGGGCCGAAAAGGCACTCGTCCTCGAAGAAACGCGTATTGTGCCGAGAAATGGAATGAGCCTGGGTGCAGCTGGTGCAACAACGCGCGGTTCCCTCCTCCTTTTCTCTCTCTCTCTCTCTCTCCTTCTCTTTTTCGCAGTCTAGCAGCTCCATCGGTCTATCTACCCGTCTCGATTCGTCGCCGCGGTTTCCCCTCTATGGCGGTGTGCCGGTGCTCTCTCTCTCTCTCTCGTGGCGCGCGGGGATCGTTGCGCAAGCCGACGAGGATGCGCGCGGAGAACCGAAGAGGAGCGGCTCTCTCGCGGCACGGCCTCAGCCGTGCATCGGTGCCAACGGCGTGCTCGCTCGCGTGCCGTAAATTTCGAGCTCGTGCGCGATGCTACGGCGTACGTGTGCCTCGAGTGTGGCACGAAGTGTGCCAGATCGCCTGTGTACGAGAGCGGAGCCGGCCCGCGCGTACCAGCGAGGAAGCTCTCCTCCGAGCGAGAGGAATAGCTGCACTCACTCCGTCGATGCAACGACGCTGACTCTCGCCGACTCTCGACACTTTGGAGAGAGTAACGACGCGGCTCGTTGGCCACGCTCGTCGTCCCGCGCTCGACATTTAATCCTTCGTGAAGGCGAGACGCGTCGAAGGGCGCGCGCCAGCGAGCGAGCGAGCGAGCGTCTCCTCTCCTCTCCTCTCCTCTCCTCTCCTCTCCTCTCCTCTCCTCTCCTCTTTTCTCTTTGCGTCGACACGTGTGGGTGAACGGTTTCTGCTGCTAACGGCAGCCCCGACATCGAGATTGTCACGCCACCGAGAGAGATCTCGTCACGATCGACCCGAACATATCCTTCCTGGATTCCTCTTTCCAATTTTCGAGAGTCGACGCTCCCTGTCTTTCGCTCTCTCCTTTGCCCTGCACGCGGCGCTTCTCGGAATAGTTGATCCGGCCGAGTTTCTTGAAAATAGTTCTCCTCTTCGCTTACGCGCTTGTTATTAGCCAGAAAGTTTTTGGAAATTATTCACGAGCTGCTCCTCGAAACCCAGACGAATTAATGACGAATTAATGTCAAATCCAAATTTATATCTTCGATATAAAATATTGCGGCGTCTATCCGCGATGGATGGTGGCAGCTACCAAATGAATTCACGTTCAAAAACCATGTCTGTCTCATTTCCAACGGAAATATTTTATTTTAAGAACGGTCTGATATCTCCGTTGCGGAATAATAATACCACTGAACTGACAACTTGTAGATTATACACTCAAACCTCTAAAATTGTAAGTTTTCCATCGAGTGACACTTTCAGGTGGCTTTTCGTTTTCTAAAATTCACTCGTACGTACAACTTTACCTGCTTCGTTATTGAATCTGTTACTGCTGAGCAACAGAATTTATTAATTTGTTATATTGATTGACCCTAATCGAGGCTCGAGACAGTCTTCGCAAACCCCGCATTCGACTACGTTTTCTCTGGCAAATTTCCATTCCACTGAAAACGAAACCAACTGAAACTGTCGTCGGTACAGAATAATATCGAAGCGAATATATATTTTATTTAACACTAGAACTACCGGCGATTGAGGCAGAAAGTGTCCATCGGAGACATTAAAATAAAAAAAAAAAAAAAGAAACTTTATAATACAATAGACTGTACAGACTTTTATTTATAAAGTATCTAACAAAAATTATAAATTGATCGTTTCGACCACTTTCTAATGTTAAAAAGTAATTGTAATGTTAAAAATTGTATATTCAATAATACTGTACAAACTTTTACTTGTACATTTTACGAAAAATTATTTAAATCCCTAAAAATACACCGTTTCACGACCGTAAAGTACCTAACAAAAATTATAAATTGATCGTTTCGACCACTTTCTAATGTTAAAAAGTGGTTGTAATGTTAAAAATTGTATATTCAATACTGTACAAACTCTTACTTGTACATTTTAATAAAAATTATTTAAATCTTTAAAAATACCGTTTCACGTTTATAAAGCATCTAACAAAAATTATAAATTGGTCACTTCGACCAATGGTAGTTTCAGTGGAGTTGCACTCGCGCAATTTCTTCCCGGCCAATTCTAACGCTCGTCCTCGAGCGACGCCAGTATGTAATAAAACACCAAAAATTGCGGCCCGAGGGGTATTTCTGCGTAACCTGTGCGAATCCCGGTTCGTCTGGTCTACCGGATGTTCGCAGAAATCGATTCGTCGAACGACCGTGTCCGGCAAAGGGTCGCCGAGGTTGGATTGGAAGCGGGGCTTGTCGGCCGGTTTCACAATGGAGCGGATCGAACGCGTGCCGTCCAAAGACAGAGCCTGCGGAACATCTGCATACTGGGATTTCAATGCGCGCTACACACGAGAAAATAATCGACTGCCTATACGAGCACATTATACGCTGCTATTTGCCTCCATAAACGGTTTGAAACGGGCCGTAGAAACGGTACACGCCGGGTATCCAATCGCATTTGTCACGACAAACTGCGTCTCCGATATAAGTATCTTCCTTCTCTTTTGTTAATTATTTTTTACAATCTACTCTTTACGCGGTTTCCAGATTCTTTTATTCATTTTCATTTCATGCTCTCTATCTCTGATTAAAAGTTTGAGATAGTTTGACGATCATAAAAACGTACACCTTTGTTGCTGATTTGTTATTTATTTTCCATGCCTATTTCCTCGCGTGCGTGACGAATAATGCGTCAAGCACGCTTATAATAGGAGTACTCACAAGTAACGTCGTTTTTTCGATACTGTACAAAATTTTACTTTATTTAAATTATTTCTTTTTTTTAATTATTGTCACTAGATGGCAATGTTTATTAAATTTGGAAAAAAACGACATTACTTGTAAACACACTCCTAATGAACACAACTACTGCTTAATCATCGATGTTTCGATAATTAATTTCGATAATTTCCTAATCTTCCGAGCATACAAACAAATTTAGTTTGCGAGAAACGATTTAAAAAATGAAAGGAGAAATACAGACCGCCTGTAAAAATTACAAGAAAAATTCGTTTTAAATTATCCTTAAATTCGATGCCGTCCTGCCCGAAACGATAAATCATCCGCAACTCTAGCGGATTGAAATCCTCCTTGCGTGCTTCCTTCGTCGTCATCGTCTCGAACGTTTCTCACCCCCACCTTATCAAAATTCCTTCCCCCCCCCTCCCTGCCAGCGAGTTTCTTCCAGCCGTCGAAACTTTTCTCTCGCCGAGAGAACAACTCGTATTATCCGGCGGATTTTCTTCGTGACAGAGTGGGAACCTCCTACGAAAGGTGGCAGCCGGAGGGCACGTCGACACGGGGCATCCGAGGTATCGACTCGCGTCCTATCTTCTCTCCCGTCGGAGGCGGCAGGCAACGCGGAGGAGGTGCACCGAGTTCCTGGTTCACCTGTGTGTGCCTCGCCTCGTCCGAGATGCTCACCTGAGGCTCACCTGAGGCTCACCTGGCCGTGTTGCCACTCCCGCGGCTGCGGCACCACCTCCGCGACATGCCGCCTTTTCACTCGCGGCGGCGTTATTATCAAAGGTCAGCGGGGAGGTCGTTCGGCCCGAATTACCATAGTATAGGTCATGGAAGATGCACATCCGCGGACAGCGAACGGGAACACACGCGCTGACGTGGGTGTTTGGCGCGTGACGGAGCGGATCGCTGTTGTTCCTTCATTCATGGCCCTTCGCGCTTTGCCGCGAAATTGTCCGCGTCATTTCGTCGACGCTTTTCTGGATTTTTCGATTCACGGAGATCTGATCGACGAGCGAATTCATCGCACGGTTTGTTTAATGATTATTCGGAAGGAATTTCTAGTAGATGGATATCATCAGTGAGTTCAATTTTCTGAAAACGGTGCAATTGCAAGTGTAAAGAACGAGAAAATGGACGAGTCGATGAATGTGTTGGGATTTCAGGAATGGAAATGGCTTCAAACCATCGCAAACACTGTCAAATTATAAAATTACGACAATGCAACAATTTCTAAAGAGGAAAATAAACGAATTTTCGAGATGCTACGGAATACGGATTTTTCGTAGATTTCACGTTGCCTTTGACTCGAAGAAGTTTGACTTTTTTTATGGAACAACTTGAAAATGAAGTAGATGGACATCATCGGTTTAATTTATTCGAAACATAATTACAAATGTGAAGAACGAGATGCACAAGATGCGTAAGAAAATGGACGAATCAAACAATGCGTCAAGATACGTTTGCCACGTTCAACTTCAAACCATTGCAAACACAGTCAAATTACAAAATGACGACAATTTCCTGGAAGAAAATGAACAAATTTTCGAGATATTACAGCTCTTGACTCTTTTCACGAAACAACTAAACTTTGTGTTTAGACTTCAGGAATAAACATGTTTGCCGTTTCACTTCGAACCACCGTAAACACTGTCGCAAATTACAAAATTACAACAATTTCCCGGAGGAATCGTCTCCAAGCACGATTCACGTGAAGACAATACCCCAGCTGTCGTCGTTAATACGACGCGATGCTTTCCCCCTCGTCGGCTTAATAGCTTCACGGTTCGAGCTACCGCAATGCGGGCAGCAAGCAGAAGTTTCCCTACTCGCCGAAGGCACAGCCACCCTTAAGTCGCCTCGCTTCGCCAAATATAACCGTTCCGCATTGCAGTTACGTGCAGCGGAGTCCCTCGGCTTCGACTCCCGATCGATCGTTTTTCTTTTTTTTTTTTTTTTCACAAATAAATTCGTCGTGTTAATTGAAAAAGAAAAAAGAAGAATCCGAACGAGTGAATTTCGCTTTTGATTCCCCCCTCCGTCCTTCTCTCCGTCGCTCATTACGTTCGACGCTTCGCGTCTTTAAACAATAACCCGATACCGTAAAGTCGCCGATGAGTTACGGGCAGAATCGTCGAGTCGAACATGCATCGTTCGCTCGGCGCACGCGGCACAAGCGATAGTCCGAGCGATCGTGCGTGCCGGACGGTCTCTAGACGGCAATTACAGTTCAGAATCCAACGACTGCGGGGCTAGAAGTTCAGAGTTCACCCGCGGCACAATGAACCGTTCATCGATGCCCCGAGGCGGGCTCTCGCTCGTTCCCTTCTCGAACGCTTTGAAATAACGGCGCGTCAATGGAACTGTTGTAACCTCGTGGGACCAACGAGGGAATTCTCCGGCGAGGGAAGAGAGAGAGAGAGAGAGAGAGAGAGGGGAAAAAAATAAAAGAAGAGGAGAAAAATAGCCAAGATTTTCTGCGTCGGTGGAGGAGCAACGAGAGACGGCGGGCGTTCGAGGCACGTCCGAGACGTCAATGGAACGCGATTCACCACCCGCTGCGCGTCACATCTTATCGAAACCGCGTTACGCGCCCGCTATTCACAACATTTACAATCAAATCGCCGCCGCATTGTCGACCAATGACCAAGCAGCACCGTCCAGCAGAATACCCCCCGCGGCATTGCGCTGGATTACTTCCAACCCCGAACGGTACCCAGTGAGCGGGTTTCGTTCTCTCTCGACCGCTCTTTCGTGGCACCCGTGATTCCACGCAATTATCCTCGATTCATTCCTGACGCGCCGACTGTCGCAATGTCGCGAGATCAGTCTTCTAACTTTTAACTCGACTCGAGAGAATACTTTTTCCAATATTTCTCTGTCGACGGTCCGTTTCCCCGGGAAATACCCACGCACGAGTAACATCGAGGAACGTCGACTGACGAACAATTATCCTACCCTCTCTCTTTCTCCCGAGCGAACGAAACGCAAGGAAGAGAGAGAAAAATCGCCGTGCGTGCTCGCGAGGACGACAAGGCGGAGATTGCGGAATCGGCTAGAATGCAGATCCACGCCGTCACCGCGGCGTTTTCTACGTGCCGACAACCTGCAACGTTCGAGCGAAGCCTCGCATTTCTGGTTTTACCTGCCTTTACACCCATGCATCGTCCTGCATTATGCGCTACAGTCATCGTTCCAACTCCCCTCCCTCCTCCCGTCCTCTGAGCGTCTCTTTCTCCGCCATATGTTGCCTTTCCTCCTCCTCCACCGCCTACTTTTACCCCCTTTGGCTTTTCCATCTCTGTCTCTCTCTCTCTCTCTCTCTTTCTTTCTGTCTCTTGCCCTCTCCTTCTCTCCGTAGCCTCTCCCTCTTCCACGAGACGGCCTGTCGTTTCGCAAGGATGCACGTATCGCTTTATCTCGAGCTGCATTTAATTCACGTAGGTAGGGACTAGGAAGAAGAGCACGTGCATAACCCAGTCACTTTCAAAGGTTGGGCGTTCGAACGGTTTGCGAAACGCAGGAGCATACCGGCTTCTCCCCTTTGCCGTGTCTTCTTTCTTCTGCTCTGCCTTTTTTTTTTTTCCCCTCTTCCTCCTGCTCCTCCTGCTCGCGCGAAGCTTCACTCGTTCTTTACCGCGCCGAGGACGGCTCGTAAATCGCGATCAAGTTAAGTAATTCCAGGATCGAAAGTACGCGCGCGTCGTGGCGCAATGCCGTGTTTTGTCGACGCTACGTACGTACGTACGCCTGGACGATAATCTGCTCGATAGTCGGCCCGTTCAGTTGGACACAGTCAAGATCTCGCTTCCGTTCAGGAGGACTCGTAAATTTCAAAAACGAGCGTAGCACCTGCTGACGCGAAACGAAAGGGAAAGTTTGCGTTTCCACGAGCAACGAACAACTTGACGTTTCAACGTGTGAAAAAAGAAAAAGAAAATGAAACGTGCGCGTTTCTATAATTTCAAAAGACAGTCCAAGAGACCAGAGACGGAGGATCATCGTACGGTGACTCAGAGGAATTGTCCGCGGTCCGACCTTCGCTGCGGAGATTCCGTGTCAACGCGTGCAAACACGCTGACCTCCTATGTCATCGGATCGCGATGACGAGCAAGCCACGCTCGATGACGCGTCGACAGAGGGAACAGAGTGGGAGAGAAGGAGTTGCGAAGAGTTGGAATGGAAACGCATCCCGGAGGATGGGACGGGAGAGATAGCATTGTGAAGCACGGCCTCGATGGAAGATGCCATAGGTGTAGGTGGATGAGTTGTGCCTCATTGTCGGGGCGGCATACCATTA
>KQ435895.1:21128-31972 GCA_001276565.1 Melipona quadrifasciata
GTCAACTTCAGTGTTCTTCCAAACGAACTGTTAAAGAAACTTTTCAACGACGGAAACGCACAACTGCGAACCGTCAAAATTATCCAAAGGTAAATACCAAGAGTAAACGTCTTGAAAGCGATCTGTCTTCTTCGTCACGGATGTTGGTAAATCAGAATCGTCGTCTTTCCAAACAATGCTCGACACCGAGTCAACTTCGTGTTCGTTGCCTAACTGATCGACGTTTACTCGGGTTCGCGATTTCCTGCGAAAACATTAGCGTTTGCGTGTCGCGTTCGCCAGGACCCCGCGGTGAACAACGCCTGTAGCTGCTCATCAGCCTGCCTGGATTCGGCTTTGCATGGCACAAGTGATTCCGCCATGTTGTCAGGGAATTTCGGTTTCAAGCCTGTGATCATTAGGGCGCCACGATGCACACAGGTGCACGCACAGGTGTTCGTGTGCCTGCGCCCCGTGTGCTAGACACACGGGGTGTCTTTGACGATGTTCCGCGGGATTCCTGTAAGTCTGCACAAACGATCGTCCTAATCTTACATGGAACTTTGACGGTCTAGTTGCACAAAGGTAACCCTCCTGAACTTTCCCCCTCTGATCGAGTTTTTCCAGGGAAGTTCGCCACGATCTTCCTCGAGTCTGACGTTAAATGCTGATTTCGTTCGGCCGAGCGAAATATTAATTGGAGAAGCTGCGAACGACGTTCCTTTCGCAAGATGATTCTATTGCGTTTGAAAATTTGAACAAGGTTCATTTGCTCAAGGGTCGAAGGATAAATTTCGAATTTTTTCAGGAATCGAATTTGGGAGTCGCGACTTTCTTCGAGTTTTTTTTTCAATTTCGTTGCGTCGGCGCTCGATTTATAATTGACGCTAAAAGTAGTAACACGTATTTTTTCAATAATATTTAATAGTAGAAATATTTGAGTTTCTTCTTATTCAGGAATAATCTGTTATTACAAAAATGGAATTCTCAATTTTGGTTCGAATCAAAAGCTTGCGGATAATTATACTTTTATCGACTTGGAGCGGTAGAATAATTTAATATTTCGTTTAAATTCAAATTAATATTCAGCCAAAAATACGATAATTTAAGTGATTTTTCAACAGCACAGGAAACAGCTACGGAAGAATATAAATTCTGATGAATTATTTTCCACTGTACTCGTCCGATATGAATCAGTCAGACTGAATCATTATTAGAAACGAAGTAACTGTGATTGGCATCCTTTTTCGGTTTGGCATCTTTTTTCAAGAGCTTTAACTGCGCAGCATGAATTTCGGTATAACGACACGCGAGCGACGTGGAGAGGGAAGGGTGAACAGGCAGGATCGGAAGTGGTAAAAGTAAACTTCGAGATTTTGAAAGCAAATATTGATTTTCCGACCCAATTTGTGGCGGTTTTAGCAAAATACAAAATTTTATTAGTTTACCGGCAGATCTATGAAAAACCGTACCGTAAAATACACATGGAATTTCAATTCCCACGGGTGGTAAAGCTTCCGCGAATTTCGATACCGCGGTTGAAAGAACATCCCTTGAAAAATATTTTAACAATCACACACGATGGAAATACGTAGGGTGCTCCAATATAAAAGGAACGATTAAATATCTTTTTTTTTTTAATTACATTACACGTTCATTATAGTATAGCATAATTCATTGTATTATAGTATTCGCGTTACGAGACAAAAATCATACATACTCATACGTTGATCAACGAAGCTGCATGGAAAATCAAATTCAAAAATTATAGCATCACTTAGTTTTGGAATACAGTTTATCGAAGAAAGATTTCTTTATTTCAAAAATTTACTTTACGCCGATGGATTTCTCGTTTTATTCCTCTATATTTTTTTTTTAATATTTTCCTAAAGTATCAGAATTTTCTCAAATATTGTACAACAAATCTTGTATTCTTCAGTTTTCTTACAATGTTTGTCTTGCAATGTTTGAATTGTGATCTCGAAATTATCTCGAGCATTCAAGAAACTGTTTCCGCGATTCAAAAAAAGTAATATCGGCATGATAAAGGAAGAAGTATCGTTACCTCGTACAAGTGGTCGACAATCAATTAAAATTAAAACGGTGTTCAGTGTTTAGTGAATACAGGTTAATAACATTACATCGATTCTCGCGACACAATTAAGTAATTGGATCGCGGAGTTGGTAGAAACGTGGAAGGGGGAAGAAATGAAATCACGAGTAAAGGTATCTCGTGGAATCGCTCGAATTTATCGTAGTCGGTCCACTACCATGAGATCTTGATTGACTATAGCCGGAACTAGTTCAGATTACTAGTTACACCGAGTTACAGTATACGTTTGGTAATGTTGTTTCGAAATCGTGACCCATCGCATGCTGCAGCAACTTCGACGTTCGTGTTCCATTCTGCTCCGCAGTAACGTCTCCAACCAGCACGTTGCACGATCGATCTCGCGATATTTGCAAATATGACTATCCAATCTAAGCAGACCGGATCTCCTTTGAATTTTTGATACATCACGTCTGCCAGTCGAATTTGATTACGGTTTGGTTTGTTGAAATCGTTTTGCTGAAGTCGCTGATGTTAAACTTGGTTGATAGACCGAGTTAGATCCGAATTAGATCATCTCGCGATACTAACCCTATTACACAATTTAAATAGATGCGATCTTGTGGAATTTAGAATTTTTTCAACCTGAAAATCAAACCTGATACGAATTATAGTTGTAATATTACCGTTAATTTGCCGAGGCAGATGTTGGAATTAAGCGTCTACAACTGTATCATGCAATAACGCGTCTTAATTTATTTCAGTCATATAAAATCTCCGAAATGCATGGAAATATTTTTCCAAGATTTTGAAAATAGCCACTTCAATTCACGAGTTTGTAACTCTATACGGCAGATTCAGTTAAACTGGAACATTCGCCCACATAAATCATCGTGCAATAATAATTTACACTTCCATGCCACTGTATCGCGTCATCCTAATTACTTATATTTCTCTAGAAGAAATGATTGTGATGTATGCTGTTAATGCATAGAAAGAAAATAGAATTCACGAGTTATCGCGTAAAGTCATTTCATGAAACAACGTTTCCTCGTTTACAACGAAGTACTATTACATTCAGCAAAAGGAGAAAAAAGAAAAAAAAAAAAATGAGGTCGATGGAAATTCGCGATGCACGCGGGAAAATTTCCAGAAAGAACGACGGCGATTTGCGCGATGGATCGTAAGTGAGATTCCTCGAAGATATCGTCACGATACGTCGGCAATTATTCTGGAACAATTTACAAACAGTCGCAAGCAAAACGTGGCCGGTTACGTGGCAAATGGTGGAACGCATTTAAACGCGGCGATAATTCACCGAACGTCCTCGATATCCCTGATTTCGCGGAAACGGTGAAAGGGCAACGAGCAATGGCATCCCAAACGAGGTTAATCGCGGTAAGTTTCCGTAGTAACTTTATGCCGTTCTCTGTTAGCCGACCGGTTCACTGTTTCGCCGCCGCGCCGTATCGTCGCAAATAGGTTGATTTATTGGCAATTATAGATCGACGACAAATGCCAGCCCGTTTGCGGCCCGGTTGCGGTAACCCTACCACTCGCGAATAATAATTACTCGCAAGATCTATGAACGCGGACGTGCCGTTTCTCCTTCTTTCTGTCGCGCCTCGACGTTCCTTCCGCGGTAAGGTTTGAGACTGTTTAATTTACGATTTCCCACGAAAAGAGAAAGAAATATACAGTGCGCGATATATTTTTTATCTTTTGTTCGTAGTCTTACTTTGTAATTGATGTTGTAATTCTGACGTAAGTGGGAAGAATACAATCTGCGATTCATTCCTTTGCTTCGATGGTTTATTTTTGGACTATACGTGTTTTAGACGTTCCTGTGTTTAAGTCACAGTGTAAAGAAGAAGCAAGACATTTTTTATCTTCAGCGAACTATTAACAGTTTCGACGGATACAACTAAAAATTTCCTTCGTCTGCAAAATTATATGTTCCAACGAATCTATTTCGAAACCGCTTTACCAGTTTATCTAGACTTCGCACGATAGATTAGTTACTCGCTTGCGGATAATTTTTTACTTTAATATACAATACACTGCTTGAAAAATGACCCAATACTTCCCTTAAATTCCCGGCAGTTGCAGGGAATAAACTACGCTCAAATAAAAAATCCCTCTAAACGACCAGCAAACATCTACCTCAATTCTCGTTACTATATCCAATCCTTTCCACAAATTATTCCAACTACTCCGCCCAGCCCGTACACGCGCCTGTCCTCAAAGATCGCCGCGCCACTCGTAATTCCCGTCTCATAACAGGTCGAAAGGCCTGAATAGGCTGGTAATTGCGAGCGGCGGGAGGGCGGGACGAGGGGAGAGAGGATGTTGCACGGGGCACCGGTGGAAAATCGAGTTTCGGATATGAAATAATTAATACGGCCTCGCGAGCGAGACGGACGTTACGAGTTACCACATTAGCCGGCTCTTTCACCAGCCGTGCCGCTTTCTCTGTCGGCTGGTGGCGCGGCTTTTCCACCATCTTTCCATTTCACCTCCGCCAACCGGCCGGACCTCGTACCACCCGTTTCCGGCCATAACTCAAAATCCCTCAGGTGTGCTAACCGCGTATACCGGCGGTCACGTTGGAATGTTAGGCCACGAGCTTCCACACGTTATTAAGCTCCTACCGTCATGGATGGATGCATGAGCCACCGACCGTCGTTTTCGTCCTATCCCTTCCACTCACCCGATGGACCGTGGGTGGCTGCTATTGAAATTTCACGTGTTCGCGAATTTCACACTTATACCTTGCCTGCCCGGGCCGACGACAGTAGGTTGTACTACCCGACTCGGGCTTGTTCCGCCAACAGGACCGCGAAGGTGAGAGAAGTACGTGAAGGGTTAATAGTCAGGCTGTCGGGTTTCTCTGCTTGTTCTCTAGATGTACTACCGTTACGTGCGAACGGCTGGTTCCAGTTGGTTTAATGAGCTTAATTTGCCAGATCGCGAATAATTTGCAGGCTCGTTGTGACAGTTGCCCGACTGGAGTGCCGGGTTCATCTATTCGCCACTTTGAGCGTTGCAATGTGATTCGGATTTTTGGTGTAAGTTCGTTATCGACAGATTGACCAGTTTGGAATTAGAGATGGCCGAGCAAGAGGTTTCGGAATTGTGTTATTTATGCTCCACGATAACAAATGATAAAGTACGATACAAATGTGATATTTTCATATATAATTATTTATAGATTTCATCTCTGGTGACTGAAGTAATTTATTTTCATACTTAACTTGTACTGAATTTTATGTAGCGCGCCTATGAAAGACACTGGACACAGGCATTAAAAAATACAAATAATTCCAAATTTCAAGGAAGCTTTATAATCAGTGAGTTTTAATTTATTTTTTCGCGCGCTGACCGATACTACTTGTTTGCAAAATATCCGAGTCCGACTTGTAAAATATTTGGATCGTCCACTTTCGTTTCTCCTTGGACACGCTGGATGTATCCTCCCCCCCTCGTCGTTTCTGATTATAACTGAAAATCCCTCAGGTGTGCTAACCGCGTGTGCTGGCGGTCACGTTGGAATGTTAGACCGCGAGCTTGCAGCGTTATTAAGCCTTGTCCACATTCACAGGCGTCGCACGTGCGCCGCGACACGAGCGTCTCGTCGCCCTTCGACTCGATGGTCACCTATTGAAATTTCGACAACTCGTGCCCGAGTCTCCGCGGAACTATGTCGCGTTTGCAGCGGCCGTAATGAATATTACTCTCTGAAATAGTTTGTCAACGTTCCTTTCCATTAAGATTTTTTTAAAACATCGCATTCTGTTCCGAGAACTTTTGCAGTTTAACTCTCGTGACGATGGAATTATTTTCTTTCGTGGGATAGTTTCTCGCGTATAGTTCTAGAATGTTATATAATTCAATATTTGTACAATGTTAGAATCGAATATTACGAATGTCACAGAATGTTATTTCATCTCTTTCTCTTGTCGAAATCTCTTTTACGTTTTTCCTTGTCTTAAGAATTTCGTTCTATTCTAATAAATGATATCGCTTCTATTTGTGATAATAGAATTTCCTTTGATTTTCGAACTTCGACGATAGACGAGATCGCTACTATTTGTGATAATAGAATTTCCTTTGATTTTCGAACTTCGACGATAGATGATAAAATGCCAATTCAATTAATGCGTTACAGTTCGAAAATAATTGTCACTCCTTTTATTATTTAAACATTTTTCTTTCGTTTTAAGAAGTTTAGGATTTAATGCGATATATCAGTAATTTAATTTAGTTTAATTTAATTTAATTTACTTTATTTTAATAGAACTGGAGAGTTTCTCATCTAGTCAGTTGGCTTTTTATAATATTTATAATATTGTCTTCGATATTTAATTCGATATTTCGAGGTCTTTGAACTTCGAAGAGGAGGTGATTATAGATTTTGGTTGTTGAACGTGGTACTGTCTTCGCTCATAGAGTGGAAAATCAAGAGGCGAAATGAAATATTGAAAGTACATAATTATGCAAATAGGTTTCTGCATAGGTTACTACTTTGGCTCAGCGTTCGTAATTAAAACATTTACTTTGTCAACAATAAGCTGTATATACACACGGCCAAGCGGAAAGCATACATGTGCAAAGTGCATTTAATAAATTAACATTCGCTTTAAATGGCTAATAGTGAAACGAAGTATGTGCGTGTATATTTTTCATTGCACAATAATTTAATCATTTAAACTTCTTGGATTCATCATTTTTATTAATTAATCTTATTCATTATTGCGAATATTGAATTAAACAACTGTGAAAATTTGACTTCAATTATCATTATTTCCCTCATTTCAGATCAATATTTATATAGAATCTTAAAAATTATTTTGAATAAACCCGAAACGTAAAACTACTTTAAATAAACCTTCCACTATGGCCATGTATTGACTCGTTTCACTTGATCAGTTAACGAAAAGCGTCACGTAACATCATGTTTTACTCTTCAATTTTTCAAAATATTACTCAGAATCATACTACAACGCAATCTATACTATTTGTTTAATTACATTTCTAGATGCCTGACCACACATTGACTCGTTTTACTTTACTAAGCAGCAATGGGTTTCATGTAACATCGTGTACTTTTTTTTGTACTTCTTTTAATTTTTCCAAGCACTGAATTTTCTAAACAAATGCTACTTAAAATCATTTCAAGTGATCTTTTCATCTTCAATTTTATCAAATACTGTTTTAAATTTCACCAATCACTTAAAATAAATCTATTCTACTATTCCTAGATGTTTGACTACACAAAGACTCATTTCACATGGTCAATTTGTTTCATTCTTCGATTGAGAAAGCAACGTTGACAGCTTTCTAGCATCGCAAAGATAAACTCGGTCATTTGCTCAATTGACAGGCGTGATTCGTGACTGGTGATTCGCGACGTTTCATTAGCAGTAATAGAGAAATCTTGCGTGAGGAACTACGGAAAAGTTGGAGGGCAAAAACAAATCTAGGAAGAGAATGTAGCGTCTCTGGTAACTGCCCGGAGAGGGACATGGAGGAACGTCGAAAGCTCGACGAAGGCTTTTTGCCGGTTCGGCCAATTTGTCCGAACCCGATTCCGACAAGTCGTCGCAAGAAAACATTTGACAAACGTCCGGATGTCTTTACGAAAGGGCCAAGCCGACCAGGCTCGGCTTGCCCGGCGAATCCCGACGCTCGTCGTTGTCCGCTTCCTCCGGAAAGACGAATGTGCTTGAAAGTTTCATGGACGTTAGAGGAAATCAATACGTTACGCGCAATTGGTCATGGTTTATGTTTGATGATGTGGATACGTAGAGTAAAATGTGGCAAGTGTGTCTCTTTCTTAAATTCGGCGATAAAAATGAGATTTTACTGCATAGGAATGTGGAAAAAGATCGGACGATATCTTTATGTCGTTTGTTAGATAGGTCTCTTTAGGTGCTTTTAAATTTATATTTCTTCACACCTTCGTTGTTCTTTTATGCATTTATGGCACGGCGGGTGATACATGGTATGAAAAATAATAAAATATTGAACGAATTTAAATTCTGGTAGAAAGTGAACTTTCAGCTGGTGTCTTAATTGGTCATTGGGTATCATACAATTTTACAGTTGAATCATTTAGATATAGAATTTTTAATGTTTCTTGATACCTTCGTTGTTCTTTTATGCATTTATGGCACGGCGGGTGATACATGGGATGAAAAATAATAAAATACTGAACAAATTTAAATTCTAATAGAAAGTGAACTTTCAGCTGGTGTCTTAATTGGTCATTGGGTATCATACAATTTTACAGTTGAATCATTTAGATCTAGAATTTTTAATGTTTCTTGATACCTTCGTTGTTCTTTTATGCATTTATGGCACGGCGGGTGATACATGGGATGAAAAATAATAAAATACTGAACAAATTTAAATTCTAATAGAAAGTGAACTTTCAGCTGGTGTCTTAATTGGTCATTGGGTATCATACAATTTTGCAGTTGAATCACTTAGATCTAGAATTTTGTTATTCGTCTGCATTAAGAATGTAAACCACGAAATAGAATAGAATCAAGTGTCTTAAATTCTAGTAACCTAACCTAAAAAACTACATCTCTAATCCAATGATAGTATTTGAGGGTTAAATACTTCGAATTTTAACATACCTCTTAGTAGTGATGTCCCAAGACATTGGTAATTCGATCATGAATTCTATGAAAGCAAAAGGACAAAAATGTTCGTTGCACTTACATTCTATGTAAGAGTAAAAGACTACATAAATTGTTGTGTAACAAGGGAAGCGACCAAACGCAGTAATCCTCTTCTTTTTTACAAATTTCAAGAATAATGATATTTATGTACGAATACGAGGTTAACGAAGATTGAAGTTTGGTCGTGCAAAACGGTTGGATATAAACGGGGGCTAAATGCTCGATAGATAAATTCATTAAGAGGAGTAAAAAAAGAAAAAAAAAACAAGCGAGAGAAGAACAAAAACAGGACAACGAACGTCGACGTACATGAGAGGCGGTTTTTTCCGATTCTCTGTTAAATTTATTGTTCTTTAAATCCCAAAATCGCGTTAAAACGGGCGACGGTTCAATCGAAAGTTAAATTTTACGAGATGGCGAATGAATCAAGTTTCACGGCACGGTAAAAAGGATTAGTCCGCGTGCAACAACGTTGTTCAATATATGTAACGTTTTCGTTGCCATAAACAGCCGATGACGCTGGCCGTACTTTTTACTTTTTACTTCTTACTTCTTACTGTGCATCGCTGTTATGTCATTCCTTTTCTTCGCGACGGTTAGCGAGTGTCGTTACTACAATTACTCCATAACATTTCGTTTCTCGTAATTGTTCCCTCCGTTGTACCACCTTTATTTACGTGCTTTACATTTTGGAAATGAAAAATAAATTTATCTTATTTATTTTATTTACACAGATTGGTTTAAATCAATCGATCTGTCATCAAGTGGATCTGTTTCAATTAAACAATAGCCTGAATCGGAACTAAATTGTTGAATTAAAAATATGGCCCATTTTTGCCCAACAAATACCCGTTTTCTGAACGATTATGCTCCTGCGCGAGAGAAACACGCGAAGAAACGAGAAACAAGAATTGGAGGAATTGCGATTTCAGTGCCGTTGGTAAACATGGAGAAAAAAAAAAAAAAAGAAACAGGGAAACAAGGTTAACGTTAGTTGGAATTAAGAGTTATGTAGCCGATGTGTTTCGGCTGGTTTTCTCTCGAAAAAGGATAGCGAGGGGAGAGAGGGGAGGGTGAAAATCGTTCGAGTAGGTGGAAGAATTTCGTTAATTGATCGAGCCCGATAGAAGCTTTCGATTAACACGACGATACATTATGCCACGGAACGACAGGAAGCGGCGTGTACCCGGTAATTCGGCGTGCCTCCCGACGAAATTGAAATCTAGAAGCGTCGTCGATCTAATTACATCTGGTGTCGATGTATCAGGCGTCGACGAATATTGCCGGCCGAAGCCATCTACGAAGACCGCAACAATTACCGGATCGAGCGCGACCAGCCTCGACTTCCTCGGTAATTTAATTGCTCCGTCGATATTGGTATTGACTAACGATCAAGAAAAACTGGTACGCGCTGGTGTTCACCTGTTTTTAACGCGCTTGATCGCGCGAATATTTCAAGCTTCGCTTTGGAATTATATTTTTTTTGGAAGAGTTCTTTTGTTTTTTTTTTTTTGGATCAGACATTGTTTCGTTAAGAGAGGGACATTTAAAAATTTTTTTTGTTAGGCTAGATATTTTACTTTACTTATTTATCGCAGTTCTGAGCTCGGAGTTCGATGTCTGGAGCGAGTAGTTTTAATTGTATCACTAACGAATTGATAGCTATCAGTTTAAAGATTGGTTATATTTTGAGAGATATCATTGTCACTTTTAGTTTCCTTGGAACGAGTAATTTCGGAATGACAGCGAAGGTTGTACAACTTTCGTAGCCGGAGACAGAAGAACGCCGGGTACAGAGTAGATTCCACTTGGATCGGGCGAACGATCAATCAATTAACTCCAATTTACATAAACTTGCGAGACTTGATCGTAATCGCAAGTAGAATTGGAGATATTACAAACTTTTAAAGTAGAATATAATCCCACATAATCAGACACAATGAACCAACGTTAATTCCCCAAGAACTTTGTTTCCAGAATTGGGGTAGAACAATGTATGGTGTGTGTCGAGTAGTCAGACAATTAGAATAAACTTGCAGTTTGCTGCAGTGACTGTAACAGGCGACTAGCTTCCTATAACTCACAATCCTATATAGAAACACACAATCCTAATAGAAACAGACAAT
>KQ435896.1:20931-34043 GCA_001276565.1 Melipona quadrifasciata
ACATAATAAATGCATTCTACAAACTATTCTATTTTACAGAGTATTTGTAAAACAGAATGAAGCAACAATGCATCTACCAGCAAAGATTGGCGACTATACAGATTTTTATTCCTCCATTCATCACGCCACAAATGTAGGCATAATGTTCCGCGGGAAAGAAAATGCTCTGATGCCAAATTGGTAATTAATTACACAGTTAAAAGAATTAAGAAATATAAATTTGACAGAATCGTAATAGAGATTTGATATGCCCATAGGAAATACTTACCGGTTGGTTATCATGGAAGAGCGAGTTCAGTCGTTGTTTCTGGTACTCCGATAAAAAGACCTCATGGTCAGACACTTATAATAGAGGGTACACCCCCAGTATATGGTCCTTCTAGATTAATGGACTTCGAATTGGAAGTAGCCTTCTTCGTCGGACCTCCTACAAATTTAGGTGACACCGTTCCAGCATCTAAAGCTTATGACTATATTTTTGGAATGGTCACCATGAACGATTGGAGTGGTAATTCTAAGTTTTCTCACAGATCTCCATACAGATAGAGCTAGTAAAAATAAAAAAGGAAATATGATTAATAAAAATAATTACAGCAAGAGACATTCAAAAATGGGAATACGTTCCATTGGGACCTTTTGGAGCGAAAAATTTCGGAACCACCATTTCTCCGTGGGTAGTCACCATGGAGGCTTTGGAACCTTTCAAAGTACCTAACGTATCCCAAGATCCAACCCCATTTCCCTATTTACAACACAGTGAATCATGTAACTTCGATATTAAATTAGAAGTTGATATCAAAGGTAAGACTTACTTACTAGAGATTTCCTTTAAAAAATGTTATTGTAAAAAGATTACACTGTATGTCTTTCTTTTTTAGCTCCAAACGGTATCGTTACCACTGTCTGTCGTAGTAATTATAAATTCCAATACTGGACACCCCAACAACAATTAGCCCACCATACCGTAACCGGATGCAATATCAATCCGGGTGACTTAATGGCTTCCGGTACGATAAGTGGCGAGGTGCGTCCTAAATTTTTGTCATTATCTGTCAATTAAATCATCAATGGCCAGGCTAAATAATATAACGTTCCGTTGAATCGACATATGTTTCAGTCTGATGATTCTTATGGTTCTATGCTCGAGCTCGCTTGGAAAGGCACTCGGCCTATACCGTTAAGAAATGGGACCAACCGGAAGTTTCTACAAGATGGTGACGAAGTGATTATTCGCGGTACGCTCGGTACTTTCGTCTAAATAATTTACATCGTACACGGTTACGAGATTATTGACAGTTCGGTATTGTTTTGTAGGTTACTGTGACGGTGATGGGTACAGAATCGGATTTGGACCGTGTTCGGGAAAATTATTACCTGCCACTACTCAATAATTTTCTATTCCAATACGTTGGTGGTACTTAATTATAATTATAATTTATAAATTGTTGTGGGTTGGCAATCAATTTTCATTTATTAAAGAATGTAATAAAAATTATATAAATAGCAAGTAAAATGTTGCGTACTATTCATTTAGAGAGTACTGTTTCTTTTATTCGTTCCAAGAAAATAAATCTAAACAAAATTACGTTGCGGTACAACATACTGTGACGTAGAATAGATTATCGAATCGTGAAATGGTCGTAGTAAATTCGATCAATAAGGAGGCCAGTACAGGTGCAGGTACAACGAGTATCAAGGGAACATGGCAGCTATGCTGTTAAAGTAAGTAAAAATTAATAAAATTCTGTCTGTTTAACGAGTTTTATCAATGTACAAATAAAACACTGCACAATAATTGTTTCCTACGTCTTCTCTTTGCCCAAAGAACACAGTAACTATCAATTTAAATTCACATATCATAATGAACATTAAAGGTCAGAAATTAAATCAATAACGTAGTAGTGTGGCATTCTGTCTACTAGCACAGTATTTTCATCCTGACACGACATAATTTCCTTTGCATAATCCACATGAAATTATTTTTTCAAGTAATATTCAAATAAATCTTAAAATAGTCCTGAGTAAGAAAACTTTTTTAGAAGTTTGCACACTCTGGAATCCCTAGATGAACCAACTGCAAAATGGAACGTTCCCTTGAGCGATGGAAATCACGTAATAGAATTCGAACACGGTACTGCAACAGGCCGTCGATTAGTGAGGATAGATGGCAAAGAAATAGTTCACAGAGACTGGATGTTTCATTTAGTTGGAGACGAAATTTTCTTCTTCAACGATAATAGATTCGTAATTAGAATTGATCCAATA
This sequence comes from Melipona quadrifasciata, assembly GCA_001276565.1. Taxonomy (NCBI): domain Eukaryota; kingdom Metazoa; phylum Arthropoda; class Insecta; order Hymenoptera; family Apidae; genus Melipona; species Melipona quadrifasciata. Next base: position 23,197 of record KQ435896.1, read on the forward strand.
GCAGGTAAGCGTGTTTCAAATTAATTACACATTCACATATAAATTAAAAGTTCATTGTACGAAAAAATTTATATAGGTTTAAAATACTCTTACTCGTTGTGGGTGAATGGGAAACCTTATAAGAACTTCGTGCGATCGCAGTCAAAAATCTTAGACAGCTGGTTGGCTAATGTTGGAAATGAGGAATATAGAGTAGTCCTAGGTAACTATTTTATTAATCCCAATACCTTTATTTCATGGAAAAATAAATATAATGAAATTTCTGTTGTAGATAAGCAAACGCAGAACGTTTGGATAAATGGCGAACAAATCGAGACTGAGGTAAAGAAAAGGAATTAACTTGTAATTGAAATTAATCAAAATTGAATATTTTATTCCAGAATGAATTCACCGACGATGGTGCAGAAATCTTATTCTCGGTAGGGGATCTCTCAGCAGCAATTAGAACGTACAGTTCTGGACAGAGGAACATTGGAATAGTGTACTCTTTATACATCGACGAAGTGGAAATTGAGAAAGAGAAATTTCTCAAAGAAAATGAAGAAACGTAGCCCAATATATGATGGACCATTTCTACACTGTGTTCTTGTTGCTTCACCTGCCACGAAAATTTGTTACACTTTGTATATATGTACAACGAACCACTAAAAGCATTCAAATTGTACGAAATTTACAATTAAATGAATATTATTTGAACATAGCCAAAGAATCTATTTATGTAGTTGCATTCAGACCATGAAAAAAAGAAAAAAAATTCTAACCCTACGTCCACATCCCAGATTCTTGTTACTTACCGAAACGAATAAACGAAACAGTCGTAATGTCACTTCGAGAGAGCATATTCAGTATCGGATCACGAATAATCCATAGAAGCGATGATGATATAAATTTTGATGGTGCGTGTCAATCAAATACGTACAGTGAATCACTTTTAACCTGAACGACTATAGTTCTCTTAATCTTCGGTTATAGTCATGACTCTCGACGAGTTGCAAGAAATGCAGGATGACCTTTTGCAAAAAATCTGGATGCTGACTCTAGAAAATGACATGTACGAGAGATACCTGACCCGACAAGATCCTCAGAGCCTCAGAAGTAAAGAGTACAATCCTTTGTTAATTTCCAGCAAATCTATTATCTACAAGATAGACAAAATTTACAAATCGATTGAAATTTTCATTAAGCTATAAAGAACATCTTAGAGAGGGCAAAAATCACACGACGAGTCACGCAACACATGATACCGAGATCATCGCGTATAAGCTTCCGGGAGAGCATAATGAGTTTCCATGATTTTGGCAAACACAGTATTGCTAGTTCACCCAGTGTGGCCAGCATGCGGACAATAAGTAGATTTGGAACGCCGAGTCTCGTGACAGTGGGAACTACTAGCGATACTGCCAAGTTAGCATATCATTTGCCTCAGCAGTCAATTCTCAGATTTCAATTAAAAAATCGTTGAAACTGCTGAAACCACTGCGAATAATCTTGTCAAAATACTGCTTCATCCTATCAGAATCACAATCGCGCATCGAATGGCCATGGCAAGAAAGGAGGTGGAAGAAATGAAAAAGAAACTGAAACAGTTCCTGATATTCGTCCGAAAGAGGAAAACAATCATGAGAGCGGAGATCGAGGAAATCGAAATTCGTATCAGCGAGGTGCACGAGTCGAGGGAAGCGTTCGAGTCGGAAGTGGTTGCAGAAGGCGTGGACCCTATCACAGGCAAGATTGTTGCTGAACGAGTGATGAGGTGATTACACACGTTTCAGGGTCTAATACCGTGTTGTGAATGCATTTTTCACGCGCGAGTTCTCGCGAAGATTCATTGAAGAATGGCTGAGATCGGCGAACACGATACTACAGAGACTGAGATTGAAGAGCGCCACGGCGAGGATGCACATCAGAAAGGCTAGACAACAGCTTGCACAAAGGAAGGAGCTAGGCGAGTTACTTCACGCCGTTGACTTCGAGAAATTGATCATCGAGAATCAGGATTACGCAAAATTGCTCGAGGAAAAGAATGTGTACGTGATCGATATGAAAAGGATCGCAGGTGATCAGTCTTGAGCGTAAGATCTTGTATAAGATTGGGCCTGTTCATTGTATTCGTAACAGGGTACTATCATCTGAAATTAACGCAACACAAGCAGAAACTGGAAGATCTGTTACGTAAATTGAACGAGGTGAAGAAGGAAATTATATCGAAGCAGAATCAGATTGAGGAGTTAAAAGTCGAGCACAGAACTATCGAGGTTAAAGTGAAACGGTTAAACTCGCAGTTAAATGATTTATTGACTTTCATGGAGAGCCACACCGTAGTTATTCCGTTTCTTTAATTCATCAGTCTTTTTGATAAAATAAGTGTAATATAAATAAGTAAAATTATTTAGGCACCAGATATTTTAGAATTTGTAGCGACGCAAGAAGAATACGCAGCATTAGATAGAACTTATAGATTATTGCAGAGACGTAGAAATATTCAAAGAATAGTGTATGAAGAATATAAAAAGCAAACTCCAGTCAAAAAGAAATCTCCTATAAACGATGAAGTTTATAACAGTAAGTTACGTTAATTTTACCTAATTTAAGATTCACATTTTAGGCTAACACAAATATAAATTATTTCAGGTTAAAAGTAAAGAAAAGATTGCTCACCAGATACCCGATAGTTCTTTAAAATATTCACCTCCTTTTTTCCATCAGCTTGCGCGAGGCTCCTAAAATCATTTCTACTGAACTCAAAAAACTTCACTACAAGACGAGGATGCAATTATATCTGTAAAAAAATTACGACAATCTCGTACCGTCACTGGTTACGCCACCGGATAATTGGAGTTACGGTGCTCGTTTCGAAGACGAAGCAGGCGTGAAACGATCGTCCACTTTCCATGATACCAGTACTTTCCATAAAATACAAATCACTTGGAAAAACAATTGCAAAATACAGAACAAACTAACCAACAGTATCCAGAAATTTTCAATATTAATTTTTAAAACCGTTGGACGTAAATTTTTATAGTTTGCGATAGACAATTTTTTAATTTCAAAGACAACATGTTTTATGTATGTTAAACACTTGTACGGATATTAAATGGTTTAAAAAATAAAACCAAAAGTCGTGGAATGCAAAAGACGTTCATAAAATTCTTAACAGTGTTACTCTGTTTCATAAAACGATGATACTGCATCGATATTGAACTATACTCGTGCATTCTTGTAAATGCATTAAGAAATTTGAATCGGGTTGAAGATAGGAGAATTTTGGCGTGTGCCACGGTATGTTGGGTGGTCACGCTTCACGCACCGACGATGCCTGTCCCTTCCTCTTTTCGCCCGTGGAATATCCGTCCCGGAAGACCATGTCTCTCTTTCTGCAGTGATTCAGTTTTGCGACGACAACATCGACGTACCGAATGTTCGATCGACTGCCAATTCATGAACAACGCTTGTTGAAACATTTCCTGTGAAAAATTTGAGTAATTTCTTATTAAAAACTTCGGACAGCCTCTGCATCCGGACTTGATGGTCTTGATGAGGGACGATCATATCGAAAACTGCCGTTTACGATCGAATTGAAAGTTTTTAAGACCAGTGTTCCAGTTATAGAAGGAAGTGAAAAATCAGGCTTGTTGTGTGTTAATAAACCGTGGTGGAACGAAATTTCCACGTTTACTAATATCCTGTAAAATACAGTTTTTTGGAATATAAAAGATAGACGCATCAGTAAAATGGCAAGAATAATATGCTCGGTGGTGCATGAAGAACCAATTGGTCAACATCCTGACTTTCTAACTGCATTTTATTTCCCGGGAGAATGAAAAAACTATTTCGAGGAAGATCAACGATATTCTCAACAATTTATTTGACTTATTTCTAATTCTAATTTTAATGATGACAAAAATGACGATTCCAAGGAAATTAGTTGGTATATTCATTGTCTGTTCTCTCGTACAGAGAAGTTTTAACAAATATTTGGAGGTAAGAAAACAAAGCATGATTTTTTACGTTTTTTATTACATCGTTGTTTATAAATCACATTAACGGTATTTTGGAGATGATACACTTTGATAGAAGCCTACTTGACACGGTTGGAGGAAGACTTGCTATTCCCTGGGGAATATTAGGTCAAAGCTTCATTTAAAATTCTAATTAGGTCCTGAATGTGCTCGCGCTATCTAGGGCAGTAGGAACATTCCGTGTAACGATTTTTATGCTTAAAACTATAAAATAGCAGAACCGAAAATTCTATTAAAATTTTTTTTATCTTTTTTTGAAATGGATTTAGGGTATGAACGTAAATTTAGGGGAAGCTGTACAATTTCTTAGAGAATATGACAGCGAGGCTTCTGCAATGTGTACGAGAGTAATGACAGCGCAATGGAATTTTGCAACAAATGTCACCGAAGAAAATCGTCGAAGAATGGTATTTTAAAGGGAAAAAAAAAACTCTTTTAAAAAGAATCGACTGTCAGAAATGATCCATCGGTAATTTCTTTGTTTTTGCTTTATCAGATAGAGGAACAGACTTTAAAGTTAAAATTCGACCGAATTTCGTGGCGAAAGGCTGTCAGTTTCGCTTGGAGTCGAATAGGAGATCCCTTCGCTAAAAGGGAACTCAAAATGATCGCTGTCAGGGGACGAAATTCTCTGACAGACGACAAATTTAATGAGGTAAATGTTAGAATGTTATCGCAAATAAATCGGAAAATTAGAACGATAAAAGTATTGATGATTTTTAGCTACACAGTCTGATTCTCGAAATGAAGGAAATATATGCGAGAACGAGGGTGTGTCCTTATAAAACGATAGGAACCAATTGCGATCTGAGTTTAGATCATGGTTAGTTCATTTATTCGCAGTAGTAATCAATAAGTTGCAAATAAAAAAAATTAATAAATGTACATTTCTCATGTAGATGTGAATAAAGCAATGGCGAAATCGAAGGATTATGATGAATTACTATACTATTGGCATGCTTGGCACGAAGCTACCGGGCCTCAACTTAAAAACAAATATATGAGATACATCCAACTAGCAAATCAAGCTGCTCGACTAAATGGTGAACAAATTTATGTAATTAAATGTAAAATTTCTTTAGAGGGGTCAAAATTTTAAAAGTATTTTTTGGATCTCTTTTAGGATTTGAGGATGCTGGTGATCAAATGAGAGAACTCTTCGAAGATGAATATTTTCGACAGAACACGGCAGATGTAATGTCAGCAGTCATGCATTTGTACAAAAATCTCTTTACCTACGTAAGAACAAAATTATTTGAAAGATACGGCGATAGAATAAGAAGGGATGGACCACTTCCAGCGCATATTTTGGGCAATATGTGGGCACAAAATTGGGAAGATCTTTTTGACATAGTGCAACCATTTCCAGCAAGTAAAAAATTAGACGTCACTCTGGAAATGATGATTCAAAATATTACACCTCTGAGGTGATATTATAACGATAGTATTCAAATACATTATTAATTAATGTTTTCGAATTTTAATAAGAGAATGTTACAGGATGTTTCAAATAGCAGAGGAGTTCTTTACTTCTCTTGGAATGAAGCCAATGCCACCTGAATTCTGGAGATTCTCGATGTTCGAGAAACCTATCGACAGAGAAGTGAAATGTACTCCCAGTGCTTGGGATTTTTGCAACAGAATTGATTACAGGTATTTATTATTACTGATAAATTATGATTTAGTGTACTTAATAAACCAGTTTTATAGGATTAAGCAATGTACAAGGGTTACGATGGAGGATTTACTGTCGACACATCACGAGATCGCTCGATTGCAATATTATTTACAATATAGAGATCAACCATTATTATTTAGAAACGAGGCAATTCCAGGTGATAAAAAAATATTATCATTGTGACAATAAAAATTGAATGACTCGTTAATTACTATTTTTAAAATTAAATTAGGATTTTTCGAAGCAGTCAGTGATGCCATTGAACTTTCCGTGTTTACCCCTCAACATTTAAGTAAAATTGGATTACACGATAATTCTACAAACGATTATGGAAGCGATATCAATTTCTTGATGTTAATGGCGCTTCGTAAAGTTACCTACATGCCATTTGCGTACATAGTTGACGAGGTTTTGCAATATTTTATTTACGATATATTTTTAAGACAGTGTATACATTTCTACTCTTTTATGTTAAAAGTGGAGGTGGCGTGTGTTTAATGAGGGTGTTACGGACATGACAAATAAATGGTGGGAATTAAGATTGCAATATCAAGGAATTGTGCCTCCAGTACCACGGTCTGAAAGAGATTTTGATCCCGGATCGAAGTATCATATTCCAGCTGATGCTCTTTATGCCAAGTATAAAAGAACTTCTATTAAATTTAATAAAATTAATAGAAATTACCATAGTAATTTTTAATTCTACAACAACAAATTCTAATATTTATATAATTTTACTTTTAGATACTTTGTTAGTGTTGTCTTGCAATTTCAATTGTTTGAATCTTTATGTGAAATAGCTGGCCACACTGGTGATCTACATACTTGTGATTTTTATAGATCAAGAGATGCTGGAAGATTATTATCGTACGTGTAAACAAATAATAACGGAAAAAATTTATACTTTTATTTATATTATAAAAACAATTACAATTATATTTATTTTTTTAGCGATGTGCTATCAATGGGATCGTCTAGATCTTGGAAAGATGTGGTACGACAAATGACAAGAGGCAGAACAAACAGAATGGACGCTGGCGCGATATTAAGATATTTTGAGCCTTTAAATCAATGGTTAAAACGGCAAAACGAAATAGAACCGGTAGTTGGTTGGATTACAAATCGTGATGATACAGGTAAGTTCTACAGAAAATTCTATAGAATATTAGTTGCAAAATATGCTGACAGTATGTCATAATTATAAAATTTATTTCAGCATTGTTTTTTCACTGGTACCAAAATGGCGCCCGAAAAATCACTTCACAGTTATTCCTTCCACTGGTTTTAATTAGTACACAAATATCAACATATTAACAGTCAAGAATAAAATAAAATACTACTGTATATATGATGAAAGATTATGTAAATACATTATGATCTTTAAACAAGAATCAACGTAATGAGGCACTTCTATCTCTGTATCATGTAACTATACTACGTAATTGATGCTAAATCACATTTATGTATACGTACCATTAGTATTTTACATTAAATTTATTTGTAACTATATTTAAATCTTGTTGCTGTACCTCATTTGTGTCACAAATAATAACCAATAATTGTTCGTGAAGATTCCTGACAAAATAATTTTTTAAAGATAGTAACGATATAAACCTCGATAGATGGCTCAATTGTCGCTCGTTCTGTTTCGATTATCAAATAGTCTTTTACAGTATATGGTACGAAAAACATGTGAGCTTTTGTAATTTTTACAAATAATACATAGGCCGACACTTGCAGAATAAATCAATCTTTCGGTAAGTTCTGTCCAATTTAGCTGTCCAAGACGTATAACTCGACAGAGTTAGAATTGTGATTAACTCACAGTACAAGTTACAAAGTTTGTTGGTTAGAAATAGCCACAATCGTTTTTCCGAAAATGGATGTAACTTTTTGTCGGGGCATGAGATTCGCAACTACTTTAGGATTTAGTCCCATATTGGCGACGAAAAATTTCTTAGAAACAACACGTCTTATACGATGTACCGATTCAAGGCATTGGAGATTGAAATTTTTTGGTAGGTTAACTCGTAAAACTACAATGATTTACAATCGCAATCACGACGTTGTCGATTTCAGAAAGGTATCCACATTATAAAAACTCCTCGTGTAATTATGTTTCGTTTCTTAATCACATTAAGACATATGAAATGCCATATAAGAACAAATTTGGTAAGAATGTTTTGATGGCGCGTTATTGCAACCTGAACTGTAATAAAGGAGATGCCCCAAAAGCAGAGACAAAGAAAAAAGTCTCAGTATTCGCGAAAATGAAACAAATGACCAAGGATTATTGGCATGTTTTAATTCCAGTTCATGTAATTACCTCTATAGGATGGATTGCCATATTTTATATAACAATTAAAAAGTAAGCAGTATTAAATAATATTTACATGATAAATTACATACAATCACACTACTTTGCAATGTCTGTTCTTTCAGTGGTGTGGATATTGCAAACCTTATGGAGCTTATGCATTTTAGTGATAAATATATAGAAACAGTAAAAAATTCCAGTGTTGGAAACTGGGCTTTAGCATATCTTCTTTATAAAATATTTACACCTCTTAGATATACTGTCACTATAGGTAATTAAACAAAAGTAATTCTCAAAGCTGTTGATTACATAAAAAAATAACGATAATATATATATATATATATAGGATGTACAACAGTGGCTATTAAACAACTTAGCAAGTCAGGGATAGTAAAACCTTTGTCATTTGGTAAACAACCACAAATGGTGTACAAGGTATATTAAATTACTTTTATACTTGAGAATAAACTGTACAAAAATATTTAATTAAAATTGACAACTTTTTTACATGCCTTCTTGATGTAGTCTGCATATGATACTGTGTGTAGGTTTATTTCCTACTAAATCAAAACAGAATTCATTTAATTTACTTTTTTAGATTCCTAGCGCGCTATCTATGAATTTATAATATTCTGCATAATTTGTTCTATGTTGTAGACAACAGAACCAAGTAAAACAACAACTACGACATCGAAGGCAGGATTCAAAATAGAACGACAAACAGAACCTCCGAAAACATAGCAAAAACGTGTAGGATAGAATTGATCTACTGGATAAAAGATTTTGGTTTGTCTGTAATCCAAAAGCCTGATCGCGATCGAACGAATTGTATACTATCCCTTGTAAATGTGTAAACGTTATTATCTTATGATAAAAGAAAAATCCTGTATGAGCTATTATTATATGAAAGCCCTACCATATACCATCTACCTGATACTCTAAAAAATTAATAAACATTAATGGATTACGGATGCTCAAACACTCCTCTTTATTAAATGGATGTTTTATCTTACATACCGCACATACATTTAAATAACATTGTACTTTCCATCTACAATACTCTTATTTTCAGCTTAAGTCATCTACACGTAAATATATTGATTAATTAGTCAGATGAAGAACTTTTTTTGGCAGCACGAACTGTGCGTTTAACATTCTAAAATTATTCGTCTTAAATGCATCGAATCTTACTTCGTACTATTTATCCATTGATTTAAACATTATCATTCGCGTAATTTTTAATGATTTAACGATAACGTGTTATTAGAATTCCTGAGTAATATTCATGAATATCGAGAGTATCGTATGAAGATTTGACACTAGTAATCAATATATAATGTATTGTCATAATAAATACTGTTAGCAAAACGTGATACATCGAATATGGTAATGTATGCTATATTTATCGTAAGTCACTATGTCGAGACGCATCCAGAATCCTTAATCGAGAAAATGGACATGTATTGACAATAGAATTGTGTCTTATATCATGTATAGTATTAATATTAATACATATAATTACACATAACGTATCAAACATATATACACGAACTAAAATAACAATTTGCTTAATGACATAGTTATTATGCTAATGTATCACAGTTGCCTGCGCAACTCGTTCATCCTAACGAGACTACTGCATTCACGTATAGTACCTTGGACAAAATAAATAAGAGCACATATATTAAATATACCACTAACTTATATTAGTAGCTGTCAATGTAAAATTATTTCCTGTAAGACTGCAATGATATATATTGCTAGAAAAAAATCAAACATCGACCTAACTATATAATCTAAATGATCCCAAAAGGCAGTGTAAGTATTTCGATTCAGTAAATATCCAGTCTTACTCCGTTACGTTAAAACCTTCACGTTTTAGAGGAACAATAAAGCTACGTTACTTCTGCAGTCATTGATTGATTATATTGTAAATATCGATATATGTGTCCTCTATAAATTTCTACTTTGCAAATCGACAAATACGTATAAATTTTACCTTAGTAATAGGTTTTTTCAGTCAGTTCTTAACAATGTTCATTATTAGATGATACGCAGATCAATTTTAGAAAATCGACTTAAGATATGTAACTTAATTTATCCCATAAATTGATAACTAGCTGATACTGGCTGTGGTGCTCTGGGTTGCGTATGAGATATACGTTGGATGTGGCACGCACGACACATAAGTCTACCATCGAGTGGGTAGCATCGTTTGTCCGGTTCGTCGGTCAATTGCATACCACAATCCTCGCAAACGTAGCAATCTACATGAAAATCTTTGTCCATAGAAACAACTCTCACAGTTTCCTCTGTACCCTGAAAAGTAAATTATTTCAAAGTTACATCTGCTTTTTTTTATCAGAATCACGCTATCTCAAAACATAATTACTTACCTCAACTGGAGTGATTCCCTTTCCACAGGAAGCACATTTCGGCGCGAACATTCTGTGATAATCGTTGACACAGTAAATTTTATTGTCAACGTCAACCGTAAAGGGAACACCATCAAGACATTCGTTGCAGACACAACATCTAAAGCACCCTGGATGGTAAGATTTTCCCATGGCTTGTAATATCTGTAGGTAAAGAAATAAATAGAATAAATTAAAGTTGTAACATAGATCGTCCTAACATTATCGACTTAATTACCATTTCCATGATGAGATGACCACAGATTGCGCATTTCTCGGCAGTTTGTTGGAAGCCAGAATACTGCGGACAAAACATTCTATGAGCTACGTCATCGTATCACGCGTCCATTGCAATTACTGTCTTACATACCAAATAATCTTCCTCGCAGTATACCCTCCCGTGAACATTATAGAACGCT
>KQ435896.1:34073-59234 GCA_001276565.1 Melipona quadrifasciata
AAACAATTTGTGTGATAAAGATTGCCCATGGCTTGGCAAGCCTGACCTGCCCCTGTTACTTTTTCACCACATGTGTGACAGATACCTGTCGAGAAGCGTCAATGTATCCTTTATAATATTGTAACAAAATCGTGTAAATACAATTTTCTCGTAACTACATTTGGAACTATTTTTAGGATCATGAAAATGCCCTATCAATCAAAATTCTATAGTTCGATGTAGCAATGGACAAAGTTTAAAAATACACCCGTCAATGAGATCTGTTCGACAATAAGATCTGTTCTTCGGGGTCAATAACTGTCAGAAACACCGACTGATGCCACGATACAAAGGAACTATTCAGAAGAAACTCACAACTATTAATAGGTAATACGGGTCCTGCCATTCCCTTCGCAAGAATCCTTTATCCCTCATTTGCCGTTCGTGACACTTGTAGTTTCGATTCACCGGTTCGGTTTCACTAGGCCAGTCTCGCTCGAACTAGAATCCGCCACAACGAGTCGGACTAGTCTATCTATAACGAGATTACTTACCGCGGCGAGCGCGACCTGGCCACGGCAGTTTGCCGTGTACAGGACGTTACACGAAGAATAGAACTCTTACAGAAAAACAAAGAGGAATAAACTAAGCTCACCTAAACGCCAGCCTACCTCTCGACATTGGCTCGCTCGACTGAAGTTCCTACCCGCTCGTGTGATTCTTTCCGTTCCTCGTTGCCTACGTCTAAACTATGTTCAAATAGAATCTACAGCACTATCGTAATAATTATTCGAAAAATACTGGTTCTAAAAAAAATACGCAACCAAATATAGATACGGTCGAAAGCAATTTGCATCGAATGCATATTTATCTGAATTGATAAGTATTTCACAGTTGTGCAACCTCACCGATAGATCATTTACAAGACTATTAGAATGACGTTAAATTTTCCATTTAAATATCTTACAAATTTCGAACTTTGAGCTCGGATAAAATGATACTACGGATCTCTTGTTCGATTGTATTTCATCGATATTTTTGGACGGCTATTCTTCGTAGCTACTACCCTTGTGTCTGTGAAGCGATTTTCACTGAAATAGCGAGTACTTGATTATAAAACACAATAGACATCGAAGAAAGTGCCCAATATGAACATCACCTTACGATGTGACGTATAGTACAAAGGAGAGATAGCGCATGTATGCACTCACCTAACAAACGCATGTAACTCGCACACTTGTAGCGCTTCACGTAGGTGGAAACGAATGGGCAGAGAGTGAATGTCAACGAAACGTCGGGTTAAAAAGTTTCGCGACACACTGAAACTTGACTCCATTTTCCGAAACCGGTCTACCAAGCGAGAACTTGTGCCGTGGGAATTGGCACAGTACCCTGCTGCTTTTTATTCTTACCCGAAATCGGTGCAAATTATAGGAACGTGTCGATGATTAACTCCTTTAATGACGGAATCATGTGAAACTATCGCATCTTAAACTACTTAAAAAACTACACAAATGTTATTGGAAAAACAAATCATGGCATGATAATTCGTGAAGCTATCCAAATATCATACAAAATTATTGCACAGGCAAATTTACAGAAACACATATGTGTCTTCGTGAATGTTTGACAATTGTTTTGCGAGTGTTGTGCGATCGTTGTTTCTTACCGAAGTATTCTCCTTCCTCTTCTTGCTTCTCCATCTCTTCTTCAAGTTGTCTTGTCAGTTCTTCTATCTTTCTCTCTGCTTCGGTGGGCCCCTGTAAGAAATAAATCACATCGCACGCTGCGATCAGTACTGACAAATAATGCCATACATCGAGATGGGATTTTAACAATATAATAATAATTTTAACGAAAAAGAGAAAAGTTCAACATACAGAAGATACATTCCATGCTCTGAGAAGGCGCATGTTCTATAAATAAAATATTGCGCGTAACTACACAGCGCTTGTCAGAAACTGACAACTTACAACGTGTGATTCAGCACGAGTCACAAGTTCGAAGAAAGAATTCGTCACAGATGGTAAAATATTATAAGCAATAAGTATTTGTTTCTACGCGATACCAAAAGTTGTTAAAGTTAGTGTTATTTCGATATTCTTTATAGTAAATGAGAAGAAATACTTATCAGACTGTTCAAAGCAGTATTTTCATATGTTGTTACATAGGTCAGTCATTATGCAAAATATCGGCGATAGCGGCTGATATTTGTGACATCATCGCTTAAATATGAAAAGCTACATCATCAGCGTTTCTCGAACAAGCATTATGTATATTATAGGAAACGAAACCAAAAGATTTATAATTTATTATTTTCCACTGGGAGCTTTAATGACGAATCGTTAAAGTTTTCATAATCACATATGAAATCAGCATGCAAATGGATCAGCGTGCTGGCATTCGGCCAAAATAAATCGAAAGCAACGATGTGTTCCCCTAACCCAATTAACGTATGATTACGGTGTTACATTGTGAACAGGTTTCACAAGAGGAAAAATTTCTTAAAATATAGCTGGAAAAATAGCCAATTTCTTACGGAAGATCTAGGTGGTATAACATTGTAGGGTAGTAGGCCCTTGCCGGATGTCGGTTTCATCGGTGGACTAACTGACTTTCTTTCCTCAGGTTCAGGTTCAGATGGCCTTTGTAATATAGGTACACCGGCATTTAAAAAGACCGGACCAGCTACACCACTAGTCACTCCTGGAGGAAGGCTGATGATTCTGGGTCCATGAACGTTTGGCTCAGATTCTGTCGCAATTGGTGTACCAGTGGTCACTGGTGTTTGTATCTGACCACGTAAAGGACTACCAATAGTATTATTTGCGGAAGATGGTGACACATGTCTGGGCGAATTAATTACATTTTGTGCAATTGTGTCGGACGATACTTGGATTGGGCTTACTTTCGGAGAACTTCTGACATTATTGGCTATGATTCTGGAAGAATCGCTACGGCTAGATGAATATATGGGTGATGGTTTTGATGTATCAGAAGGATCAGGTGCATCTTGAATGAAATTTCTGTCATTCTGTAAATTACTTAATCTTAAATGTTCTGATGATCTATTTGAGGAATATATTGGAGAATTTCTGGCAGGAAATTCTGATCTAGGTTCTTGATGATGATAATTTCTCTCATTTGGTGGTAATACTCTACTTGGAGAGTAACAGGGAGAATTACGGCATGCAGATTGATCTCCTTGCCTCACACCATAAACAGGTGAGTTTCGAGCTTGAGTTTCTCCAGTAATATTTACATTTGTAGTTCTTGGGGGTGATTCTATGTAAGGTTTATAATTTTGGGGACTATCTTGACGATATTGAGACTGTTGTATATTTTCTATGTGATTCGATGCTCTAAATCCATGCTGCCCACTCACTGAACTATCCAAAGATCCACGATAATGATGTGGTTCTGGTGGTAAGCGTATTGGTGGAGACTCACTGTGATAAGGAAGTCCAGATCTAGGAGAATGTTGTTGCTGTTGCTCAGAACTATAATTTAAGTTTCTTGTTGGTGTTTGTAGCTCAGACGGTGGTACATAAGCACTTCTACCAGCTTGATGATCTAAAGATGAGGAAGATCCTTGTAAGTACCTTGATGTAGAAGAATCTACGCGTTGTAAACTAGAGCTATCATAGCTTTGACCACGTATATTACTTCCTCTTTGTTGTGTATATGATAAACTTTGTGTCATACCTCTTTGACTTTGTGCTTGACCTACTTTGCCAGTCATCACAACATAATCACCACCATTAATTGTTGCTGGATGGTAATAATTAGGTGGAACCTGAGGACCTGGTTTATTTTGTGTATTTTCTGGGAAATGTACTTCTTGAATATTTTCATATACAGGAGGTGCCTCATATGGAGGTAATTCTTTTGCTGGTGACGCAGACTGATATCGATTTCCAGTAGGTACCTGTGGTTGTGCTTTTCTAAAAGTGGGTTCATAAGATTCGCTTGCTAATGATCCCCTAGGACTACTCTTAGGACTCTTTCTAGATTCTACTGGATGATAATATGGAGGATGAGGTTGACTTTGTTGTGGATAATAGTCAATGTTTTCATATACCGGTGCTTGTTGATGACTCATACGACTTTGATTTTGTTGCTGTTGAGCACTGATCTGTTCCACAGGTTTTGGTGTTGGGAATTTTGATGCAGCTATTATGTTTTCACGTTCATACAACTTATAATCAGCTGCTGACTGTCTACAAGTGTCAGCATTGCTTTCAATGAAACTTTCAATAGCACCAACTGGTCTACCAGGCCCTCTGATATCTGTTCTGCTTACGGTATTTCTTGACACGGGCACCTGGGCCTCAGGTCGTGATCCCGTGACCCTACCGGTACCCGAAGCACCACCGGCGTCAGTGGGTTCATCCCCAAATTGCAGATAACCTAACTTTTGTACGTAAGAGTCGTCAGCCGGGTTACACATTGGCAGTGATTCAAAGTAAGGCGTCCGACGATAACAAAAAAAAGGTTTGTTGACAGTTGTGCGAAGGTTATTTGTTTGACAATAAAATTTCAAAAATTTCAAAAACTTCGTTACAAAGCGATTCGACGTCGTTCGGAAAACTGAATCAACTCGGTGTTCGTCATGTCAAAGCGATATTCTTCGACTCGCTGATACCCAACTTCTTCGACTTGTCCCCACTCGCTATTTTTTTGTAGGATCACGATTTTCTCACGGGGCACGACAAAACACGACGCACGTATCGCGACGAAGTTTACTGAACGAAAGCAGGATCGTTTTTCCCCCACGATTTTGGGATACGCCCCACGATCACGGCGCCTCGAACTCGCGTCTCCTTGTTTCGACTAGCGTCCGTCCACCGGCAAATCTCGGATATTCGTTCTGCACGAAAAATCACCACCTGCGAAAATTCACACGATACACACACACATACACCTCGCACGCATCGTGGTTCAAACCAGACCTGCGAGACATTTTCCCCTGCTACGAGTTATCCAGATGTAGCTTGTATTGCTATCTTTGTCCACAACGTGGCGCCACGATTACTATACCGTCGGTAACGTTTATGAAAAGTAAGGTTCCTACATTTCAAGCAATTGTTCATTTTTGAATGTCTAAAATCGCATCAGTATGGAAACGCCGAAATGGTTAGAAATAAAAAATAGTATATATTTTTACTATAAGGTATATTCTTTTTAATATAATGAAGATGAATATCTTTTATAAAAGATTACAATTAAACATCAATATCAACATTGAAACTTTCGTAAAGAATATAGCTTTTATTAACATATTTTATAAAAGTAAGAAAGGTTAAAAATGAGTTTCTTTATTTTTGTTATTTAAAATTAGACAATGTACATATTTTCATATTTAATGTTAGGTTAAGTGAAGATTACAGCGCCATAAAACGGCGAACTATGTAATATATTTATTGCGATTCTCGAACGTAATCGATATTTCTCGCAATCAATCTATAATTTCAGATGTAACATGGAAGCGTTAGTTTTACGCGAGAGGTGCAGCAAAAAGAAGTATTGTCGAAGGAACTGTCAGGTAAAGTTTACAATCATCAGTTTCTAGATTTGTGTTTGCATTATTCAGTACGTTTAAGATTTGCATTGAACATTATTTAAATAATGTATTTAATTAAATTATATACCTAACTAAAGTTTTTATTGGTTAGAAGCGAATATATATATATATGTGCATTCTCTATTGTACATATATACAATATTTCATTATTTGAAATTATTATTGAAATTTCAAATTAAATTAGTACATACATATGGATATTTATGTATGTATAAATTTATATAGTTGAAATATTCTTATTAGACGTATTCATTTTCCATAAATCAGTCGAGTTTTATTACGGTATCGTTTTTGATCTGCCTTAAGATAGAATGATTGTACATTTAAATGAAGATATTTTCGTCGAAAACAGGTAAACAGGAAATTAACACATCGTTTCCCACTCTCTATTGGTTGTTAGGTAGAGCAGACATACACTCAATTATATCCGAAACAGGTTTTTTTCGGAACCTGCCTAAGAACAGAATGGACTGGTCGACAAGTAAAGATGCAGGATCCTGCCTTGCGCGCCATCATGCATTCACGAGAACCGTGTACGGCATAATAATGCAACGTAATTCCAATACATTGATGTGTTTTCTATCCACCCCGATCGACACGAAGAAATTATCTGTCAGGAACATTTCTTGCATAGAGTGCATATAACAGTTCACAATGCATATTTATGCCTTCAGTTGGGCATATAATTTTTTATTGTTTATCCACATGAGGAATGTGTTGTTACGATTGCTTGAAAAGGCTTCTTGTGTTCAACTAACATAACAAGACGACGGCATCGATACTTGTTAGCTTGGAAGATTTGGGATAATCGACGCCTTGTTCACGATCGCGTAACCGACATCGTGATCGATGGATTTTAAGAACGAGAGAAGCATTGAAATTAATCACTCGTACTCACTCTATCGTATTCCTTGTTCTCAATTAATTTGCAACAATTGACAACACGCATATGATTGCGATGTATCTTCCCCAATTACAACCGAATGATATTACGATTGAATAACGTTTCTGTTCTACCTATCCTTCAGAGACGAAATGAATTTTTATTTATCGTTCACTGTCTGTTTGCAGGAGTTGCACGTGTTGCCGTAACCATGCCTCGCTGTCGACCTACGCGGGAAAGGAATCGACTTTTCATTCGCTGTGTCTCGCAGCTGTTCACTGGCCGCGATAACATGGGCGACAGCGGTCTCACTCAACGAAAACTTTATATTTTCGAAAGGTGAGTAAAAGTCATGAATTTCTAGCCTTCGTACCACCCACCAGATGGTGGCACCCACGTTTTACCAGGCACCTGCGCGGCGATATCCTATTGGTCAATACCGGTTGATCGATCGCTTATATAACACTGCGTGTGTGAATATTTGAATTTCGTCGCTCAATAGTTGATCTTATTTGTTTATTTTTTATTAAAGTTTATTGTTTATTAAAGAATGGAAAATAGGAATCAAAGATTATATAGAGTCTCTTTAGCTAATTTCAATTAGCAATAATGAGTGATTCACTTCCAATGAAATTATAAGACGTAAATGTGTTCAAGAAAGTGTTGACTGACCAAATAATCATTGATATATCAACACACGACTTAGTAATAAAATGTAATTCAAAAATTCATACATACGACATTCAATGTCATACGATACTTTCTCAAGAGAGGGGAAGATGAAAGCGGTGATAAATTTGATCGTATATATTACTTGTAACAACTGTCGTAAACAACCTGACGTAATTCATCGCTTGTGCCGCGAGCGGAAGTACAGAAACCGACGCCAGATCACGATCCGCTTCTGTCGAACCGCGGTACAATATGAGTTCTCATGTACTCGTCACGTCACGTCTGTGCGACAATAAACACGCGGTTTACGGCCGCAAGACAGCACATGTGTTCACGTCTACACGCGCTTACGCGTTTACGTACGGGTAAAGAGTTGGCTGGCGCGAGTACACAGGAAACGTATAGCTCTGTGTGCTACCCGCATGGCTCGGAATGCACGAGAATAGAATCGCGTTCGACCGTACGTGTGCGTATCTCAGCGTATGAGTCTTGGTGCACAATAGACAACGACACCCACCAGTACCACTCGTCCACACGACAGAATTTATGTTTGTCATCGTGCTGGGTGGATATAGCATTAGTGGACGCGCGTATATTATAATGCTCACTTAACTGCATCCTTTGTGTGTACATATAGGATACGTGTGCATTAACGTTTGCGACGGGTTATGTACACCTGTACATGCACGAAACAGACGTATAGAATACGTCGCGTATACTATACAGGTTGTTTCTCGACCCGAACGAGAATCACGTGGTGACTAGGCGGAAAAAGATGAGACTCTGATATATCCCCGCATTGGGATCGTTTAATTAGCCGGCCGTATAATTAGGTGCTTTCTGTTTACCGATTTATGTATATGTGCCGCTGATTCACGTGGCACAATGAGAATTTTAGCTTTCTAAAAGAGGAGCACACGACCGTGTGATTTTCGTCGACACACTCGGGAAAATAAATACCAACGCGATTTCGAGCGCGAATCAACGTTAAATTTCGTCGACGTCGACTTTCTTCCTTTTCCCCTCTTGCGTTTCCTCGTTCGCGCCGATGGAAGTATGCCATCGATGTTACTTTTTGTCTCGCCGAATCGAATTCCTACACCTTTTAGTCCGACGCCCCAAGCAACGGAAGTCTTGCCGGTTCTCCTGTTTAACCGCTTTGCACATGTGTGTAAGCTGCACGTGTTTCCATCGTGCAGTGTCCCGTTCGACACTGGTGTGCAAGCGGATTGTGTCGCATGTGAGACTGCTTTGTGCCGTCTTATACCGCTTCTTGATCGTCACCTTGTCAGGAATTCAGGCGGAAGCCCGATCGACGTATCTAAAACACTTCATCGTCGAGAATTCTCTTTGATTACCTTCGATCGTGATTACAACCGAACACGATTGATTTTGCAATACGTCTAAGTAAGTAGTATCGCAACATAGAAATTTGCCAGTATCAAGAACGATCATGCATCATGGTGAGAAAATCGTAGATATAACACTGGACTGGATCGAATATTTATGTTAATTAATCTGCGTGCAAAATTCATATTACAAAACGTGCTGTACGAAATTCATCGAAAGTAGCACGATACTTTATAACTTTATTTCCAATGCAAATGATTCTCACGATTGACTTTTTACTTGGAATGGTTACAACTTGAAATCAACGAAGAAAATTCCACGTCCGAATCTCCGACAAAGATTCTGACTCTTTGAAGACATTTTTCGAGAAATCATTTTCTTTTTTTTTTTTTTTTTTTTTTTTTAAAAAAAATGAAAAAATTCGCACGATTCGAACAATTGAAATGGCCTTTTGTTGAGACGATGGCAAATTAACAATCAATGATTTCATCACGTTTCGTACAGACTCCCACGCGAAGATCAGTGAGTCATCAAACTAGCTACTCAGCTCCGTGTCAGGTGGTTTCTCTCTATCATACAAACGCATCTTCGAATGGCAAGAATAGCGAGAAAATAATCGCGAGACAACTACCATCATCCGCGGTACATTCGCGGTTCCCATCTATCCCGCAGAAACAATAGGTCGTGCAACACAGAATGAGAAAGAGAGGAAAAAGAGAGAGAGAGAGAGAGAGAGAGAAAGAGAGAAGGTTCGTCGCTTTCCTTTCTCAGCGGCTCGAATCAAAGAACGACGACCAATGAACGCAGGCACGCTTTCGAGAGGCGCGATCCTGAAAGCAAAAGGAAAACGC
Organism: Melipona quadrifasciata; assembly: GCA_001276565.1. Lineage (NCBI taxonomy): Eukaryota > Metazoa > Arthropoda > Insecta > Hymenoptera > Apidae > Melipona > Melipona quadrifasciata. The sequence goes on from KQ435896.1 coordinate 43,393, forward strand.
GAGGTTCTAATTGATTAATTATTTTGTAAATAACAACAGATCTATAGTTTACAGAAATATAGAAAATGAACGTACTTCCGGCCAGGTAGGAAGATTCCTCGACGGATAAGCGAAATCCATGGTGAAAGTGAATTTCTATAATGAAGGGAATCGAGGAAACAGGAAGAAAATGGTAGGACGCGTGGTTTTCGAGTTGCGTGTCTCGAAAGCAAAAGGACATGAGAACGCAATTGAAAATAAACTAGAAAAGGTGAAAATAAAACGAATTCGCGCGGTCAGAATCATAGAAGCGGCAAATATATGTAACGAAGAGTTAATTTGCTTCTCTCACGCGATTCAGGAAGGCCGTTATACGCGAAGGACTCTTCCCACGTTACTCCGTGTCAGATGGACGCTCGTTTCGTCCACTCGAAATACAGTTTTTGCATCGTTCAAACGAGCAATTTAACCAACCTCTTAATCATTCCAAAGGAAGTTCCATTTAACAACTAAATACTGGCGATGAATCTGTAATTAGCAGTTGGCATATACGAATTTTTTGTACAAAAATGCCGAGGATTGTATTCGTTTGCTTCGTATTATCTTGTGAAGAGAATGCGACTACGCTTTCTGCTTTTTGAAGTGAATGATCGAGCTATGCTTGTACGAAACGAAAGTGCAAGTCTCATTTGAACGGCCTTACTCGTTTCAATAAATAAAATTCCGTATTACCGATTGGACAGAATCATTTGGGTTGAGAAGTTTGTTAAAGGAATACCTGAGATCAGAATTCGATGAGCCCCTTCCGTCTTGGTTCGCCGAGGTCATACTAGACAGTCACGCGCTATTAGTTCTAAGGTATGGATGTCGAAACACCCAATGGTGCTCCAGAAGTTCCAGATTCTCCCGGTTGCGCCCTGTATTTCTTAATTTTTCATCTCTTCAAGTCATTTGGCTGTAGTGAAATTCATAGATTGTTTCGTCATACTGAGGGAAAACATGGGGAATTCGCGCTGGAAATCTGAAATTCTTGGGCAATGAAAGTACCGAGCTCTTACCACGGTCGCATACCGACTACGCGCGCCGGAAATGCGTAACACGCCGTGGTGAAAACTCGATCGCACCTTCGTCATTTCTTGAAATTAGTAAACAGGCTGCAGGTTCCCAGAGTCGGAAAGAACGAGTTTCACTGTGATTGGAATTCTGGCACTTGGCTAACACTTTATATCACCTGCCTCTTAATTACGTAGGCAACTATTTTCCCATGCCGAGATATTTAAGAAATTCATATCGCGAGTTATTCCTTTGAACACTGTTTTTCTCATGAATTTTTAACTTATATCTAAAACTATATTCAAATTTAACGAGTCGTATCCATTAGATTCAAAGACCATTTGTTTCACGTGACTGTTTAAATATCGTTCGAGTTACACGCGATCCGTCTAATTGAGAACTGCAGGAAGACTTCGTTGTTGCAAATTGGCCTCGGACGAATTGCCGGTTTCTCCAACTCATACCGCGGAAGTGTTCGATTTGCAGCGAAGAGTTACCTTCTGCTGACTCGCCGACATTCTGTCGGAAACATCGATAATCTTATCCATACTTTCTGTGGTATTATACCTCATAATTTTGACGAGGATTTTTCTCTCTCGAAACATCTGTGGAAAACCACCGTTACCGAGACGATTCGTATGATTCACGGCGTCTATACCCGATATTTTCATTTCCAGCGTGCCATATCGTTGAATGATACACGATACAGATCGTTTCGTGCCGCTATACTTTATTTACCGTCGTCACTTATCGTAAACAGTTATCGCGGCTTGCGCGAGCCACACTTTGATCAAACATCAACAAATGAACTCTGATTTATTGGTCGTTCCCTTACTATTAGTACCTCGAGATATCTTCGAATCTTGTATGTAGTAGCAAACAGATGTCGGATACGTGACAAAACGCGCGACTCCAACGATCGTCCGTCTGTGTGCGTTGTCACGCCGGTAACTCGCGCCACTGCAATGACGCTGCGTTTCCAGATAGCTAGCTTCCTCGGCGGATAATAATAATCCTGGTTCATCGTTCCGTGTAATATACCGTAGCTTTCCGTAAACCGCGTAACGAGTGATGCATGGAGTAACGGCATTCGAGCATCGACGTTAATTAATTGCATCTTCGGTTGCGTACAACCGAAAGCCGAGAGCCGAGAGCCGAGAGCCGAGAGCCGAGGTAATTCCCTAGGTTCTCGCTGATTTAAAAAAATTCGCCGTCGGTGCGTGCCTGTGCAATTTCGCGTGCGATTGGTGGACACGAGACAGACGCAATGCTCGACACAGCAGGATACGAGAGACATTATGCAAGAAAGGGAGTTGCGTGCACGTTGCAAAGTACTGGCAATACCAGCTGAATTTAAACACGGAGGCGATTTTGAGTAGTTGAGATCGTTCCTTGCGACGATTCGTGGATTTTTAGTTCACGGGTTAACGGGATTAAATCGCCGTAGCGGTATACGAGGATAGCGTGCAGAGGATCGTGTCGGATAATATGCGAAAAATATTCAAATTTGTGGCGTCGTATTTTACAGGCGGATTAACCCAGTGGGTATAGACTAGATACAGGTAGGAGAGCAATATATATAGTTCACGATGCTTCCCCGCGCAATTTTTATTTTCGTCGTCACGGTTAGGTGGGCGAGGTTCCGGCGGAAGTGGAAGCGATTTAGGCGTTACGTTATTACGATGCCGGAAATGCGTGAACGAACCCCGTGGAACAGCGATCGAAGCGCCATTGTTCGTCGCGAAATCGCGCTTGTCACCCGGAAGTGGAGGCTCGTTACCGGAAGAAGGTGAAAACGTCTGACGAGATCGCGACTCTAATGAGACAGAAAGTTCACGGTACGGCTTATCTTCCTCATTTAGTCACGGATTGATTGATAATCGCGTCGAGATCGAATCGTAATCGAGAGAAACGAGGAAATTGTGCTTCGCGCGTTGTCACTCGTGTGACTCTGCTTATTAGAATCTGTCACGAAGATGTACGAGCTGTTCCATGAAACACGGCTATTATTCCCTTGGCGTCGTTTCCGTTTTCATCAAAATGCTTTCACGTGTAATCATGCTAAAGTACCTTCGTTACAAAAATAACGAGCAAGGGTGGAAGGTGCAACGATCGAGCCGCGCCCTTTCAAAGGGCGCGGCTCTCGCAAGGGTGTGGTGTTTGCTACACACGATAGTGCCGCGTGTCTGCTCCTTCATTTCTAATCCTTGTTTCATAAATATGCATCGGCACGACGCACCCTGTTTCGTCAAAAAACAGATCGTGGACTTTGAATTGAAAAGTATGTATTTTACAATGAAATTATGTTTCACGTATTATTACGGGATTTTACAGAAAAGTGTGGTCTGTATTAACCCTCTTATTTATCGCCGAGTACTCGATTTCCCACCTGCACATCTGTTCTGTTTTGCAAAAGAGGCACGTAACGTCTCTCAGTTACATAAATTGTAAATTGAGGTACGTAAATGCGAGGCGCTTTAATTACAGCTGTATGATGAACTTTGAACTTTCTACGAACGTTTCTGCTCGAACTTTGTCGGATCTGTATTTCATATTTCTCGCGTTTAGGTGTTAGCATACCTCGAATGAGAGTCGCGAGGCTCGCGAACGACAGGATGATGTACGTTCTGATTCTCCGGTTACGATAGATCCGCGTGGAAAGACGATTTATACTTTCGCGGCGTCTTGTCAGCGAATGTTTGTCAGTGGGCGATCGGGATTGTTTACCCTATGACATAGTCGTCGATTTCTTAGTCATAACTCATTCGTCATACGATACTCGACGAGCTACATCGGCCTAAAAAATGACGTATCTTTAAGATAAAAAGCATTAACAATGGAACATGAGCGCATAATCCATCCTAGAATTATCAGTCGTATTTGTTGGACCTCGAATTTCTTCTTCTATGCATTTGTAGCAAGCGATTAGGAAGCGATTAAATAGAATTTCTATGTGTATTTACACATCGATACGAAGGAAAGAAAAATGATTGACTCTTCTTTCGACCAAATGACTTTGAGAAAATTCCTAAGAGAGAATTCCTAGTAAGAAATATAAGAATGCAACTGGGATGGTGAATTGTGTATTTATTTTAGTAGCGGCGAATTACGTGCTAAATTGTTTTTAAGGATAATGTTATTTCGTGACCTCAAGGGTCTCTTTATACCATTTACCCGTTCGTTACCCCTCGTTGCCCTCTGTCAATTCTGCCTGAAGAAATCGGGAAGTTCACGAAGCGTGTAATGTGAGTTAATAAGTCGGTTAAATGCGAGAGGTGTTCTATATGTGCACAGCCACTCCCGAATTGCCAATCCTGTGTATTCACGGCCAATTAATCTATTACGCAACTCGTACCTATGTCATTTAATGGCGATTACTTTTACTCGTTAAATAAACGCTCTCGAATTTTTTGTGCTTTCACTTGCAAATATCCCGTTTAAATAGTTTCGATTTCCTTTTGCGATAAATTCAAATGCTTCCGCTGTGCACAATTTCTGGATTTTTTCTTGACACGTTTACAGCGGAACGGAAATTGGTTATTAACTTGCAATATTTCCGAGATTTAACACTTGGAGTGATGACTGGACTGGTTTCGCCCGTTCCGAATGACTTTTTCTTTTTAATCTGAATTGAGACGCTAAACTAGCAAATACTTACGAGATTAGTCATCATTAATTAACATATATTCTTCGTTGTTTGTAATTTTCATTATATCCTACCTTTGCAATACCTATATTACGATATTGCAATATTTTGCTATTGTATTCATTAGAGAAAATTTTAAATTGGAACTGAAAGGTTTTTTGTTCCTCTCTTTCAAAGATACGTTCTATCAAGTGGATCTTGAAGTTATACGACGGCGTCAAGCGAGCTTCGCGATGAAAGCAACACTCATGGGAATGAAGAACTCATCGAAGGAACTATCTTCTGAACTAGATGCCGTCGGCGAATCTTGTTACGGTGAATGCCGCGGGATATGCAATCGAGAGATATCCCGCGGTGCTTCTCTCGATCCACTTAAAATTTTTTGGACCCCGTTACTTCGGTTTTCTTGCGCTACTTGCATCAGGAGGATGCTCGAGTAACAGAACGCTCGTATCACGCATAGGAAACACTCACTCCTTCTAAGAACATCATCTCGTGAAAGTGCATGTTAATTTGCGATAGCTTGCAGCCTATAATTTTAAACTTTTGTTTTACTTTGTAAAATTTAGATATCTTTGTTGATTAGAGAAATGATCAATTAACACATCCTGTAATTTTAAACTTTTATTTTACTTTGTAAAATTTAGATATCTTCGTTGATTAAAGAAATGATCAATTAACACGATCAGCGAACGGCCTTGTTTAGCTCGTCATAATCTCGACCAATTATCTCGAGAATCGTGTTGAACAAATCCCTTAACAAACAACACGATGTTATTGGATTAGTGTACAGTTACAGATGAAAACAACACCCATGGGAAACGAGACACGAACTTACCGATGACCACTGGGGGAAACGGACCACTCGATGTTGGGGTCCCATTGAATGCATGCAGCACGGAACGGTCCCGGAAATCAGTCCCGTCACGCAGACCGGAAACTGGACGATGCCACGTCGCTGGATTGACATTAAATCCCATCGAGCATTCTCTCTACTCGAAACAATTAACTTTTCCATGTTAACACGTTACAGACCGAACTTGGCCTTCGTGATCCACTTGAATGGCGTATCTAATTTAAAAATTTATATCTCTTCGGATCGTCATTGTACATCCGTGCACACCGTGGAATTCTTCCTGCTGTCAGTGCAAAAATCTCAGATTTCTTCTCGAACTCCACGCACAAAGGCTGCAATTGGTCCATCAAAACTAAATTCCACATCGATTGCAGCGATGTGGCACTTTGCCGGCCCGTTTCCGCCATTACACCGTAGCCTGAAATTTAAAGATCCTCCGGGGTAACATTATTTTCAGATCGTAACACTCGGTTTAAGACGATATTCGGTTTCGGTACCGGCGAACAGGTTCGCCTTGCAAGGTGAGATGCGTGCTTCTCCCGTTCTTTCATTCTCTTCCACATTCTCTGCCTGACCATTTTCGTCTCGTACCTGCACAACCCTCTGTATTCGTCTGCGTGGTTTTTTCTACCAGTGTGCGTGCCTACGTGCACACGTACGCGCGTGTGCAGGTGCACGGTGGGCGTGCGCCGTGCAGCCTGCAAAGAATTGCACACGAAGGAAGAGACTCGCCTGTGGGAAAGTAACGCAACACCATGAGAGCCGGAGGCCTGGACCGCTGCTGCCAAACTCCCATAGCGGCGTATGCATGCCATAGCGGCGTGTTCGTGGTGCTGGACGCGCTTGCTGCGTGCACGAGGATAAAGTGGCTGACCACCGTGGTTCCGATATGCTCTCTGACTTCGTTCTAGTCGAGTTCCTGTCCTTGGTAAGCCTCTTCCCCCCATCCGAATTAGTAAAAACATTTTCATTCACTGAATGTAGGTCTGAAGCTATAGCTTAGATAGTAGTAGGATTTTATTTTATTCTTAAAGAGGAATGTTTGAATTGCAAATGGATACAAGAATGTATCCATTGATAAAACCTTTTTGCAAACAATTTATGAAGATTTATTTTCTATTGTTTTCTATCGTCTAGAATATTTCACGGGTGAAGAAGAAGCAGAGTTGCGGCGCGACGATGAGGAGGTGCCTCTGTGATAAATGAGCGAATCGAAAGTCGCACTCGAGTGCTCCTTTCGCATGACATACATGTTTCAGACTTATCTGCCGATTGCAGCTGTGACGGGAGTGATCTAGTTGGCGGAGTTAATTGAATTTTCTCCTTGAGATCGTCGCGAGCGAAGCCAGACAGTCGAGGGAAATGCTTCTCACAGGAGGCTCGTTGTTTGCGACAAAAGGCAAGAGTGTTGCTCCAGGGAATCGCGATATCACGCGTCGCTGAGACTCCACGACTTTCACGTTGCGGTATGTTTACTCGATATTCCTCTACTTAAGGGTCGAGATCTTTATAAAATGCGTTTGATGCTACCGACATTGCAATCGGAATGTTTTACTCTCCTCGTGGGTCTTCAACCTCGAGCGAGAAGGAAACGAAGCGATTATAACAAACAGGAAATGTTATGGCTTATGCATAGGATTTATTATTAGGGAGAAACTGATGTCTTGAATTATTCATTATAATGCATGAAACAAATTCCAATTAAAAAAGTATCAGTTTCAATGTGTTCTCGCTTGATATATTTTTTAATAGTTGTATATCTATATTATGTCAACAAGCTTTGAATATCTTTGAAGATCACCCCATAGACGTCCTTTTGCAAAGCGAAGATCATTCAAGTGTTACAATACACTTCCCACTCGTCCTTTTCGACGATTCACTACTCAATAGCAATCTGGTCACTAAGGACCAATCGGTTCCGTTTGCGTCGATTCCCATCCTTGCCTTTGTGAATAAGCGAAGTGGCGCTCACGAACGAACCTGTGAAGCGTTACCACCTGTTCAAAGGCGATACACGAGCAGTAGAATCTCGATGAAAGAGAAGCTCTCTGTTACGCCGCGAGAGAAGTGAACAAAAAGATTATCACCAGCACGAAAGAAGTAACTTCAGTCGTTTCCGAAATGAAAGTAAAAACACAACTTTCGTTCATCCTCTGCTCGAGAAATCGCACTTATTCGATCTAGATTGTATCTGGAACATTACAAAGCGTTATCTTTTTCAATCACCCAACAAATAACGACATGTGTTTCTTAAATATGGATGTTTTCACGTCCAATCGCAGATATTTTTGTAATCCAATCGCAGATATTTTTTCACTCCTACGTGAGAATCGATCGTTTTTCTTGGAAGAAATTAACGCGAGGTCTCTTCTCCCGGCGTATAATCGACGCCCATGCGTTCAAAGATTTCATGTGATTACGTAGGAAGCAGATCTCGTCTTTCTGTAGTTCTATTTGTATTTCGTTAATACGAAAGCCGGCGCATAAATAAAATATCGTTTTCTACAGGACGAAACTTCTGTGTGAATGGTAACTGGCTGTCACGGCCGATTTAACTCGCAAGTCGCGACATATCGTGTAAGAGTTTATCAGAGAACAGTTTGTTACGTTTTTTTATTTCCTTTATAAAAAAAATACTGTCTTAAAAAATTCTCCATTAAATAAAAGGAACAGAGGTTGTTAGACATCCAAGATATTCCATCCGATGGATCATTTGTTTCAGAAGACGATCCTCTTTGAAAAAATCTCGTAGCTAAAATCTAATAGCTTTCTACAGTGATTTACAATCGGTCTATACTTCCGGAGAATGAAAAATTTAGACGTGTGCATTCGTGGCAGCCAGACTGCGTTTTTCCAGAATCTTGAATGTCGCGCATGACGTCCATTAGCAAGTAGGACTCGTTGTTCCAAAGACATTTGTAACTTACTCGCTTAGGATGTTACTCGCGGCGTTCACGGAATTTCAATCGCCATTTAAAGTCGTCACTTGTCATGGAGTTGATTGCTTCTCACTCGGTGATTCTCTAACAAATAAATCAAGAATATCACTCGACACCTTGTACCCACGTACTCAAACCTATGTATACGAAATACAAAATGTTGTATCCCGTCGAGCCGATATACAAATTTCATCGTGTACCTTGCTTCTCTCACGTAACTTGTCAAATTGAAAAAGGAAGGGAATAATCGACATCGAAAAATTTCTTGGACTTTTATTTATTCGACGAGAATTTTTAAGCAACTTTTAAACTCAGTTGGTCAATTTCTTTTGTGGAAGTACAACTGAGAAGTAGAATGTTTCCTTTAAGTTTCCATAGATACACAATTTGTCGTAGTCTAATTATTATTAATGGAGACAACAGAAGTGTTAAATTCGCTCTTTATAAATCCCTCGTAACGCATTGATCCATTCTTTTTCTAATGTATGCAGCCCAAAACTAACGACGATGAAACCGAGACGAACGCAGAAAGCGAATTAAACCCTGGACATTCTTTTGGCTTGCGAACAAACGCCCACGTGTTGCTAAAAAGTTGCAAGCTTTGAGAGAAAGATTGATTGAGACAGAGAGAAAAAGAGAGAGGAGTACCGTCTGTGGACGCACGACCGACGTACGATTCTGAGTTTCACGCCCCCGTCACCAACACGGAGAAAGAGAGTCGCGCGCATAGAACGTTCGACGGGTCTCGTGCACTCGCAGGAAGGTCGTTTTCTTTCCTCTGCGACTCGTAGGCTTACTACGCCGACTTTACACGACGGCTCACGCGTCCCCTTCAGTTGTAACGCAGCGCTCGTGGCGTGTGGAACGTCGTGGCACTCGGTTGACGGGTGACTTCAACGCTGGCAAGGCGTATCGTTCCTCCCTCCAAAAACAATTGCGCGACAATCCTCTTCGTTTTTCCACTAAATTCAAAAGTTGAAATCGTCGGGAGACTAAGAATATAAAAAACAGTAGTAGTTCGTGCGAATCGGTCTGTGCATCGTCGCGAAAATTACGCGGAGGCGATTGAGAAGAGGCTCGGTATCACTCGAGGATTCGTCCAGTGGCTTCGAATCTTTCGGGAGATCGATTTCCGCGAACTCGAAGACTCAACAGTGACTGTCTGAATGATGTGCTACTGATCCGTTGAACGATATTTGGAGAGTAATTTGTCAACGATAGTGTCGTAACGGTGCAACTATCATTGGATTCACACTCAATGCCACTTGTTCGCCAAGTGTAAACATGATTCCCGCGCATTGACGTACGCAGCGGTTTGCGAGTGCAGCCTGCACTCTGCCGTGAATTGGTAAAAAAAGTGAGTATACGTATGAATATTCATGGCCGTGTGTCGCGTGATAAAGTTACCGTCGATATCGATACCGTCTGTTCTTTCCTGTAGCACGTGACGTTTGAACTCCTCGCAGCTCTATAAGCGCGACGCGCTTCCAATTAAACGGAACTAATTCATACGGCCAATTTTATAACGCATACGTACGGCTCGTACGTCGTATTGAGCTTCGATCGTTGGTAGAATGGCTGTTTATTATTAATGAGAAGATTACAGTTAACGCTGTGAGAATGGTTACCAGTTTTTTCTTGCGCTTCCTTGTTATGGAAACATTTAACAATCGGGCCACGTACGGCTTCCTCTTGGATGCGCGTCGCACTTCACGCGAATGTTTAAGGTTCTCGAGCTTCTGGCACGCAGCTGCGTCGACCTCTAAGGCTGTTTACGCGATTTCCAAGGGCTTTCCTCCTCCCTCCCCTGTCCCCCGTCGGTCATGCTGTTTTCGTTTCTGGAAATTACGTCGATGCTACTTTCTTTTACTTGCGCTCACACATACATGTATGTACTATCTTAGCGATCATCATCGGCTTCCCGATAATTATCGAACGGCCTTCGTCACGGCTCTTTCCTTTTGTAGCCTTGAGGAGGGAGGCTGAAGTATGTTAGCTACCAATCACATGAAAGTTTTATCCTAAATATATGTCGCGTATACATGTATTACTCTATCTTGTTCGTTTTAAATAGCATCTCAGATAAGATGAAATTGGATTAACCTGTTTTCGGAATTCTTGTTAATCCTTCCTATCCGACTAGTAAACTAGTTTCCTCCGCGTTATTGGATTAATTAGCGCAATGAAAGGCACAATTAAATGATACGACAATAAGCATTACAACGTACAATGGAAAATTGCTTCTCGGAATATTATCAAAACGAAATTATTCAATTCTACACGTTGAAAGAAGATTCGAATACATATTCGAGTCACCACGTAATTTCATACGCTAGATGTTATTGAGATGTACAATAGTTAAACTGCAAGATCCAGCTACTAAAATTGATCGATCAACTTTTCCTTTGTTCTCTGCAAGTTTTTCGATTTTAACGTTCACAATGCCGTTTGTCCTAGCTCTTGATTAACTTGAGCCTTCAAAAATCGAAGTTGATCAGCTTGTGATTCCTTCGTAATTCGATCGATGCATCTCGATAGTTTCTCGATAGATTCGTAAATTTGAACAAAAATGAAGGAAAGAATTGAATATTGTTTTCAGGTGAGATCAAAGAGGGATGCTGAAGCACGTGTCAGTCTCGCCGTGGAGAGGGCGAGCGGACAGCGTGAGCCTGGCATCGAGCGGAGGTACGAGTAGCTGCGGAAGTGGAAGTCCTAGCCCTGGTCACACACCACCGCCCTCGAGGGCATCCTCGTGCGCCTCGCTCGCACCCCTGACCGCCCTTTCCAGCTTTTCTCCAGCCGACGCAACGTCACAGCAGGTAAATCGCAGGAAATCACGTTCGAATCACGTTTCTTCTTGCATCGACCGCGATTGTTCGCGAAATGGGAAGGGGGTTGATTGGGTTTATTGTTCGTAACCAGAGAAGGGTTAAATCGAATAAAAGATCACTCTAGATGAAAGAAGTCACAGCACTGGGCGAAGAGAGAAAGATCGGGAGCCTCGCGGGAGGGTACAAAAAGCAATGACGTGGTCGCTTAATAAAGCAAACGAGGAGAACAAAATGTTGTCCGTGACGGGCGTTGGAACTCGTCGTTTCGTGAAAACGAGAACAAAACGATCCCTTGCACTTATTAACAGCTGTACCACGTGTGTCCTTGTCCGCCCGGGCTAATAGGATTCATCGACGAGACGTGTGTTTAATCCACGATTGTTTCTGACGTAGTCGCTCGTTCGATTACTATCCTGCCAAAAATAGCCGCGATTACTCTCGATTGTGCAAACGGAATGATCAAATATCAATTTAAAAATTAAATCAAATTTAATTATCATAATTGTCATAATATTAATCATAAATCATAAGTATTCGAAATTATCGCACCGCGTAAATTTGATACGATATATCTGGAATATTTCGCTGATTTTGTTTGGACGAATTTGATGGAAGTCAGGTTTGAGTGGAGGGTGAATTTCTCACGATCCAAAGTGTCCCCAAGTTCATCAAGCTGCAACTGTGCGCGGCTCGCATTCGCATCCCTTTTTGCGCGAACAGAAACATGACTCTCCCGAAGTCTCTTGATCCCAGCAAGATGTTTAGGGTGGCCAGTTTTGTCCGACATCTGCGAGGAAACGGAGAGAGCCCACGTCAACTCACAAACCGTTTGAACATTCAAGCAGAGTCTCCAACACTTTGTTAGGAGCGTAGCAGTACGTAGAAGCGTGGAATTTCGATGGTTTGCGAAGCAGGTTGAAGTCGATTACTCGTCTCGGTATTAGTCGCGTCGACCGGCTCGGTCAATAAAAATTAGGGTCACCGCATTTGAAACGCGAACTTTGCATTATTGCCGGCATCCCAGTTTCTGCAGCTCTAGATATTAAACGCGCGGTTGTTGAATACACAGGTACATCGTGGCGTTTTCATTGTATTTGCCTTTGTCTGGCCCGTTTCACACGAGGCTGCGTCAAAGGTCGTTGCAAAACGGCTGAATTCTTCCGTTAGTCTCTTTGAGAAACCGACTGTGCACGAGCATCCTGGTCACTACTACTCTGTGAATATTTTTATATAGCGATGTATAGTTCTTTCAAGTCTTTGAGAATCTATACTTGTCCATTTTTTTTTTCTTTCTTTCTTTAACGTTCTACGAGAATAAAATTTTTGAAACAAGAAAAAATACATCGCCTTTGTGGCGTCGATGTTTCTTATGGTTTCGGTATCTTTCGATGGATAGAGTTTATCTTCGTCGTATATCCCGCAGTTTTTGTTCGTGGAACCAGGAATTCTCTGTGAGAACCCCGCATGCCGAAGCGTCGCACATTGCGGCCGCCTCGCGGAGTGAAAAACTATACCGAGCGCCTCCGTAACCCTGATGGATCCACTTAATCGCACTTGCTCCCTGTCTACCGGTCTTCGTTTCTTAGTAGGTTGCCGGGAATTAACCGGAGAAACGACTATGTTACGAACAATCGACTTGTCACGATAGGAAAAACATCAGAGTGAGAAGTAGAAACTTTCTTCCTCCGCGAAGTAGTTCGCGTCCATTTTTATGAGGATTTTCTCATCACACGGGAAGAATAAAAAATATTTCATCCATGATCGAGTCTCTTCTGCGAGTACTCTTTTAACACTCTTAAAAATATTTTTATGGAATATTGCCGACAGAAGAAATAACAAATACTTTCTTTCGTAATTTATATAGAAAGTTTCCTCAAAAAAAAAAAAGAAGTAAAAATTAGTAAGATATGACACAACGGGCTGCGGAATATTTTCGTGCCAAAAACGAAAAATAAATAATTGATAGCTCCATTCTTGATACTGGATGACACTCCGAAAAGTTGGCGCCGATTACGCGTAATCGCTCGTGATAACTTGTGGAAGTAGCAAACCATTCAGTCACTCAAACAGAAGTTGTACTTTGATTGCGATATCTCCTCGCGTTTGTTAACACGAGAGCAGGAATTTTTTATATTTCACTTTTCGCGATCGTTTGTATTTTGGAGTGGCTTTTCTTCTTTTCTTTTGTTTTTCTCGATCAAGTTACAATGGTAAAAGTTTATTCTACTTTCGATGCAGTGCGACCGCAGAAAAATTATCGCGTTCGCGATAGGATAAAGAACTCACGGAAGCATCACGATCTTACAATTCCCTCGCTACCCGAGGAACACTGCGGAAACCGGTATAAAATAAAATGTATTCTGGCCGAGGCTTTTTTTTTCTCTTTCTCTCTCTCCACGTTAACTAACTGTAGCAAGATCAGCAACGATGGCGTTGCGGCTTTCGATATACCGCACAACTTTACGCAACTGCGAGGCGAAAAGTGGCAAATCGTCACTGGCGTGCAATGATCTTGATGATGTCAATGTCTTCTTGCGAACGGTCCGTGCAAAATGCTATCATCAACACACAGAAAATTATTTTATTCAGTTCAAAATTAATGGTATCTACTATCTTTGCAATCGTCTCTAAATTATTTCTTTATTTTTAATAAAGTGCGATTTTAGTTTTCGCAATTTTTTCACGTCGAACAAGGTGATCAGGTAATTTTTAATTTGCAAAATTTATTTTTATAGCTTCACTTGCTTCTCTATGTCGACGCTTGCAAAATTTCACGTTAGCTGAATCGCGGAAGAGAATCCAAGCATTCCAACGCGTACTTACACAGGATACAGAATACGTTCCCTTCCAATAGTATCGGGTAATGTCGGAACGAATTAAAAACCGCAAGATTCGCTTTAAAGAAACTCGATCCAGCAGAATCTGGATCGGTTCTATAGCGACGGTCGATCGATCGATCGTCGTGCCAACACGACACGTACGAAATCACGTTCCATGTACCTTCTCGTTCCGCCTCTAGGTCCCGGACCTGTCCCGCGTTCTCGGACCTCGCAACATCCGGTGCGGCGGCCCGTGGTTCCGGCTTTCTTGTCTACGTGTGGCTTTTATCCGAACCGGTCTTAATAAAACGTACTCGCCGTCTGTTTCATCACAATGTTCGACTTTTATCCGCCGATCAGGGTCCGACCTTCATCACTTTTGTGGCTGCGACGGTTCGCTCAGATATCTCTCTGCGTCATTTCGCTACATTGCGAATCGTATCGTACGAGAAGCAGAAGGTTTCGTAACAAAATTTTTTGATTGAGGAAAGTCAGCGAAGATTCTTAACTCTATCTTCTCGCTTCCTGCATCGATTCCTTCATCGACGGATCACGAAACCTGGGGTCGTAATAAATTGCTGGTCGTATTAATTATTACACGTCAGTGCACCCGCATGATACTACGACAAGGCGAAACAGAATTTTAAAAGAGAATCTTCTCGTACTTTTTGCTCGGGGAATCTCGTTTTCTTTTCCACAAAACCCGCAGAGACAGTCACAATACCTCGTAATCAGAACACAAACGATTCAAAGTGCCTTGACTGGTTCCAAGGATGCTTCTCTTATAATAAAAACTGCACGACTTGTACCCCAGTACGATTCGTCCCGCTGAAAGGTCCAGAAGCAACTGTTCCGACTAGGAAATGAAGACGACTTTTTTGCCATAAAATTTTATTGATATGCAAACATTTGAATCGATGCAAAACAAATGACAGGCGCGATCGCTCAGTACCAGACAACGCCATACAATCCTACTCGAGGTCTACCCCACGTGCCTCATGAATCACGTGACCCAAATCAACCAATCGCTAATTTTCGTTGCACTAGCGTTGCACCTGAAGAGGCTCGATTTTCTGGGTTATTCCCGCGAAAATACACCGTATAATCGTTAGAGATGTGTCTACCATGGAGGCACGTTTTGTATCCACTCGAACGAGCACAACGTGGCTTGAATTCACACGATTAGCCTTCGAAACTGGAGTATAGTACGTCCCGGTAAAGAGGGGTTGTTCCTCGTTCCACGGTATCCGTTGATTTATTATCATGCTAATGACTTTATGGAACGCTGCCTGTTACGTAATAGTATTAAGTGGCGCTTTCCAGCGACTGGGGAATGCCGTTACGTCACACGAAGAAAGTCATTGCACCGATAGATCTTTATTATTTTGAAAAGAGATTTTTCTCCTCGATCGATCCTTCTAGGTGTATTTTTGGAAAAATCCGAAAGATATTCAAAGGGTTATTTAAAGAACGCGCGAGCTACGAGACCATTCTATTCCCCTGTCCCTTCGCAGATAATTATAGGTTATTATGCGTTTCTGTCCTCTCTTGAGAGGAACAACTCGCGAGAATGAACTCTTCTCCTCGAGCGTGTCGGAGATTTTTTAACGAGTTGTTGCTGCTTAAGTAAACACACGCGTGGCCCCCCAACAAAAACATCGTTGGCGTCTGTAACGTGAAAAATATATCTCGGACATCTTTTTTTCTTCAACTATTTTA
>KQ435896.1:64867-82479 GCA_001276565.1 Melipona quadrifasciata
GTGGACGCTCGACTGTTGAAAGAAGGCACAGAATGCACCTGCAACTCCTGCAGCGAGGGTAAACAGGGTTCGCGGAGACGTGACTGGTCGTGACAATATCCCTTTCATTTCCCTTTGTCGGCGTAGACTTAACGAGCGAATAACAATTCTATTGTTAGAGGAAAGCTGTATAGAAGAAGAAAATCTTCTCAAGTTCAGTAATGAGAAGATACGCAATAATTAATACAGAGGATAGAGTTTCTCAAATGCAGAACAGAACTTGTCTCCGATCAAATTTTTCGCATCGGTCAATCGGGGATGAAGGAAATTTCGGAACCAGCGGGAATCGAGGAATTGTCAAAGGCTGCATATTTCTAAAGCTGGTTTTCGGACTTGACACGGTGTGCGGCTTATTGACACTTGGTCAAGTGAAGTCAAGAGGACGGGTTAACTGAAAACGAGCGGCAGCGGTTGCCGTTACTCGTCTTTACTTTACTTTCGACCCGTAAGCGATAATCTCGTTCGCGGTGAAAGTGATGATTCCCCGGGACGTGGGGTTATCCTCGATTGATCTTGATTCTCGGAATCGCACCTGCGAGCGACGATTGATCGAAGGGGAACGGAATTATGGAATCTTAAACGACTCCCTTCGAGACTCCGTACGTACGTACATTTCGCGGCGACTGCCTCGCTTCTGCATTATTCATGAAAAAGAACTACCTCCGTTTCAGATAACCCTGTCCGTTGTCGAGACCTTATCGCCTTATGGTTGCCGCAATTCCAGTCAGGTGTGTGTGTGTGTGTGTGCATTGTGCACGGAACAGAAGGGCGGCTTCACGAGGCCTGAGTTAGAGAAACGGAGGGACAGAGGGAGAAAGAGAGAGAGAGAGAGAGAGAGAGAGAGAGAGAGCTGGTAGATTATGTAGATAGATATTTTAGTTTTCACCCTTTCCTGACTTTGTTCTACCTGCGCACCGCCAAGAAAATTATGTATACACGTAGTAGCGATGGAATTATCAAACATAAGCACAAGATTGTTGACTGGACAATTTATTCATCTTTGGGCTTTCAAAGCCTAATCTCTAATAGTCTTCGAGTTGAACGAAATCTTTTATAAATAAAAGGAAATGTCGCAGGAAAGTGCGTAATTGATCGCAGTTGATGGTACACGGCACGGTGACTGAAAATGAACGATGCTATGCGATTCTCTACGAGATTAGAATCGTACTTACCTCGAGTTAGCGTAGAATTGTATTGTCACCCTACCACGGTCCACAAACCGGATGTAAGTGTTCCGTGCGTGCTGGTTGTGCCGCTAATAATCGCGCGCGTGTTGGTGGTAACGGGGGACTTAAAGTTGGTCGAGTTGTTCTCGTTTAAAACAATCAGCAACAGAGGAAGGACCAATTATACGGACCTGCGACCGTCTGTCACCGACCTCCTGTTCTCTTAATATCGTAGATCAGAGCGCACTAGTAAATATAAACAAGCTGAAGAAGAAGAAGAAGAAGAAGAAGAAGAGGAGAAACCCTCCGTTAATCAGACATAGAGAACTCTCGAACGATCCTCCCTGAATAAAACTAACTCGACATGAGAAGTCTTGACGAGCTTCTCAGAAGTAGTATCATAGATCTGCCACGTAGATCCGGTGACAAAGAAGGAGGGTAACATTTAAATAATCACGGTATAAAAATGGACGTAACTTCCTTCGAATAAACGAGCGCTACATATCAGTTCAACGTGATGAAACGAAGTTAAGCAGTGGAATCTGTCATTAGCGTTGAAGTAAAAGTTTGTAAGAAAGTTGGACACGGTGTGGCGTGTGCAATTATTCACCGTAAAAGACAAAGTATCAGAGTCGCATTTACGCGAGAGCAAAGATGGCCGCGAAGCGGTCGTCTTATTGAGACAATTACACGCACGCGATTACAACGTAAATTATTCGAAAGGCATGCCTCATTCACGGTTCCTTCTTATTCGAACGAGGCATGCCGACTTCCGAGCTGGATTCACAGTTTAATTTATCCGGTCATTAAGCTTCATGACCCACAAAGTTTGTTGCGATTGTCGTTCTTTAATTTAACCTCCGGAGTGGGAACGGAAGATGAGGATGAAAGCAACGGGTCAGGCCAGGTTTTCACCGTCGTGTCGATGCGCGTGAAAATCTGATACGACACGGAGAAGTTTTTCACGTTTTAATTGCGACCAAGTTTCTTCTTTCCCTCTTCGCTGAGAATTTCGCGAGTGTTGACCGCTCTCTGTTTCTTCTCCTCTCTTCTTTCGGCGCGCGACCATGCTTTAATTGGCCGCATCAAGTGGGCTTATTTTTCGAAGAGCCAGAGCTTCCTCAGACGTTACTTCTTCAAAGTAGAAGCACGCATCTTCTCTCGAGACACCGTGGCCGTCGACAGGAGACGAGTGTTTCGCTCGCAGCAGTCCACTCTGCATAAAAAAAGATAAAAGAGCGGAGAATCGAACAGCCGTCTACCGGCTCTCGACTCCGAGTGGACGTACTTCGGGATAGTCTGTGTAAACAGCTGCGCTGATTTGCTGACCAGTGGTTATTAAAGTATCGATTTCGGTGCCTGCCTCGCGGTGCAGATGCTTTCATACAGGTTTACAAGTGGAGACGCTGTTGGTTAAAATTACAATCACAGGTTCAGCGAATCACAGTGATTCTTATGGTTCAACTCTTGACAAGTATTCCGTGCTGCTTCTCGTGCAACGACAATTGGATTCTTCTCGAATTACTGGACCGAAAAATTGCTACAACTGGAAAGAAACAGGATTCAATGAAATAAGTTCGAGCATTTACACGTGTAAAGAGGAGAAAACAATTGCTTGCACAAAACCATGGTCGTAGTCACTTTCACGTTATGTTTCCCAAACGTTCAAGGACGAAACCTCTCTTCTCTCTATTGTACTATAATTTTCTGGACACGCTGTAAATTTTGCGCGATTTCTACTGCGCGAGCATTCACTGCAAGCATGTCCTGCCCGCGAAGAAAAAGCAAATCTCGTTAACTCTTAATTCAACGATCCAGAATGAACGTCTCGGCGTGTCCATCAACCGAGGAATCACTATCAACGAGCATGCACTCCACCGTGCATCGACGCATCCCGCGTGCAGTTTTACTTTCATCTCGTGCCAAGAAGCCTCCGAAGCCATATGGCTCGCAGAAAGAAGCATGTCCGTCCTATCAGTAGGATGTGCCGCAGGAAGGAAGCTTTCCAGCATGACCGTATTATGTTCCTAGCCATACCAGGAACATATTGCGAGAGGAGAACGATGGACGAGAGAAGAAGGCGGGCGCGCACGTGAAAGCGGGCACGCGATGCGACGGCGATGAGGGCACGTGCCCCATATTCCTCGTGGAGCCTCCTTCGCGTCGCTTCTTTTGTGGAAGCGCCGGAAACGGGTGTCAATTGTCAGCCACTTGGACGTCGACGGACGTGCACGACCGGACACGGTTGTTCTCCATCGGTTGAATTCGAGAACACCGCCTTCTGTGTGGTCCTCCGCAAATAATAATTGCACCCGTTGCAGTATCATCGCGTCGCGAGCCAACGTATTTTCTCTCGGTTCGATCGTTGGATGACCAACTAGGCCTGACAATATTGGCTCAGTGCTAACACTGATTGTAAGTTATTCACAGGGCAAATTCCAGTAGTCATCCATGCTTCTTTCCTCCTCCCTTCGATTCACATAACTAGAAAAAGACGTGCTAGGAAGAAAACGACACACTCTTTTCTATCAGGAAGTCCCAACATCATCATCCTTGACCACGGTTAAAACGTGAACAAACCCACTTACTCAAACGTGTAAGTTGTTTATTGATTTCTTTGTTACATTCCGTGGAATCTAACACGATCAGATGTCTCGTGCTCTAAAATCGCATAAGTATCAGCATCCTATTGACTATATCGTCATCTAAAAATAATTTATATTTATTTCTGTATCTTGCGCAATAAATTCCAATGGTATTTGTCGCGTTGTAAATTGTAGAATATAAACGAGAACAAAACGTTCTAAAATCAAGCGACTGGATCAGTTTGAAACGGGTAATTGAACGGTACTCCGTCGCTGATGCGTTAATAACAACTCCAATTTCCTTTCGTTCGTCGCGAAACGAGCAACTCGAGCGTTCAATTTCATTCGAAAGTGCTTGATTTCTCGTCGACGATAGCAATCGGCTCACATGCCTGTTAATCGGTCGAGATCGGTTGCAACGGGCGATCTCCCGTTCGGCTTGAAATTCGAGTTACGCGTGTTTTCGGGCCGCGTAATTTCACTTATCCCCCGCAGGACACTTACTCTCGATACGTTTCGACGGAACGTACGGATCGGTCGTTCCGCGATTGAAGATAGTTGGAACGTGTCATGGAACGTTTCATCTGCAGTCGCTCGCTTGTGCGAAGTTCCTAATGAAATTTTTCGATTATATCGTTAGCGGTTCGTCTAAGCTCCCGTTTCATACCTAATGATTGTCCGTGACGAGACGTTAATTATCGTCTCTGTGTGCGTACGCGTTGCACGCGGATCGAGAGGCGCGATTACCAGCCAGCCTGGATCGGGATACCGTGCATTAACCTGGGAAATATGTGTTACTCGACAAAAAACAGTTGATTGACGGCACGATTACGTACCGTGAGTCATTTTCGTTAAATCTCTCCGCTCTGTTACTTCGTCGTTGTTGGTTTGCATTCTTCTGCAGATTGAACTTCACCTTGTCTTCCTTTCGATAATTTATTTCACTTTGTAAGAAAACCGGAGATCACGTTTTTTTCACGAGAACCTCCCGTTATCCGAATGAATCTATTTACATCTACCACTTCTTTGCTCTGTTACGTATCAGGAACTTTTGGATTTTTTGCAAAATTCTTGTTCGAAGAGTCTTGTTACGCAGCTGTGAAAGATTTGTAAAGATTCTGTTAAAACACGCACGATGCAGCGTGGTAGTTAGCACGACGTCGAGACGCATGGTATGAAACGCTTGCCTCCGTTAATGCAAGTGACAGTGATTGACCCTCGCGAGAAATTCTTGACCCGTCACCGCGAGCTCCAGACGCTCGTGATCGACTTTATTGCGCTCGATCTGGCGGCGTTGCGTTTTCCTGGCACTTGCAAACCAACTCCAAGCGCGATTTTCAAAAACTATTCTCAATCGTCCGTTCGTTGGACACACGAGAAAAGCATTCGTCGGTTGCCTCGCACTCGTTGTTTCATTTCAGATTCACGATAAGCCCTCATTGTTCGCTGCAATATCATTTGCAGCGTACACGACTGCATAAACAGGATATGCAAAAATGACTGGTAACGCGGTTACGAAATAACATCCGTGCTTTTCCTTTACTCCACTGCTGCCTCAGAATTCATTAAAAATATTTCTTGCGATGATTCAGAATGATAGACTTTGCCCGAGTGCTACGAATCGGTCTCAAACGATTTTCTCGAATCTAAACGACTGAATGAAACTTGTTCGTGTTTATTAGTATTGGAGTTACTATAAAACTTGTCATAAAATATGTTGGACTTCGCGTAAAGGAACGACACTTAAGATTAGAATTTTAAGAGGGTTTTAGTTTATGTTGCAACCGTGATCAAGGATGATGTTACAAAGTCCAAAAGATCGAAAAGAGCATTCTTCTTTTCTCAGCACGTCTTTTTATATTTTTGTTCATGGCCAATCGAAGAGAGGAGGAAAGGAGCGTAGATTGAAATTTGCCCTGTGAATAAGTGTCACTTTGGATTACTACCGACTCAGTAATAGCACTGAGCTGGTTGGTCATCCAACAAACATATGTATAAGATATATTCGATATAAAATATTTGAAATGTACAAAAATTCCCGCGTGAATGTTGGTATTGAAAAACAGGTCAAAAGTAAAATTTTCGATGGAAAATACAATCGAGCACTCTCTCTCTCTCCTGGTTTCTGGGTCCCACGTCTATCCACTGCTCCTTTCGGGATCGTTCCGAGTGATCCAGAACGATCTCGTCGCCGGATTCGATGAGAAATCGTGGGTTTCTCGTTTCCTGCGAGTTCTTACTTTCGCGATGCCACTTTCCCGCCGTGGAACAATGCGCTACGAAAGCCTGGGAAGTCGAATTGTTACCGAACGAAGCACACTTCGCACGCTCGATGGAAACTCGCATCCATCGGTGGCGGCCGAAGCCGACGCAGCGGGGAGGACTGCCACCACCGGTGGCTCCTTTTGTTGGCTCGAATCGTCGCACGACCCGGTTTACATAACTCCGTCCGATGTGTAACGGGAATAAAAATGGCGAATTGGGTAATCCAGCTTCCTTCGTTCGCATGTAAGAAATCGTTATCAGAATCTCGTCGACGTTCCCTCAATTAGTTAGTCTATGATCGTTCGATCGAGAGTTAATGGTTTCTCTTGCGTGCAATTTGTCCTTTGATTGTCACTTGGCTGGCGAATGGAGAAATCGATACGCGCGGTTAGTAATATCGCGATGTCGCTGGTGATCAATTTTTCGCTGACGGTTGACGACGCTGTATAGAAAAAAGTGTCTATCCTCTTTATGCACGATCGTGTAACAGTTCGTATTATACTTGGTCAGCGAACCTTTTGTCGCTTGCGAAACGTGGCCGCAACAAGATCACCTGATATTTTCGTTACAACTGTACGATACTATTCGCGTCTATTATCTGGCTGTGCGCGAGTTCCAACGAAATCACTTTCTATCGGGAATCTTGCTCCTCTGACACGGTGAGATCACTCGGAACGAAGTTCCTCCGTGACCTTGATTTCCTTGGAAGCCGAGAGGCATCCGTGCGGAACAATCGTCTCGCAGCTCGGAGAAGCGAAAAGATGAGGCGGATGGATACGAATGCCCGCCATTCAGGGTCCGAGTTTTTGTTCTAAGCGTCGCCTCGATCCTCCTTCGTTTCTTTTTTCGGCCGGAAATCAGAGAGTGGGGACACGTGCTGGAACGGCAACAGCACCTTGAAGACCCTGAGCGGTAGAGAAGGAGCACGGCAGCTGAGAATCGAAAAGCACGTGCCAGCAAGGAAAGGGGTAGAGGAGAGGGAGCCGTCATTCGGGATTCAATGGACTTCTGGGGATAAGGAATTTATTATGCGAGAGGTCCTGGCGCTGGCCGATACTGCCACCATTCAAACCGAGGTCATGCGCCACGTCTACGTGGGCATGCATGAAAATTTAATGAACAGACGTCAAACAGACGTTATGACGAAACTAAGGGGGAGAATTCAGGAGTCTCCGCGCGAGCTGTTAGCATATTGTCTTCGTCATATTTCGCGCTTCCTCGTGCCGTTTGCCGCATACGTGCGCGGGAACGTTGGTTTCATAGTAGCTGTCGTAGTTGTAATTTTTCTAAGCAGAAGAATTGGCGTGAAAACGAGCGAAGAATGTATTCTTGTAATAAAAAAAAAAAGTCAATGACGTCGAAGCGGCGAGAAAAAATGAAAGGGGGGAGGGAGAAAATGAGTATCACTACGAGAGTTGAGCGGTTCCATTGGCGTGGGACACTCGACGCGAAGAAATTCTAGACGGTCCTCAAGCCGGCTCCACACGATTTTATTCGCGCTCTAATTATAAAGCGCGCTGGCTCTCATAATCCCTTGCCATTTCCGGATTCTACCAGTAGCTCAGCTCTCTTTGACCCGAATGGCGTTAAGTTGCAAAGGGAGAAGTGTCACTTTTTCGGAGAAACTTCCACTCTTGGGAAATGTGACCTCTCGTCGTCCGTTCTTCCTAATTTCAACTTTCCCTTTTCGCTCATCAATCCACAGTATTCCCAAGAACCTAACACGCGTCCTGTGTCAAGATCCTCCCTCAGTTTCATCATTATATTCATCACGTAAGCACGCGAGTCTATTGGTCGATTAGGAAAGCAGCAAGGCCGTTCAATAGCATTTCCGTTGAAAGGTGTCGTTTACCTTGCCTCGGAACGGGGATATACCGGGTTGCTACACTCTCTCGGGAATAGGTTTGCTGTTCTACTTCGACCATTGATAACGATAAGCTCGCGATACCGTGTCTATTTTTAGCGCATCGATGAATCGGCTACTCGTACCCACATGGAAATTTGCCATGAAAATGTATGGACAGAAGAAACAAAAGTGAAGGAAGGTTCGATTGAATTTGATTCTTGGGTGATGGAAAACCCAAAAGTGCGCCGAGAGTGCATTCTTCGAAGCACGACGGAGGTTTGCCAAGGGGCTTGATGAATTCCTGTTAAGGAAAGACCCTTCGTTGTAACACACCCTGTTAGCACATGGTGTTTTCGTTCTACCCCAGCGGCTCTTCCTCAATTTCTCCCCCCTGCCCTGAATTTTTTTACGTTTCACGCTCGATACGCCGGATTACCCGGTGGATTTTCGTTTAACGCGAGGTGGACTTCCTCCTCGTCGAATTCTTCTTGCCTGTTAACTTCCCCGTTAGAACGATTCGTTTACACGGAGCGTGTCTTTTTTGGCTTCCCGTAGGGGGACTGTTGATTCTTCCAGTTTCGCTGTCTTCTTCTATTCTTGGTCGTTCGATCGAGGAGTCTTAATTGTGCAAAACGATTCGAATTTAATTACTCGAGATATTCAACGAGCCGAATAATCACTGACGATGATTCTCTCAATTAAAAATTGCATGTCATTTAATAATCCAGGCTTTGGAGTTCATTTGAGTGGAATTTCCGATCAATTCAAGTTTTATTTTCATATCGTTCGCGTTAAAACGGTCTCGTGCATGTGTAGATACACGATTATACCAAAGAGGCTAGCTTTGACGAATTTCAAACTCCTGAACGAAAATATCCTGTACGTGTATTTCGGTTCGTACAGCCGGCTGCAAGTTATTGATGTCTCTATGACTGGGGGTGGTTTCTTTCTTGAACCAGTTGCTGACGAGCGACAGACCCTCCCTTTGACACTTGTATGCGGTCGTCTACACGCTTTTTCATGCCTTCCGTATTATTTTCTCTTTCATTAGCCGCCGCCAACTCGGAAAACACACACTGTCGATCGAACACGGCTCCTCTTTGGACCAACGGGTGTCACTGGTAACTCAAAATGCACCACTTTACTCGTACCATTACACAAATATCGCGGGAAACATGATCGACTCGGCTGTGCTACAAAAATGTTTTACAAGATCTGCTTGTCTGGTTTTATAAGCGGAAGAAGATGAAGCGTGGACTCTTCTACTAACTACCAACTGTTTCTCTTGAAACTTTTTATTGGTTTCAAATCTTGGATCATTTTTAAAAGAGAAACAATATTCATAGGAGACAAGTTTAAATATGTACGAATTACTTTTTGAAATCTCCGAATGAAATGGTAGTTATTGACTCGTAGCGATTGTTTAGCAATGAAAATTGTACAATACGGGGACACGAGGAAAATATATTCGAATTATTTTTATATATATCATTATTATTATTATTATTATTATTATTGTATATTATTAAATATATTAAAGTCGAGATGGCGAGATCGAAACCGAATTAATTTCCACATTCTACGAAACGTCTCGTCGTACATGTCCAAAGCTCTGAGACGACAGGTTCTGAAAATGGAATTATTATTATCGAACAAAGAGAAACCTTTGATCACGTTCGAAGAGAGATCGATGTGCACCTCGTTACACGAGCATCTGGGAATTCCGCGTAAACCGTATTAAATGCCCGCGCGTAAGCGTATTGGAATTTCTGCGATGAATCAGAAATCTCGCAACGTCGCGACAACTGTTTCTCTCCTTCTTTTTCTTTTCTGCGCGGATTACATATACGGCAGCATGAAAGAAACGACGGAGATTCCAACGGTGCAGACGCGACGTTGTGTTTATAAGAACGGCGTGCACGCGTCTTGGCTTCGTTAGAGCTCGTTAGAACGGAACACGCCAACTCTCTATCGATTCTCGGTCCTCGTAAAACACCACCGAGAATTTCACCATGTAGGCGTACTAGGAGTTGGTTGTTTGTTTAGCTGAAACGCAAATACGACCGGGAACCTGGCATCGCATTCTCCGTAACGAAATTGAAATATCGAAAGTATCGAAATTTCGAGGAAACAAGTTTGAAAAATAATTTTGCTCGAAAATCTCTCTTTTCTTTTATAAACTAAATAAATACATCGTGAACATGGGTGTAAAAAGTGTAGGAAACAAACGTTTGATCGTACAAATACATATGCGCCGATTATTCCAGAAAAATAGACGAAACTCTAAATACAATATTTGAACAAACGCGTAGTAATTGGCGTGGAACGTCCCTAAACTCGTTCAAACACGTCCGCGCCTAATCCCCATTCAGAGTGCCGAATTCATCCCAGGAATTAAATAGCCAAACAAGCTGTACGTGTAAAGAGAGGGATGCGTATTGACGTTACAAAATAATACACGATGAAAGAATAATCTCTGTATTCTCTTTGGAAACGTGCTCGGCGAACGTGGCTGTGGCTTAGCGAAAATCCGAACGAGTTCAATCGAGCTATCACGAACGACATATTCCCTCGGTGTTGCATAATTTCGCTCGGTACGCTCGGCGAAAATCATTGTGCGTTGACACGTAGCTGGTGACGTTCGAACGATGGCAGCTTTTATAGCTGAGCACGATTCACCGCGTTTGGCGCGGATTGTTACAGTTGGAGATAAAGTGTGGCTCGCGGTCATAAAATCTGCCTACACGTGTTTTCGAAACGCTGAGTGGTACTTGCAAACGTGTGGGCCAAGTCTTTGGCTGGTAACATCTGGCTTATTGACAGATCGGTGTTCGAACGCTTACAATTAGCTGCTTGGTTCGATCGTAACTCGAACTTCTCCAGTTTGTAACACGTACTGGACGAGAAATGTTTTTCGCTTTAGTAGAATTGTGCTAATTTTAGTACGTTACGTCTTTTCGATCGAATGTTTCTCCTTGCCGTGGCTCTTTAAATTATCTAGACTACTACCGGGAATGATTTCAAATGTTTAATGGTCATTTGAATGAGCGCGCGCGCCTTGATTTTGTCCACGTGGAATTAATGTCAATTTTCACACTCCGTGTATTTAATGTTACAGGCTACCGCTGCGTAAAACGGGGCTTTAATCTTGACATATGAATACACACAAGCGCGACTTTTAACCATCTGCGAACGGGATGATCTGGTGTCTGGTTTATTTTCGGTGTGTGCATCCCCTCGTAGCCGGCGTATCTGAAGGGTTGATAGCGTTTTATGCAACGCGCGTGGCCAATGTCTGTCTCCGAGTTAATTATGGACTAATTGTCAGGGTTCTTGTCCCGTGCATCGGGTCTTTACCATATTTTTTTCTTTTTCATGGCTCTTCCTGCGACAACAGGACGTCGTTTTCTACCCTTTCCTTTTTTTTAAATCTCGTGTCCTTTTTTTAGAATAACCCTCTCTCTAAGTTTTGAACCCGAGATCTTCAAAATAATATTGCAAACCAATCGAAATATCGTATACTGTGACATTAGAAAGAGGAACGTTTAAACATTTTGAAGTTTGCCAGAATATTTCAATACTAACAGTCTTCGATTTTCCTTTCAGACAACCATAAAGGTGTACGCCAATTGTCTTCGACCAGACATCGAGTACAAGACCCTGTGCATCACGTATGAAACGACTTGTCGTGAGATCATTCAGAATTTATTGAACAAGTATCGTATGAGGCACCGTGATCCCAGGCTATACTACCTCACCATGGAGGTCACCGTGAGAAGACCGAACGTAAGGACAATTCTCCCTCTGGACGAGGACGCAAGGCCTGCCGTTTTGCAATCGTGTCATCCTCGTGGCGATTCCAGGTACGATTTCTGTCCGTCCTCTCTTCGAAAGACATTCCTTCCCCTCGGTTTCGGTCGGCTTCGTGACGTAATTTCAGGGCTCGCGACCGACCGTAAACACGACTTCTTGTGGGTCGGCGAGCACGAGCCAACGACGAGCAACGTCCTTTCGAGAGATTCCCTTTGTTCTGGCTTCTTCGAGTCGTCTGGCTCGACCGTGCGAGACGTGCCTTTATTTATGCTAACGAGTTGGGGAATGGACTGGAGAGAGGATCGTGGCTTCGTCGTTTAGTTAAGATTTTTAATCGGCAGAGAAGCAAGGCTATAAATACCACGAACTTTTGCCCAGCTTCTGGTGACACGGACTTTTCAAGAAGGAAAATTGCGGCGCCGTTCGTGTGGACAGGCAAATTCACTGTAACTTTCTCTTTACCTTTTCTCTGCGGTACTCGCTACAATATCCAAATTTTTACTCGAATTTCTTATTTCTTTAGTTACTCGCACGTTCAATAGTTCTCAAAGCCATAAATTTGCACAATTTTCGTAATCTGTGTATAACAAACACCAAACTATGAATTTATTGTATTTCAATACTAAACTTGTAAATTGGAAATTCAGATGCTCGTTTTGGGAGAGGTGTGTGAACAGGAGGATGGAACGTTTAGGTTTTAAGTGTCTTCCGATAGGAGAAAGGGATGGAAGTCACCACTGTTTTCTTGGTAGCTCGAAACTTCCGGCGAAGATATACGTTACGTAGACAGGCGGTGTTTGACTGGAAATTTCGGTTCCCGTGTTTCTACGTAGAAGTAGCGTTCGCCGATGCCCTTTGAACTCACCAGTTCCTACGATACCCACGAGATTCACGGATGTTTTCTTGTTGCAGATTCTCGTTGCAGACACGCCGCGGAGGACTTGTCAAAATATACGACAGCACGCTCATGTCCGGAGTAAGTTACGCACACTTTACTAACATTTTACACGCGTTTCCTCGCAATTTACTTTGCCGATTCGCGCGAGATACCTCAGCTGGACTATTGCGTTTACTCGTTTTCATTTTCATTCCATTTCATTTCATTTTGCGTTAAACAATCACCGAATCGCTGTTACCAACAATTTTACTGCACCAAATAACACTAGAAGAGTAAAAGTTTTATGATTTTTTTTAATTATTTATCCCGCATGCCATTCTACGAATATTTTACGAAGAACGATTTACCATTTGCAGTCAAAGTACAAGAGTCTACTAGTCTCAGAGCAGACCACCGTGGACGAGCTGATCCAGATGTTGTTAAGCTGCTACAGTTCCAAAGAACGCGTCGAGCAATTCTCTCTGTATGAAGTGTGCGAGGGCGAGGAGTATCAGAGGAAGTTGCATCCTGACGATTTGCCCCTTAAGGTCACGCAACGATGGACAAGCGCCGATCGCCATCTTCGTATACGGCGCAATCCTGACTACAATCCTCACAGAAGAAAAGTAAAGAAACCATCGATCAATTACCTTTCGATTCTCTCAATTGTCTTTGAAATTTTCTAAATTCCATTCTATTTTTTATTGAATATTTTGAAAATTTTTTTGGACTCTACTATTCAATGAGAGACAGACTCGATTTCTATTTCGATTTCCAAGAAGCCAAGAGAGAGTTCTCACGCTCAAAGCATAAAGTAATTCCTGGAAACTTGGATGTTTAAACTCCAAGATTGCCGGTCGTAATTACGCGTACGAGCGCATCTCGCTGCGTCAGCCAGCATCATCGGCGTTATTCATAAGAGTATAATAGAAAGTCAAATTCGTTACACAATCGTCCTGTTCGCAGAGCATGTGGGCGTCAGACTCGAGCATCAGCATGGCGATGTCAAGACTGAACCTCCACGGCACCCATCAGGCCCATTACAACCCAGGAAACGACAACAACAATCACTTGTCGTTGTACCAGCAGAAAGATACCAGCTCGATCAACAACAACAATATCCACAAGATCGATCAGCATCACCTTTCCCTGGGCTCTCTGAATCAACAGCCAAGAATCGTGGTGCCCCACGCGACACAGTTGCCGCAGTTACAAATCCCCCGTGTGCAACAGCTAGCTCAGAGCGTCCCGTCGACGCCAATCTCGTCGAAACACATCACAGCTTCCTCCTACGCGGACTACGAAAATTATTTGTTCATATAAACGAATCGTCGTGTAATGAATTTGTACTTTGTTTAAAGATGAATCCGTGAGTGTTGTGCGGCATGGGTGCGAGAGATCGAGTTGCAGCTTCGTGTCGATTGCGTTGAGCAGTATTTGAAGTTTGATTGAAGAGCGAAGAGAAAGTTGAAATTTGACGAGATTGTTTCAGGTTACGACTTAGTTTTCTTTGGAAATTAATTGGTCTGCAGGGAAATTTCTGGGGGAGGGAGAAATTCACTTTGAAAGATGAATACGCGTGCGAGATGATTCTTTTAAATTATTTATGAATGATAGTGTTAGAGAGAGAGTAGTGAAGGATTGGAAGTAAGTAGATGGTAGAAAAGCACGGGTTCGTGTCTCGGCTATACCACGTCGATCAGACGGAACAAAGAGAATTTACGATTATAGTCAACAGCAAGAACAATTGTACCAAAGGTAGACGTACGAAATGTTAGGTAAATAATACATTTAGCCGTATATTGTATAGATGTCTTGCGTTGGAAAGATATTATTATAAGGAACATAGTCGAATGTGTAATAACGTGTAAGCCTCTGGGACTCGCCTAAACGTCGTCGCTGAAATATTTAATTAAGCTTTTGAGAATTTTGCGTATGGAGGAAAAGATATTGGCGATGAGGGTTTTTATACAATTTTTACAAGAATCTAGAAATGGTACAAAATAGTCTCCACATGTGTATTTATATCGCAAAAAGCATCTTATTCAAGAATATCGCGGAATGTAACTCTATTATTTATTTGTAACAATCGTGTAGCATCTAAGAGAATGAACTTGGAATTTTAAGTTATTTTAGCAGAATATCTCGTGCTGTAAATTTCGTCGTGCACGATCGAATGGGATTCAGGTATATTCGTGTAAATACCTGTATCCAATAAACGACGAGGTACTTGGATGATTTTGGTAATTGCCTCTAAAGTAGCCAGTCGTGATTGTAAATGTTTTATTCGTTGTTCTGTTGATCGTTTAAAATTAACGAGTTTCCCTGGTTGTATTTTAATGGAACAGGCATGCTAAGTATTTTCCGTTTATAAATCGTTGTAAATAGACAAATTTGTCTTTTCTGCTCCATTCATCGCGTTTGCATCGATTGCCAAAGAGTCGCCACAATGTTGAACCTGAAAACTGCCTAGATCTAACCGTGTGTGACAAAACGAGCAGAAACTATCTTTTTTCTTTTTTTCTTTTTTCACCACTTGTACGTGCTGCAATCGAGATTGTGCAAACTAGTCGCGAGTTCCGCGCGACTTATCAGCTTAACTTGTAACGAGTACAATGAACCTTGCGTTATCCCGAACGATACGGTAGAGTGTAAATATTCATTTTGTAACATCGAATAAAAAAAAAGTATCGTCTTATGTGTCTAAGGATTTTCATTCACCTGCGATCTTCACGTTTTCCTGCAATAAAACGAGACACGTCTAACAGGATGGCACAAATAGTAATTTAATAATTAAATTAGACATAGGAATAACAACACGTTGCATCGTGTGATGATAAAAATTTTATTTACAAATGCGACAAATGTAGGAATTTTGGTTACCAGTGACGTATCGGAGAGAGACGAGTATAACGAGTTGGTCGATTATCGGTCGCCTAATACTTTCAGGATTATTCCTAATAATAGTTAACGTCCCCTATCCTTACCCTGAAACCATCGCTATACAATTTTCATCGGTATGTTTCTGAAACGCGTACACTCGTCGACGGACACGTCGTTCTCTCCGTGATATCACTGATAGAGGAGAGAATCACTGAGATGTAACAATAATAAACTTTACATTAAATACGATTAGAATCTAGCTATTTTTTTTCTTTTTTCTTTTTTGTTTCTTTAAAGGACTATGCGGAGTGTTACAGTAATAGAAATATTCATTTTCCAAGGAGAAAGGGGTTCGCCTTGCGGGATACTTTCTGGAAAAGTCGGGGATGGGCCGTATCGAAGGGGTGGCGGAAGGACAAATATAGGGGAGGGGAAATATATTTTTTTTTTCTTTTTCGTTTGAAGTTTCAAAGGATAACATCACAGCATTGACATATCAACATCGAAACGATCAAAGCATCGCGCTCCTCGAGATCCTCCGACCTCTCGACCACAAATTGTTCGATCGAGTCGTCCCTATCCGCTATTCTGGCATTTGATAATTTCGCATCGAGCAAAGATAAGAATTGATGATAAACAGTCGAGGGACTCTCGAAAGGCGCGCTGCCACGGCCGTAGCACTTTTCATTTTTGCTATAGAACAATTTACAACATCTCGTTTAATTAATCGCCTCAATTCCATCTTCGAATAACCGCAGCTCGCGCACACTGAACCGCAAATCCTCTCGTACTCCTCTTTCCTCCCGTTTTGTTTTTTTTTTCTTTTTTCTTTTTTTTTTTTTTTTTTTTACAACTTTACACATCCGTCTCGCCCTTTCTCTCGATCTCATTCACACAAACGCGTACAGGCATACACTTGCTCCACTTTCTCCTCTCATCCGTCACACTCGATGCGAATTAGACGAATCGTATAATTCGTTCAACAGCAAAGTAATCGATTATCCATTTTCGTGACTCGCACGCCGATCCCTCCGCGACAACAACGGAATAAAATTTTCGCCCGAGGGAAACGAATTGGATTGTGTTCCCTCGTCTCAACTCTTTCTCTTTCCTCTTTTCTCTTCTGTCTTTTCCTTTTACTCTCTCTCTCTCTCTCTCTCTCTCTCTCTCTCTCTCTCCCATTCTTTCTCCCTTTCTTTCGTCCGCATGTCTGCAATGGAAATCAATCACACGAGGGAATAATAGACAATATACAATAAGGGAAAAACCTTTGATCCAACGAACCAGCCGCAAAAGAAAATAAGTAACCGAGGACGTGGGTGCGCGGCGTTTGTTCCTTCGTCAGGGGATACACGCGCGCACCACGCGGGACAGACACGCGTGAAAGCACGTCGACAATTGAACACGTTAGAATTCACGTACTTACACACAGGCGACAGGACTTCGTCCTCGGAGCGACGCCGGTTGATTCGAATCGACGATCGTATTTAATTATATACGGGACGGCGTGACAAAAAGCAGCTCTTAGCAGTTGCCATTTTTTTTTTTCATTCGTGATCGTATCGACGGCACTTACGTACGGCACATATGTGTTTATGCACTTGCTTTCCTTTCTTCAACGATCAGCTATCAATTTCGCTAAACAAAAACGAAGGAGAAAAAAAAAAAGAGAGAAGAAAGTCGCGAAAATCGTCGATCAGGTTTCTGCAAATTGACCGAAAGTGAGTCGAGGAGTATTTTCAGCCGCGCTTTTGGTTTTTTTTTGTTTTTTTTCTTTTTTCTGTTTTTTATGGATATTTCAGATCGCATGCAATCTATCTGCCTCTAGTACAGCTCGTTCTAACTCTAATACATCTCTAAAGTCGTTATGTGATCGACGGTGAACAGCGAACCCTTGTGCTTCGTTTTCTGTTTCGCTACGATTTTGCCGCCGTTTCAGATGATTACGCCTAATAATTGAATACAGAAAGCAGCAGCAGGAAGCCGATAGAACGCGTCGATTTTCCATTACGCTCACGCGCGATGCGTCCGTTACGATTTAATTACACGCGCAATCAGAGACAAAATCACGATCATCGAGTCAAACCGACAGTGGCGTCCATTGCGATCCTAGCACCACTTTTCTCTTACTCTTTGTT
>KQ435896.1:95540-108452 GCA_001276565.1 Melipona quadrifasciata
AGCGTGTGATTTTGTTCGTGCGTGGGTCACTGATAAAAGTCTCGAATTGGGATCGTTTTCTTTTTTTTTTTTTATTCTACGTACGATATGAAAGATCGATAGTTTTGGCGTTAGAGAGGCGAACATGCAGAAAAATGTCCCCAATGACCAACGCAACGTCAACTAAACCCCCTAGGATCTAACTCGCGGAACTCTGATCGTCGCTAGTCGAGAATCATCCATCCTCGTGACTAAATGAAAATGGGCAAAGAACAGTGGTGAGGGGGGAAAGAAAGAAGCTTCGCGGAAGATGCTGCGTGGAAAGAAACGAAAGCTACTATAGTGTTTGTATTTGTTCGGATACTTAGGGCCAACTTAGGATTCTTTTTTTTTTTTGTTTTTGTTCTTTGTTTTTCTCTGTTGTATATTTTTCTCTGTCTCTTTCGTTGTCGGTCTCTCTCTGTCTCTTTCTCTCTCTCTCTCTCTCTCTGTCTCTTATTTCTTTCTTTCTCTTTTGTCTTTTCTATTATTTTTGCACGACGAGCCGACGTTCTTCCTCTCTGCGGTCTGTGTTTTCGCCGTCGAGACATCGATCGGTCGAGAATTCCCGAACTGGTCGGGTACACACCGTGGTTTTCGGGGCGGAAAGAAAGAAGGACGTGCTAGGATACCTGGTGTAGGTGGTGTGGAACCACGTGAGGGCATACCACTCTCGCCAAGGTTCCCTGAAGACCCTCCACGCGCCGAGTAGAGACCCTTTGTACCACGTGCAGCGCTCGCCTGCTGCCTCAGGGCCTCCAATTTCACCGGAGATGGGATGAAGCCAACGTCCGAGTTCTCTTTCACCAGTCTGCCTATCCACCAGTTGTTGTCGTACTTCTCCTGAAGAGTACCGAGATCGTTAGTACAGGGATTCGTTAATTGGACCGTACAGTTTCAACAGTGACTCGCATTCGAAAGAGACGCGAACGTACCTTGATGTGCAGGAAGTCGCGGACCTCGAAGCTGACAGCTGAGCCATGGACGGGCGAGTCGTCGTCGACGGATCCATCGTAGCTCACGTTGGTCCGCACTGCGAACGCTACCGGTTTCGTCTAAATAATTTATAAAAATGTTCCCATTAGCAACACGCCAGACGCGAAATTGATAATTGTACGTGTAGATGACGTTTAAAAAGTTAAGGGGGGTTTTCCTCCTCGGAAATTTTTGCCGACGAACGTTACGTTAAAAAAAAAAAACGCTGTCGTTTTATTGCTCGTGACGTCGACATTTTTATTGGGTCGTATGGTCATCCGTAATCCGTTGTGCCGCAACGCGACACTCGCGCATCTGTGATTCAAGCGTGAAGTAAATGCCGATGAGATCACGGATGATCGGTACTTTGTTAATCTACCACGTGACACGTACCGCGAAGAATAAAAGCGCAACACACCGTGCCGCCGTCCGCGCTTGCTACGTCGTCCTACCCCTCGAAGGTCGCGGCTGGTTAATCAATATTCATTTATTGTTCAGTCCGAAGCTGATCCGACTGATCGGTCATGCATGCCGGCCTATGAAGACCGAGAGTGTCTTCATAATTCAGACGCGATCTAAATACTCGCCCCGATTCCGCGAAACTGCGCGCAAATTCCACGAACGTTGCCGCTGAAACGTAAAACCTGACTCACTTGCTCGAAGATTCCAAGGCTCGGAGAACCTCGAAGAATTCGAAGAATCGAAAATTTGGAGCACCGGGCGTTTGTAAATTTAGAGGTTCGAAAAGTTTCTCGACGTTGAGAGATTTCAAGATTCGAGCGTCGTCTTGAAGTTAAATAAATCAGAAGCTGAACAGCCTTCTTTGTTCTCTTCGAACGATGTTCGAAAGTTCATCGAGACAAAGTTGTAGACAATCAGGGGTAGGTACACGTGGGCGAGGAAAGCGAGGAGCGTCACGGAAACGTCGGGACAACCGACCCGATAATTACTAATTCGCCGAGCTGGCGCTGGCTATTAGAAAGGAACGTGCAATTAAAGGGAATAATATCACGGCTGGCGGCGCGATATAATGCATTTGCATCTATTGTCGGAAACAAAGGATCACGGGGTCGATTTAATTGGTTTCGCCGAGCGGCCTCCACGCGCGAGATCTCATTAGTCTGGCGCGCGTATTCATTGACACGCTTCTCATTCCTCGGCGGGCAGCTTGCTGAGGTGACGGCTGGTGACGCGAGGTCGGTGTCGGAGGGAAACGACGCCGTTCGGAAGTGGCCGATCGATGGCAAACGATTTACCGAAAGACCGGCGGAGAAAACAAGCGAAACACAAGGGAGCGGCGAAAGGAGAGGCGAAACTAGAACATGCGAAAGATCAATGACTTACCCTGGCTTTTTCAAGTTGATTGAGGGCCTGCCTCTCCTTCTCACGACGCAAGCTCTCTTTCTCCTCGTCCAGCGAGAGATCCGAGCTCGGCTGCGAGTAGTTCGAGTCTGCCGAGCCCTGAAATACAAAACAGACTCGTTTAGATTCCCATCGCCCGGCGAGATTCGTCATTGCATTCGGATCGTTATCGAATCGTTTCAATTCAGGACGCTGCAACGAGTCCTCCACCTTTCTCTCGCAGTAATAATGCACCTCGTACCTTCTCTCGGTCAGCTCAAGAATTCCAAGATATACGCGACATGTGTCCAGTTAATCTAAAGTTGTGCACAATACTATTCAGCTTATATTATTTATGCGTTCCATCGGTTCGTGTTCGAGAGAGTTTGTCAAACGTTGGTACACAATTCTCGCGAGATTTGTCGCAAAGTTCGTGTTCCAAGAACACTGGAAGGAGCCCCGATGTTTCGCCCACGGAAGCCTTGGCGAAGTTCTCAAGGGCTTTCGGAGTGTCGGGGACCATTAGCTTAAAAAGGAAAGTTTCGTCGTCGGTTATGAAGCGACTGCGGCCGTCCCACCTCTTTGCAAACATCTCCGCGCTAGTGCACAATGATCGATCACTCGAGTTTCTCGTTTCGTACTTTGCCTCTGCTACTTCAATTGCGTTCTCATCAAATTACTTGCGCTTGCACGGCAGGATTAGCACAATTCGATTTCGTTTAAGAACAAGTGGAGAATATACTGCCGGGCAGTACTTCCAAGGCACGCTTGTGTCTCTCGCAAATATTATTTGTTTATTTATTTATTTTCTTAAGTTAAAAGACAGAGCGTGGTTAAAAAATATCACTATATTCGTATGCATTTAGCGGCGAAAGTGTCAACGCAGCGTAGTGCTAAAAGTACGCGTTGCGAAAGCGGGTTACCGCGTATAGACGAGGGGGCCGGTTCGTCGCGATTTTTAGAATAATCGCGCGACGATTGGCCAAACGACGCCGGAAATTATCCACGATTAGGATTCTATCTATACGTCGCGGCGCAATTGGTTGCGTCAGCTCGTGAAACGTCCTGCCAAACACGTTCGAAGAACGGCAATACCGTAACGCAACCGAAGCGCTGGCGACAACTGTGACAAAAAAAAGGACGTTGTATGGCCGATTAATTGGATCGATTGCGTCGATACGCGATGGAAGACGTATCGATGCCGACCCGTTGGGACATCGGGAGACCTGAAAACGAGAAAATTCACCGACAATTTTATCGATCGCCAAACGACGACGACGACGACGACGACGACATTGACGTATTGATCCGGCTTTCAAAGTCGAAGCTTTTACCTGCCCTGTAATTAAATGCTTAATTAAATGCAAAGGATGGCCAGCGTGTGTCGCGCCACTTAGGCGACCGTTCCATTTGCATTTCAGCAAAGTGTTGCGTTCGATGCTCACCCCAGGCCAGTTCGACGAATGTCAGACGACAGTCGAGTTCGTTTACGAAACGATTCTCTTTTACTTCTGCCAGATTCTCACCCTTAAAATCCTCTTTCTTTCTCTCTTTCTCTCTCTCACTCTCTCTCTGTCGAAACGATGAATTCATTTGGTCGAGGCTTGTTGTAACCATGCCAACGGCCTTTACTCAATCGCTTCGCGTTCTGTCTGTTCCCCATGCGTGACTGTGTAAACTCGTCTATGCGTGCCACCGCGACCTTCCTCGACCCTCCTGGGGGATCCCCGGGTGACAATTGCGTGCGACGAATTTCTCGACGGAGAATTTCTGTGTCACTGGGTAAACCGCGAATTTTTCTATACTGAGAATCTCTCCGTTGCTGCATATTGGGAATCAAATCAAGGGGATGTTCTTGGTAATTCGTCGAAGAAAGTAAGAAAAAGATATGTTCCTTTCTGTCCAACGTGGAACTTGAAATATCTTCGCGAGTTCTTTCAACTATTTCTAGACGTGGAAGGAACTATGGTTCTCGTTCAACGACGAGGTGGAAGTATACACGAAACTGCCGCGTGATATTCACGTGGTCGAATAGCTGCCAAATGCCGACAACTTCGGGGACAAACTTATGGGACACCCTCGCCCGATCATAGTCGGGCAGATGATCATTTTAATACGTTTCTTCAAATCTAAGGATTTGGAAACTTTATCCTGCTAGATATTTATTGATCGACCACAGAGATTTGCCAGATAACCCTAATCTTAAGTAGAGATTCGAGATTCGAGACAAGGGTATCTTTTTTCCCCCGTTCCAGTTCCAAATCGTTGATTAATTTTTGGATCGCTGTGCTTCTGCGAGTACGTTGGCCGTCGTGGGAAAAAGAAACAGAATCGTCAAACAAAATTGGCCGTGCTGCAATCACGCCTCTGAAAGCACGACAGACATATCTGGGTTAAATATCCACTCGAAATCGGATTAGCCGAACTCGAACGGCTTCGCGTCAAATAACTTGACTCGCGTGAACACAAAACTTCAAGCCGAGTTGCCTGAATTGAATTTGAACGGGACTTAAGTGGCAAACAATGGCGTGGAACGACGGGAACGTTGTGTAAACGTTGCGCTGCTTGCAAAAGAAGAACGAAGGGCGAAACAACGTAATGAAAACCCGGCGCAGCTAAAAGTAGGATAAAAAAGAAGACGCCTGTGTGAATAGGACGAAAACAGCAGCTGTAGGAGCAACGGAGCATATTGGAAACGCTCGGTTTCACGCTCAAAATGTAAACCAGATCGATTTAGATTGCAACGTAAAGGATCGCGGCTGTGCAACGATAGCACGCCCGGCCGGTTTTATTTCACGCCAGGCTGATTAATGTAAAACTCGTACGACGCATCGCACGCCGTACGGGGAAAATCCTTTGTAAAACGCGAGAAAATTGACGAAGACAACGCCGATCCCTTGCAAACTGCTAATTTACTTTGTGTAAGGAGGCCGATTCATTGACACCCTTTGTGAAACGTGTCCGCGTTACAAGCATTATCCTCTTATAACCCAGTCTCTATGCCCGCGTCACATGTTACGGGGGAAAGAAAAGAAATGAAAAGGAAAACAACGTTGGAACAAAAGCTAAAAAAGAGACGATTTCTCTTGGGAATATAAGCTAGACCGATCGCAATTAATTAAACAGAGAGAATAAAAATGACGGTGTTCGTGGAAATTTCAATTTAATTCAGTCAATTGTCAGAAGTTGATCGAAGAGCGGATGAGTCGTATTTCCTTGCGTATTTCGAAAATATATTCTCGAGACTCGTGACTTGAAACGACACTTTTCCAATTTCAGAAATTTATTAGATGACGAAGGAGAGAACTGGGAGAGAAATTGCTGCGAGTGTTGAAGGAAAGTCGACAACGGAAAGAAGAAAATAAAAGTAGATTAAAAACCGGCGACTTGTACTCCAGTACGATTTG
The DNA here is from genome assembly GCA_001276565.1 of Melipona quadrifasciata. Lineage (NCBI taxonomy): Eukaryota > Metazoa > Arthropoda > Insecta > Hymenoptera > Apidae > Melipona > Melipona quadrifasciata. Next base: position 101,282 of record KQ435896.1, read on the forward strand.
TCTCGCTGAAAGGCCCAGAAGCAACTGTTCTGACTAGGAAATGAAGACAAAATTTTATTGATATGCAAACATTTGAATCGATAGAAAACAAATTACAGGCGCGATCGCTCAGTACCAGACAACGCCACTCCTACTCGAGGTCTACTCCACGCCTCCTCGCGAATCACGTGACCCGAATCAACCAATCGCTAATTTTCGTTGCATCAGCGTTGCACCTGGAGAGGCCCAATTTTCCGGGTTACCCCCACTAAAATCACTTTCAGTGATAAAAGAATAACGAAACCTTTTCCCGCAATCTGGAAAGTGCGGAAACTCGGAAAAAAGAGAATTGAAAAAGGAAAAAAGAAGTTGTCAGCGATGTACCTGCGTGAATAGCTTGTTGTAGCCAGAATTGTGTTGATTGTATCCAATCATCGCCGGAAGCCAGCGCCGTCGTCGCCAGGGCCGTTGTTCGAGTGGCTTTTATCCACTTTGGCCGGGCCCTTCGACTCCGTTATAGCCCAGTTTCGTTCTCCGAATCGTGGCACGATCCGTTGATCCGCTAAGCTCTCGCTTAGCACACGCTACCGCATTGCGTATTTTTCTCCTCTGGCCTGTTCGTTCGTTCGTTCGTTCGTTCGTTCTCTCGAACCAAAACGACGTTCTTTCGCGGAAAGACTCGACGGCGGCAAACCTCAGCTCTTCTCTCTCTCAGAGAATCTCGTCTTCGACGAGTCGTGGGATTTTCGTGGCGTGGCTACGCCATGGTTGGCCGGCGCGAACGCCGTGCGGCACTGTAATTCCCTCCCTCAGGCACTCTTCCACGACTTTTTCCGCTTCCGTTTGCAAGCCATCCAAACGCCAATCGCCAGTTTCTACTCACGGCTTTCCAGCTTCATCGCACCTCCACCACCTGGTGCTTCGACTTTCGACAGCATCGCGGATTCCTTCGCGAGACGTGATCGCTTCTCGATGATCCTCTCTTTGTGTTCACCCTCGAACGCGAGGCTGTTGGAATGAGGGATTCTTTGTTCAACGCTTTGGCAACGAGAGGTTTCGAATTGTCGCGGACGAACGCAGGCAACGTTGACACGTTGAGTTTCTAGCGGAAACATCCTCTTCGTTTGGGTTTAGGGACCGAGTCTACACTCGCCGAATCGAAGAGAGTATTATTTCAAAATTAGATTTTTTACACTACGAATATCTGAAATTTATCGAGCTCGTTATCAAAAGTATCGTGAAATATAATCTACCGGATAGATCGAGTATTATATTTCGCATGGTTTGAACCTCCTAGTTGCAACATTCCGCTCGGTTAGCCTCATAAAAATCAAAAGCGGCGTTGGATTCAAATTTTCCAAGTAGTTATCCCACAAACATATAAATCTGTACAACCCACGATATATTACATTGTACTTCTAAAACGCAGAAAATACACAATCTCCTAAATTTCGACAAAAGGCACTCGCGATATTTCCTAAGTATCCCCGCTGTCCCTTTCTCTTCGAGTGCTCTAAAAATTCTCATTTCTCTAGTGCTCAAAGAGCGGTCAAGGAGAGAGTTACAAGTGGGATCTTTTCTGAATCTAAACAATCAGCAAGCAAACAACTCCCTCTCCCTCCTTCTCTGTCTCTGTCTCCTCAGACGGTTTTGCGACGAAGAATCGTCCGATATAAATTTGCACCCCCTGGTTGGTGCTACGCTGCCGGTCGTTCTGCCGCTGTCACGAAATATGCTGATATAATTGCTCTCGAGGAAGGGGATCTTAACAAGGGTAGACTGCGAGCAGCGTCTTCGGGACTAACGACTGCGACTGCTCGTTCGTTAATTACGTCGTAGCAATTAAAGCAACGACGGTGGAGTTCCACGTTGCTGTCCTGGCAGCATCCTCGACACGGTCGATTTGATCGGTCGCGAAGTCTGGTCACGTAACGTGGGAATTACCAGGCCATCCCGGTGTCATCTGCATGCGTGTACAGTAAGGGACGAGTGATCGTGAAACGAAGAGAAGAGTTGGTCCACTGAAACTTTGATCGTCAGCTGGGGAGATACGTCGAACAGCGTATAGAGATCAAACAGGTTAATTACACGGCTGGAACGAACTCTGATTTTTCCAAAAGTTAATTTCGCTGATCTACGGTTCGCTGATGTTGTTAATTAATTAATCGAGAAAATATCGTGGAAAACGGGGCGAACTGATACACGCTTTGGAAAATACGGTGCTTATGTAAATGGACGGTGTGCACAGACCTGGTTACGGATCCACTTATTACGCGTATTAATAGCCACGACCAAAGGATCGAGCTGGTAAGGCTTCGATTATACGTGGCCACGATGAAAGATCGTTAAGAGGATTCCAGACTTACGGTCGTAGGATGAATTACACACGCGACGTTATCGAATACCGAGCGAATTCCTCGACGGTGCACGTTCGCGGAAGGTGAGTAAATGAGACGCGAAAATGTTGGTCGAGCTGTTACGAACAAACAGCAACGTCACGCTATTCCCTCGATCGCCGCTGGATAATTAATTAACGAACTTTGCCTCCCGTCTGCGTGGACAGGTTAGAATCCATCGCGAATCGAGAACAACGCGACAATTTAAGAAAAGAAGAGAAAGACTGAAATTACCAGATAGAGATAGAGAGGACAATCGATTCCGTTGACCCCTTTGTCAACGGTGAACCGTGTCGAGTGCGCTATCCTTTCGTAAACAGCGGACGATTATTCGTCGAGAGGCGGACGATTCGCGACAACACCCGGTAGAAGACCTTGGCGCGATTATTACTCGAGGCGTTAAAACGAAGGATTCGGCGGGACGTGTCGAAAGGAGCCCTCGTTCGCAAAAGAAACGGCAGTGTCCTTTGAAGAGTAATAGCTCCGGCCGAGCGTCCTTTTTGCCTTTGCCCGAGCACCGAGACTGAAGAGAAGGGAGAATAGAAACGAGAAGGGAAACAGGGGAGAAGCTTGGAAAAATAGAGAAAGACGAAGGGAGAGTGGAGGAAGCTCTATACGAATCCGCGAAACTCGAACGGGGACCTACTCGAAAGCGGAGGACGCTCTCGGAAGCGGGTCAACGACATCGTGGAGTGGCGAGTTCATGTTCATTCGATCGACTCGGCCCGCCGCCAGGCGTTATCAACATTTATCGAGAAGGCCCTGCTGCCTGCGTTCGTCCGTAGCCTGGTTTTTTCGCCCCGCTGTCTGGCCAGCGACTGGACGAATCTCCTTACTCCTTACTTCGGCGTGTACCTGCGTTCGATCGTCTCGCGCGGAAGTAGACGAGGAAAACAAATATCAACAGCTTGGGAACTTGGTCGAAAAGTTGGCCGGGGCGGTTCGCGTGCGTGGTTCGTCGAGCCACCCGGCGCGACGCGTGTTCACCTCGTCGAGGAGCGTGATTTTTACGAAATGGAAATTCCTCGAAGCGAGACAGTGCGCGACAGTACGGATCGGCAACGTGGACCGTTGAAATTTCTCTCTCCTTTTTTACTCTGTTGGTCGGAGTACACTGAACTTACGAACGTGATACTGATCCGCCGACTCGTGAGAGGGCACACGCGCGCGACTCGACGACGACCGGGGCACGACGTTTCTCCGCGTACTGACTGACACTCCACGTCTGTTGTACGTCCCCGCGAACGCGAATCGCGTTCCTGCCTGGGTTGGTTGATACATCGGCCTAAGGGTTTGCCGGCTCACCCGCTCTGTGGCGCCACCGAGGAAGCCGGACGACACCCCCGTAACTATATCGATCCACGGCCCCTCTTTCCGCCCGATCTTCGCCACCCGCTGGCGACCCACACGACAACCAAGCCAGGCCACTGCACCCTGAAGGCAACGTGTCCTATCAAACCTTGCGCGAACACACGCGAACACACGCGAACACACCGTCCCGTCTGTACGTGCGCCAGCGGAGGTGGCGTGGTGGTCGTGGACGTGGCGCTTGGTAACGTGTATGCGCCGACGAACGACCGGAGTCGAATCGCGGAGCCACGAGGCGTCTTCGTCGCCGCTCTGCGGTCAAAGGTTCCTCCGACCGAAACTGTGTCATTCGGATGAATCGAATCGTTTAGCCGATGGGTCATAGAGGATCGGTTCGGAATAGAAGCTAGTTCTCCAGCGGTGTTGCGTTGTTCGTTGATTCAACACAGTTTTTTCTGTTTCTTTTTCTTCCTCTTGTTGGAGACTAGCTGTCGTTTGAGAGATTGTGCAATTTGGATGGACTCTTTTCGCCACTGGCTGTTGATTTTTCGACTGGAACGTCGAAGAACGTCGGCATCTCTCTTCTACTTCTTTTTCAAGGAGTACCATCGATAGATTCGCGTTTGGTCGTTGATTCGATAGCCGGTTTTCCCGTGTTGTGGATTTTGGATTTCGCAATAGAATCTTCCCTTTGTTTTCTTTTTTTTTTTTTTTTTTTTTTTTTTTATTGGGAAATTGATTTCTTTTCTCAACGGGTAGAAAATGATCGTCGAGAGAAAGATTAACAAGCTTGTGTTTAATTGTCATCGCGTCGAAAACGCTAGATAAACTAGAATATTCGACGGATCAGCCTGACGACGAGAGAAGGACGGGGATCAACGCCGACTAATTGAATTTTTGACGTTAATAATCGAGGACAAGCCGGATTCGCCGGCAAACAGGATTGATTCGACGTGGATTTCCAGCGCCGGATTTCCCCGTGTTAACATCGCGGAATTGTCGAGGAATCCAATTTGCCAACGAAACTCTTTTTCAACGGTTCCAAGCTAGTGTTCCATTTACAGATTGGTTCGAAAATTGAGTCGTACCTGGACACGCTTTGCACGCGTCGTTCGTTCGCCTTTAAATCTTCCCTCCGGAGTCGAGTTTCTTTCCAAAGTTATCGCAAAGGGAGAAAAGGTTTTTCCTTTTAAGACCATCGCGAACGTGAACGTCGTGACAAAGAGCGTTTCGTTTCGAGCAAAGGAACAACGACCTCTGCCCTTGTTTCTTAATTAGACGAACGTAATTGGAAGATAAGAGTCCCAGTGTTGCACGAGTTCGCAGATCCGCGCATGTCTGTTTCGTGCGGCGAGTCGTGACCGCAAACCGATCGAATCGAACCACGCTCGCGTTAAAGATTTATCCACTCGTTCGTAGATTGTGCTCGACGCGACGACGAAACCGGACAGGATTTTTCACTCGTTTCCAGTAAATAGAAAACCAAATTTGCCAGCATTGGGAATCTGGGCGAAGTTCCGGTCAAACCCACTCGCTTCACTTTCTCGTGGTCGAAGTACAATTCTTCAATTGCAGGCGATATTTCTCGGACCTTTACAAAATGGACTTGGTTTGATCGATAATTACCGTTCCTTGGACAATTTCTTGAATCTTTGTTACGGAAAAACGAAATTTAATGAAAAGAAAAGATAATTTCGAGAATATATCAATGACTGAGCACGACGAGAATTCACCGCACGCGCCATCCTTGAGAATGATGGAGCGCGGTAAACTTCTGCTGATAATAGACACCAGCATGTAACAGAGCGTTTCGATGGATTTACAAGACAATACTAATCGTCGATTAGGAAATAACCCAGACAGGCAAGAAGTCTCGGTTATACGCGACGAAGGAAGCCATATCCAATTTGCAAATGATGCAAAACACAGATTGCAGAAGGCTGATTTGGCAAACTTGGCGACCGAGAGGACACTCGGCCGTCGAAGGACGTCGTAGCTATTTCAGTAGAAACGCGGTATTAGAGCATCCTGTCATTTAAAGTACAATCTTAAGAATAGACGCGGTTACACAAGGCACGCCTGTGTGGAACAATCCGATCGGAACTTTATTACGACGCACGCTACGTACCGATATTTTCAATTTCGAGTCAATTCGCAGATCGTGTATATTTATCGTGTTATTGTACGATCGTGGCGCATTGTTAAAAGCGAAGATCTATCTTAAGGAACAGATTCTTTCGTTGGTCAATTTCCCGATTTGTTCAACGAGCGCAGAAAATAGTCGGATTGAAAATGCTCGATCGAAACAAACGAAGCGTCTCTATTCGCCGAGGGTTAGTAGAAAAGTGCGACGGTTCGTTAGTCTCGTTTCGTTTACCTTCCTCCTGCCAAAGGGCTTGTAGTGCTCGTGTCTGGCTTGTCGTCGAAAATGCGCCATTCCCCGGTCTCACAGATTGCCAGGCGCTCGCGAAAGAGGCGGGTAACGCTCGCGTGTACTTCCCTCGATGCGAAGACGGTTGAACAATCGGTCGAACGGATTCCGTTTACACGATCGAGCTACGTGGATCAGCGTTCGTCAGCTTCGCGAGTCCATCGACTTCCGGCACGAGACACGTCGGGTTCTGGTTCTAAACCACATTTATCACGGGCCAGCTGTCAGTCCGTTTTCACTTCACACGCGTGCGAAACGCGAGATTACGATCACCCGTTTCCGCCGCGAAACGCGAGGGACGCATCGGCATTCGATCTTCCCCGATCCTACGATTCTCCGACTCTTTCAAATTGAACAAACTTCTGCTTCTTCCGTTTCTACAAATCCCTCCTGTGAAACACTCGAGAATTTGCGCGGCCCCCTGTTTAGAAAATACAATCTGAGGGAAATACAATGCTCCGACCACGACTTACACCCGGAAGCCTCGAATATCAGCGAGTGACACAGGCAACGAGTAACGAGATACGACTGTTCTCAGGTGTATGGACAAGAACGATTAACAAGCTTGTTCGCGAGACGTCCGATCGTTGGATGCATGCCGAACGCGAAACGCGATTGCTCGTGACTTGTTCACGGTATATGTCGAACGCAATCTTTGGCCTTAACCTTGACTACTCGAGCTCGAGTTTAAGTTTTCAAAAAGGAGACTGGACACGGGGAGCTACAGATCAATTTGGAAACGATACGTGGAAACTGCTCCTGTAAAAGGAGTATCACGCGGAAATAAATTGTTCGTGAATTGTCCACGGACGCGTTTGTGCATATAAAATATTTGCCGGGTTAATAACACCTATCGCGATGCGTTTTATTGTCAGACCTCTCGTCACGAATAATCGAAATACTACAATGAAAATTTTTGCAGACACGGAAGGAAGAAGAGATTTAGCACTTGAGCGAGAAGAAACGAACCGAAAGATTTTTTCGACGATTTTTAATTGAATCCAAATTGACGAGGTAAAAATTGTTTCAACTTTGTCTCAACTGTTTCAATTTCTTC
>KQ435896.1:162660-176462 GCA_001276565.1 Melipona quadrifasciata
CGTCTCGACTCCTCTCCGGGTCGTCCCTCTCGTCCCTGATGTCGCGGACGTCCCGAAAGTCCCGAAAGTCCCGCGGGTCCCTGATCTCGTGTAGGTCCCGAAAGTCGCGGAGGTCGCGTTCTCGGAGGTCGCAACGGCTCACGTGGTCCCGTTCACCGCGAAGCTGTCTCGACATCGCCGTCGGCTCCTCCTCCTGCGAGTCGAGCAGCAGCTGCTCGGCTCCACCGCCACCTCCTCCACCACCGCCTCCGCCACCTCCAGCACCACCTCCGCGTCGGGCGGGATAACGCCGGAGGTCACACCATCCTACCTCCTCCCCCGCCCCTCCGGCGACCTCGCCACGGGGCAACCGAGCCGTGCCTGGGGCCCTCACGACCGATCTGCCTCGAACCTCCTGCCCCCGCGGCCCCCCGGGGGGCTCCACCACATCACACCCAAACGCTACGCTTCTTGGACCCCTCACGACCCAACTCTTCTGCTTCCACTACGCACCACCCTCTCCCCCTTCCTCCCTTTTTCTCTATCGAGCTTCTCTCTTCTTTCCTCTTCCCTTCCCTTCCCTTCTCTTCTCTTCTCTTCCCTTTGCTTCGAGTTTTCCTTCTCCTCCTCCTCTTCCTCCGGTTCCTTTTATTTTTATCCCTCTTGTTCGTTCAAGGGAGGATTGGTTTTCTCTTTTTAACAGGTTATTGGCACGGAAGCTGGCTGGCTAGAGGCGACAGAACGGCGATGGACCAGCGGAAGTAGCGAGAGAGTGGCGGCTGAAGTTGACGCGCTTGACGGAAAACGGTTTCGAGTGTCTGTAAACAGAGGTCGAAGGGTTAGCGCGATCGATTCAAACGCGAGCGAAACTTCGAGACGCTCGACGGATTTGTTTCTCCGATCGTTGAATTCTTTATTATCAATTTCCGTTTGAAAGCGCGGTGAACGTAAGACAGACGAGAAACGTCTGGGTATGCGATGGAACAGATCAACGCGAAAATGCCCCACGTACATGTTTTTACACGGACACGTACACGCGCGAAAAGAAGAGACTGTTGGATAATTCACAGCTTACGATACGACGCTGTCACAGCTACGTAAGACGTAAATTCAATTTTTCACCGGCGGTTAATTCAATTTAAATTTAACGAACCGACATATTTTGACACAATGACACGTGTTTCCCTATCGTCCCGTGTCACTTGCTCCAACCAACGTTTCGCCAACGTCTTGCGAAGTTTACATTCCTTGTTCGAGCGGATTAATTAAGTCGTCTCCGTGTCGAATCGAAAATTTCTGTCAAATTTTGGTACGAACGTCACGGGTCGATCGGCGTGAAAAATTGGAATTTAAAAAATTTATTTGCTCGAATATTTGCAAAAGTCTCGTCGACGCGATTCGATGGAGAAATCGTTTTCACTCGTCGCACGATCGAACGATTGGCACGACGATGGTCGAAATATGACGGCAAGGTCGAGTCTCGATTCGTTAAATCGATGATCATTAATTAACGCGTCACCGGCGAAAGACGCGGACCGTTGATAGTGATAGGCGCGGAACTTCTCTCTGCCAAGGTCAAACCCGACCATTCGGGAAGTTATGGCTGCCCTGCACCGTTACCTTGAGAGGCTAGCGCAGAACGTGACGTGTCTCCGACCTAGGAGAATAGTAGCCTCGTAGTTACTCGCCCGCGTTGAAATACGCGGATGGGAACGCGTTGCGACGCGAGAAGAATCGACGCGGCAACTGCCGTGAAATGAAACGACAAACCGGTGCGTAAAATCCTTCACTGACGTTCCACCGACGTTTCGTGGAGGAGAGAGGGTGGCAACGCAAGCTCGCACAAGGTGGGGGCGAGTTGAGGTTAGGTCACGCCGCAGACCGCGAATGTAGGGTTGTGGGTCGCGCCCGGTCGAGCTCAGCTGCGCTACGACCTAAAGGGGTTGCGGCTTGTCTCTGGTCAGACACGCCACAGGCCACTCGACCGTTTCCCTTTATTCCCTCGATAGAAGATGCCTCTAACGAACCGTCTCTGTAATTTCCCCTCCGATCTTGCCCTGTACTTTGACCAACGCTAAAAAAGGCGTAAAGAGACCAGTAGAATACGTGACAAGTAGAATGTGGCGAGTCAGACCGAGAGTCAAACGCACCGACGCGAGTATCGTCCGAGTATCGTGACGCTGTCGCGGCGTCATTTTCCGAGACGGTTCGACGCTGTGAATGAGACGACGAAGAGCAAGGACCAGTCCATCCTGTGCGACGAGCTACAGCCCGAAGACACGAGCGGAACACCGTTCACGGACAGTGAGTCAAGGGTGACCACGGTACCGCGTCGTACCCCGAAACTTACTCGATCCTCTGTTCGACCCGGAATCTTCGTACCGGGACCTTTCCAGTCAAAAGACGAACACACCACTGGGGATCACTTTTCGCGCGCGGCTCACCTACTTCACCGCGAGCGAGCAAGCGATCGATCGGGAAACGCGTACGCAAACGACGGTTGGTAGAAGGTAGAAATCTAACGCGGCGAGGCTGGCTCGCGACGTGAACGAACGATTTCCGCGTGAACGATCCGGCGGCAAGAAAGTGTCCACGACGTCGAAACGACGGTGACGGTTGGGGCCGTGCTCGCGTCGACGGCTGCTGCTACCGCGGCTCGCGCTACCTCGGCCGGTCTCGGTCGGCCTCGTCCTCTGTCGGTGTTGCTCGGCTCTTGTATCGTGACGTCGCGCGGGGACGCGAGAACCCCGGCGGTCTAGAGTATCGATCGCATGCGCCAGCGCACGCGAGCTACGCTGCGACGCGTCAACACGCGCTTTACTCGACTGACGCGAGGGTTGCCAGACACGTGGTTGCGTTTCCGACGTTCCACGCGTTGTCTTTCTTTTCTCTTTCTTTCTCCTTCGCGGCATTCAAACCTAGCAGGGAGGGAGAGAGATAGTCTCGGTCCGATTTCGATAGAAGGTGAGATCGAAGGGGGATTGTCCGAAAAGGTGGACTGCCGCTGTCTTCTAGGAGAGTCTAGGTGTCAAGGGATGACCTTGCAACAGTAGCGTCTGATAGTCCTACAGCCTAAGAGTATTCTTGGAGCGTCGTTTACGAAGATGCTCAGATACGATTGATAAATTTTCAAATAGAAAACTCTATTAAATGTTTTTGTGACGCAGGAAGAAACGTATCTGATATCTTTCGTAGTTCCATCTAGATTCACCGATGTTTCTTTCGCTCCGTTTATCATCCGCATCGGTCCCTGTAGCGACGTTTCTCTCCGGCATCGTCGAGTAGCGTACAATCGCGAACGATTGATACAAATTACAAATAACAAAAGTTTCTCTTATTGTTCGATGCTGGTCTGTTATCAGCGACGATCTTTCATCACACGTAGTTAAGCTGTTTATGGCGGGCCGGTCATTAAATGCGGCGCTTTCGTTTAATTACACGTTATCAAGTTACATCAAACGCTACGGAGTGAGCCGACTGAAAATGAAATTCAAGTATCTGACCGTGGTGTTCGAAGCTCGTGGCGTGAAAGGGGGATGAAACCACCCCCAACGGCTCGTCGAACAGGCCGACATCTGACGGAGGGTGAAAGAAACGCCACGAGGGGAAATAGCTCGTGAAAGAGGAAACGAGTCTGCAGTTTTCCGCGAGAGTACAGCCACCCCCCCCCCCCCCCCTCTTCGTGATTTCGCCACGAGCAGATCTCTTTACCGACCTTCCGTGATAACATTCTCCGCGGGATTTACTTCGAACGACCAGACTGACTCTTGACGAATTCTCGGACGAATGGCCACGATTCAATCGAACGTTATTGATCGTAAAGTACTCGGAGCGTAAAGTAAGCGGGAGCAACGTGCACTATACAGTGCTGCAGACTGGCGGCTGGAATTAGAACGTTGTTTCTCGGAACGGTAATCGTTTTGAAGACAACGTGCTTTCCTTTGGCTTTCCCGAATCTTTGGATAAGACGCCTGTCAGATAAGATTTAGCAATCACTCGAGGAAGCCACTATTTTTTTAACTGCGATTTAAATCGATCGAGAGAAAAGGAAGAGAAAAGAGAAATCGGAAAGGATAATTTCGCACCCCTATTTCCAATCCATAAAATAACGAAATAATCATTGCCGGGTATTCAAGTTGTGCGTGTTACACGCAGATTTTATCATTACAAAGTGGAAAAGAAACGTCCAAGGGTTCTCGGTCCCAAACCCGTACTAGCTTCTCCCGATCTTCCCAAACATAAACGGGAACAACCGTCAAGTTTCCCCTTGGAAAATCATCCATCCCCACGATGGGAACAACCTTTGCTACCTGTTCTGGCGCGTTATCCGATCATCGATCAACCACGATGAGGAGACGGTCGGACGATGAGCGTCTGTCTGGCGACACGACGAGCGTCGCGTAGCGGGACTTCCGCTCGGAAGCGGGTGTCCAAGGGTAGCGCGAGGCGCGTGTACCGAGCGAGGCGGATCGGGCGCGACAGCGGCACGTTAGCTCGCGGCCAGCAGCGGCGTTCGTCATCTCCCCGCAGGCTACGCCGTAAGGTGGCAACGTTGCTCTCGCGCGAGAGTAGTTTGGCGTCAGGCGCAAGGGGCAATGCTACCGCTCGCGGTAACAATACACGCTGGTAGGGGAAGGGTGTAGAGCGTTCTAGTAGCGTGGTAGCGTGTATTGCCGCGTGGTGGGGGCGAGTGTTTTAGCGGGAGACGTAGATGTGAACGCGCGGTGGGGGCAAGTCAACAGGCCGCGTGGTGGGGCGAAAGACGAGTGGCAGAGCGTGAGAGGGAGAACAACGGAGCGAGCAGGCGAGCGGCGGAAGGTGGAGAGGGAGCGAGAGGCCGCCGAAAGCGTATAGCGGCCCATAATTCGGTGCGCCGCCCCGCAATCAGGTTCGTGTTCGATGTTTCTAACCGCCTCGCTCGTCGTAGCCGGGAGAGAGAGACGGTAGTGCACGTTTTTACGTCTGCTCGTCAGCTCCGTTGATCAAGCAGACCACGCAGTCCGCGACATAGAAATCGGAATAAACGCGGTCTATTTTTCTAGTATTCGTCTCGTTTCTCGTTTCTCGTTCGTTCTCTCCCGCGACGAATCCGCGGTGTCATCGTTCTAGTTGTTTACCCAAGTCCGAGAGATAGTCGCCGCTCTAACTCTTGGACATCTCGCTCGACTGGTTCAAACGATAGTTTCGTCGTACGTGACGAGAGCGGACGTCCGAGAGCGTCTGGCGGAAAGCTACTAACTAAGGGCTCGTCCTCACCAGAGGACACAGCGTGACGGGGAGTCGAGAGTGAGGGAAAAGCCTGCTAAAAACACCGCACCGGGGAGGAAGAAGAAGGAACGCAGTGGCTCGCAATAGAAACGCGCGTCAGCCAGTCAACCAGTCGGCCATTCAGTCAGTCAATCATTCAGTCTCAGTGCCGGTTTTACGTTTCGAAACGTTTTACTCTCCGTCTGTTTATACTCGCCTCCGAGTTCTTCAACGGTGGCTGTCCGGTGTGTTTTGCTGGCAGCCGACGACGATTCTTTGTCCGTAAGTGAAAACGAGAAATAGAAGCAAGCAACGCGCCAAGACTGCCCGAAAACGAGAACCTCTTCTGGGATCGCTGGTGTTGCTACGATTTTTGTGCTCCATCGTTCTTCGAGACAACACCGGAAACGTTTACACGAGGCGTTTACAATCGCTGGCCACGCACACGCTTTGCATTGGAGGATGTGCCGCCACCAATACGGCCAGTGGATTACTGAATTTTTTACGTGATGATTCTTTTTTTTCTTTTTTCTTTTTTCCTTTTTTTTTTTTTTTACGTTCACACAATTCGTCGATTGTTGGTGATGATTGTGCTGGTTCGTTGATGTACGCGTCTTCACATCGTGATTAAGAAAAAAAAAGAAAGACGTGGTGTAGTAGGAGGAGTAAGAGGAGTAAGAGGAATAGGAGGAGGAGGAGAAAAAGGAGGAGAAGGAGGAGAAGGAGGAGAAAGAGGATCTGGCGTCCATCCTTAGAGAACATCTCTCGTCGTGTCTTCCTTCTCCCTTCAGTTTTGGTCCACGTAGTCACGTAAATATATGAAACCGAAAGAAACGGACACATGCATGCTCTCTGAAACCGCGTTCCATAAGCACGTGTGTGCACGTGCACGAAGAGTACGAGCGTGTTATGGCCGCGACGCGGTACACGGCTCTGATTATTAACGAGTTATTACCGCGATACTAATTAAGTTTAATCGCAAGGCCGCCGTTCGTTAAAGTTAATTGCACGATCGACCACGGCCCACGTCGTTAACTACGCCGTTCCTGGTCGCTGCGTAGTCGTGCTTTTATAGAAATTACGCGGATTCGATATCTCGTCTGCGAGGACGCGCGAAAATCCATCTCGTTAAATTTCATTTTTCTTTCTTTCTTTCTTTTTTTTCTTTTTCCCGCCTCTGCCGAAATCGTGGTCGGCGGCAGCAGCGGATCGAAAATCGTTTCGAACTCGGCGTTTCACGTTACATGGAAATTCTTCCGCGATACGCGATCCGTGCTCCCGGTGTAACCGTGTTGCAAAAAGTTGCGTGAATCGCAATTGCACCAGTACGTGTCACGAGGCTCGTATTTCTCGCGGTTTTCGAGCCAACACGGTAGTTCGTGTACACACCATCGACGTTTCTCTCCTCGCACACGTACACGCGCGATCTATCGATCGATCGGCGAACACGTTTCGGTTCTAATACACGGCGATGAGTTCGAGAACGCTCTCCCGTCCTTTGCATCGATATTCCGGTGGAACGATCGCGATCGTTTCGCTCGAATGGCTCGCAACGTTAATTTGTTTGCCGCCTCGCCTACCGTTGCTCAGCCGCGTTACGTCGCCCACGGTTTCTCCCCAAATCCCTTTCCGTTCGTCTCTCTCTCTTTCTCTCTCTCTCTTCGATTACGCTTGTTATTCGGCCTCTTAACGGTACGTTCGTCTTTCTTTTCTTTTTTTTTTCTCTTCTTCTTTTCTTCTTTGATTAATCGACGAATTCGATTGTTTGAACTTGGATCGACTTTGGTCGTCTAGCAAGGATCTTCTTTTTGCCATTTCGATTAGATTCGATTCGTTGCGGTCTATTTTCTCGCGGGACGCGTTGAACCTGATCTTGTTCTTGGTTAATTCTTTGTTGGATTCGAACTTTTTAGAATTCCTCGAATCGACGTTCGTTTAGATTGAGAATCGTTGCACTTGCAATTCGTTTCGATCGATTAACGCTCTCCGGTTAAATTTTTTAATCGTCGCCGAAGAGATAACGCAATGATATCTTTGATGCTTTTTTTCGTCGCTTTCTCCTCTATGGAGATTCCGTAATTTTATTTTGGAAGTTTAAAGAAACCGAAATTCGAATAATTACGACAGTTTCTACATTCTCCCCTTACTGTTTGTTATTATTAGTACTTCTGGAATCATCGTTTTCTCAATTTATCAACGTAACGCGTCAACGTAATCAGCCATTCGGGAGCCACGCCGATCGCCATCATTATTTGAAGATTACATTATTAAAAGTGACGATGCACAAAACCGATAAAACATTATCTTTAAAATTTACTTTACCTGACTCGTCATCTGTCGTTTCACCGTCAAACAAACGTATAGAAGCAGGCATTTTTTAACGTTTCCTTTCGTTCAATTCACGACAGTTGATTTTTTCTCTTAAAAAGATTTCTCGTAAAAACATACCGAAGACGGCGTTACATATGTTCCTGAAGGATTTCGTAGAAAGTGAACTCGATCGGTTTGGTCTCGTAGAGTCTCGTTCATTTGTCGGATGATCCAACGATTTTTGCTCCCCCACCAACGCGCCGGGTTTCGTTTCCCTTCGGGTTTTATGCTAATGACGATCGACTCTGTGCGCGCGTCGCGACGAATCCTAGATAGAATTTGTTAAAGTTCGTAGGCTGTTGGTTGCGACACGCAGGCAGCGGGCACACGCGTCGTATATTGCGTGCGACGCGTGTGATCAATAAATCGGGCTGTGCAGCACGCACACGAACGCACGGCCTGGTGTGTACGGGCACGTGACGTGCACACTGTTGCGGCCGCGGCCCTAAAACGCACAGCCTAGACGTAACACTGTTCCTTTTTCACGCGACGCGGCGCGACGCGGCGCGACAATGTATCAAAAGCAGCCAGGTCAGAATATTTCGTACGGCGTGGAAAATTTTTCTTTAACGGTATTATGAACTGCCCCGTCGTCCGGGCTGCGTTATATTCCTTCTAGAGATTTTGTTACTATTGTATGTGCTAGAAATTCGCCGACGCAGGAATTTCGAGTTCGTACGGATTCGCCGTGCAATGTACGTTCCGCGTCGAAGTCGACGCGAATTCTACTACGTACGTAGAAAAATATTCAGCTAGGTAATCTCTTTCCTAGCTTCCTTCGTTGTTTTTTTTCTTTTTTCTTTCTCTTTCTTTCGTCTACCCATTTGATATGAAATTTTTTTTCAACTTTTGCTATTATTTTTTCTCCGAATATTTCGCTATTGATATTCTTTTTTTCTTTTTTTTGTTTTTGGCGTTTCACGTTCGGTAATAGATTATCTATGGATGTTGAAAACTCATTTTTCAATCAAAGTTTACGAAGGAAACGACGATTTTGGGTAATTGTTTTCTTTCTTTCTTTCTTTTTTTTTTTTTTTTTTGCTTTTTTTCGTCCCCTGTTTCATGGCAGAATTTTTATCATCACTTTGCTCACTTTGGTTCACTTTCTCCTCGGCCTATCCGGCTTCCCGTCGTGTTTCTGATAAATTCGATACTGATAATAACTTCCTGGACGAACGGGATGTAGGATACGTAACAAATGCACGCGCGTGTATTATCTCAACGAGTAATTCTCTATTTATATCATATTTGTACATTGAAATGTTTCCTCGAACGGGGAACACCTCTGCGCAAATGGATTCTTCGGTCGATCCTGAACGAGGAAAGAGAAGAAAAGTAAAATGTAATCGTTAGGTTTGCAAAATTCTTCAATTTCGCAACGTTTCTCGTTGGAAATTTTTGGAAAAGCCAACGTGTCTCCCCTTTTTCCTTTCCCGTTCTTTCTTTCACTGGCAATTTACGACGAATCTGCGAGATTGATTATCGCCGGGTCTCCCGTTGGAAACGGAAATCGCACGAGCCCGTGTCTTTCCACATGGCGGCCGATGGTTATTTGATCGATACGAGCCCTCGTCTCTCCGCTTTTCACCGTGAGCATTGCGACCCTTTTATTAATGACTGACTCACACGCATCTCTCGATAAGCCGCGATAGTCACGAGCCACTCGCATTTGGAAACGTTCCACGCACACGGGAAAGGTCGTACTGCGCGCGTATCATCTTTCACGGACGATTTATTAAGGACGATCCTGCGTTTCGTTCAATCGGCGGTGGTCGCGTTACACCAACAAAAACGGAGAGAAAGATAAATAAATCGGAGGAAAGAATTTCGCTTCGTCGTTATCACGTCCGATTATCTATCCTCCAATTTCACGAGCTCTCGTAATCCGTTCGCCGCGTTATCACGCTCGACGAAACGAGGAATTACACGGCAGGGAGGGGCGGTGCGCTGCGTCTCGTGGAATTTATACCAGGGAATCGCTGCTTAAAATCGCTATGCCAGTTACGTTTGCCTCGATAACGCGTAAACAGGCGTAGTCTAATCCGTCGGCGATCGAACCTCGCTCGTAGATTTTTATCGCTTCATCGGCTCGCGTTAGATGCGAATCGCGACGTGCGCGGTTTTTCCAAGTGCATAGTGACAGGCTAATGCAAGACTGCTGAAAGTTGTTCAAAGTTCGAAACAAGATACATAATTCGAGCCTCAAAGAAGCTCTGACCTGCTTTCTTGGTTAATTTCTCAACTACGATTGACGTTTAATATTCACGGAACGGTAGATTTATTATTTTAACAAAGCATGGATAAACGGTGGATTTATTGTTTTAAATTTAAACACAAGTTCATTTGTTCCTTTAGCATCTTGTTGCGAGATATGAAACAATTTTCCATCGTCTTTTTCCGTTGTATTTTCAAAAATACAAATTTTCATAAAAATCTGCCGTCTAATCATGGTCTGATGAAGTTGATTACTTGAACGAACAGGGTATTTGAGTTGACTTTCTTTCTAATTTAGTAGCAGTTTAGAAACAAGTTCTTCTCGAGCCAAAGCTCATTTTCTATTCCCTTGTATAACATGTGTTTGAAAGTTGTCTCTCTGCGTTGGTAGGTACTTTTAAATAAACTTTCGCCCCAAAACATTCTTTCGTCAAATAATCGAATTTTACGGCAACCAGTTTGCAGATCACGCGCGTACATTTCCTTGTGAATTCTTCAGAATCTTTCCTTCAATCGAAAGATCGTTTTGCTCCCCTATCGTCTCCCGAAGCATCTCGAAAGCGTCTCGACAAACGGGATAAGAGAGGATGTTGGCGCGCACAGTAAAAACGCGGCGAGAGCGCAGCAAAAACAGTGCAAATTAACCAAATTATGGAAGCGTCACGTTTGCTAATGATTTATGCGCGACAATGTGCCGGTAATTGGCAGCGTGCACGCAGCGAGCAACGCGCGGCCTGTCCACCGATTAATTAATGAATTGACGGGCACGAGATTGCGGCCGCAAAATGATGTACATACATTCGTCACTGGGAGACGGTCAATTGTCGGGTGCTCCGGCGCAAACTTTGTCCGTTCGTTGCCGTTTCTTTCTCATTTGTCAGCGATTCGTCGTTCCTCGGTTAGAGAAAAACACGATTTGCGTCGCGTGGCAATCGAAGCGAAGCGGGGGCAAAATTTTCTTCCCAAACCTTCCTCTTTTGACGTTGAAGCAACAGCAAAGAGGAAATGTGTACTCTCGGTCGATCGAACGACGCGTTTTACTCTACGATGCTCGCGAAACGATATTAAAAAAGGAAGAAAGGGAGGAAGAAAGAAGGGGCCGTTACTACTAACGAGTAGAGGAGGCGATCGCGCGGTGATCGAGTAATGTAATAAAAAGATAATCACTGGAAAATGGAGGCAGGTAACGAACAGGTATAGAGTTTTACAAGCGGACGGCGGAGCTTCGTTTTGTTTCGTTTCGTTCCGTTCGTACCTCGACTCTTGTTCTCCGTGACTTCTCTCTGTGGCCATTGTTACACAGGATGCTTTTTCTTCTTCCTCGTCCTGGCTCCGTGAAAGCGCACGTTTAGTCGTAAAATCGGCCGGTCCATCTCGAAACCAATCCAGCTTTTTACGTATTGTTCGTGACTCTGCCCTCTGGGGTCTGCAACGGTTGGTAATGCGTAATTTGCGTAGTAAAATGCGTCTCGGTTTTCCAGATAGTGTCGCGGCTAATGGTATCTCGGATGGTGAATTGTTTTACAACGAGTCAGAGGAAGGCGGCGAACCGCAAAGAGAGATAACGGAAATCGAGGGTTCTGGGGATCTTGGTTACGTACCTGCGTCGGGAAAACTTACGCGCGCACACGCACAAACGGAGAACTCGATTCCTTCTAGCCGCGTATGCGTACTTGCCGAGAAAAAGAGACACACGGAGAGAGGGGAGGGTCCTCGAGGGCAAGGGAACGCAGCAGCTGGCCCGATAATTGCGCCGGCGATATTATTAATGGCCCGAAAGATTTGCTTCGGCTCCGGAACTCAGGTAGACGAGCGAGTACTACGGCACTCTACGTGCACGTTGTGCGCCCACCTTAATCCTCCGCCACGTGTAAAAGTACAGGATGTAACTGTGCACAATGATACTCGCTCGGCTCGGCTCGGCTCGGCTCGGCTCGGCCTAGGGTCTCACGTATATACGAATGGAATTCTTTCTTTGCCAGGATCTTTGTTGCACTCTGCTTTTCGCCTAGATCGGCCCGAAGCGAGGTAAAAACTGACGGCCAGATACTTTCTGAGCGATGGGATTTCCTTGATAGGAATTCGAAGTGCTAGTTTAGGACATTCGGAATTGTCATGCCCGAATAGTCGAATTTTTGGAATTTTCGCTGCGGGGCCTGCCGGATTTTCGGATTTTGTCTTTAAGATTTTGGAATTTTGTTTTCCTTGGATTCCACGAAAGGAACGTTTCAGTCCTTCTCTCGAAGATAATGACACACATTATAATTACACACGTTAATTACAGTATTTTTATAGTTTTTCCAGTCAAAATAACACAGCCGTTATTCGCCGAGACACTTGTTTGTTTTACAGTCTCGTTTTATTGTTTTACAGTCTCGTCAATCGCAGAACATGCACGTTCTTCTTAAGTGTGCCAAAGATAAAAGAAAGTCCTTGTTGTCTCGGACGGTTGGATAATTATCCTTGTACGGAGTGATTCATTTTGTTGAAAAACTCAACGAATCTTCGACAAAGAAGCTAGTGCGAAGCAAAACCTACAGGCTTAGCCGGACAAAGGAAAAAGGCATTCTCGTCGATGCGTTTTCTCAGAAGGATCAGGCAGGATGCAAGGGTCTACGAGAGTGTTTATTTTGGAGTATAAATGGATACGCTCCCGAGGAGTTGTACACTTTTATTACGTTTTTCGTGAGGACTCCTTGGTTCTTCTTGATGAATTTCGTCTGGTAATTCAAGCATGTCGCGCATTAAGATCCTTCTCTTCCTTTGCCTCTTGGTCCAGGTTCTGTGTTTCGTCCGTTTCGAGGACACTCGATAAAAACGGCTGTTGGTAATACGAGGCGTTACGGGTAACACGTGCAGGCGCAAAAGTACGCCTACGGCGAGTACGTCCAGCACGTGAAAATCCTGTTTCTACTTTCCCGCCAAAAGGAAAAAAAAAAAAAAAAAAGGAAAAAAGAAACGAAACGAAACATTTTCACCGATCGATCGACCGCCGTAGGAAACGACGCCCGGTGAAATAAAATCAAGGACGTTCGACGAACGTTTCATTCATCGTTCCCCCTGGCCGGATATTCCTTTTTAATATTTAAACTGTGACGTCAGGCCTTCCGAGCACTCTCGAAGAAAATCGCGCGTTCCCGTGCTCTCCGCCCGGCGAATACATTTCAATGTTTAGGAACGCCGCGATGCCTTTCGACTGCAAACATTCCTGTCATGCTACTTTGCACAATGCTGCTTTGAATATGCTAATCCTCTCTCTCTCTCTCTCTCTCTCTCTCTCTCTCTCTCTCTCTCTTTCTCTCTTACGTCGCATAATAAGGGTGTGTTCCTGGGAGGAAAATTTTCCGATTGCCAAATTAACGTCGCTTCAACCGGCTGCAGTTGAAGCGCATTCACGCTCGCGCGTTCTGTCGCTATCGGGGAATTTTCTCGATACAAACGCAGATAGGGAACCGAGGCAATTATTCGTTTCCTTATCGCGGCGCATACGCGATTTCCCATGTATGTTTTTCCACAATTAGCCCTTTCCAACATGGCTTCAAAGATAAAGCCTACGAGCACGCACGATGCGCTAGAATCCTCTATCGCTGCCGAAGGTCAAAGTCGAAATCACTTTACTAGCCCGCATCCCAGATGTCCCTACTCCGAAAAAACTTCCATTCGCCGAGAGAGTGGAGGCACAGCAAGACCCCTATCGTACACCAGGCAAACCGACAAAACTCCGACGCGATTTTTACCTTTCCTTGCGATCGACGCGAGATCGCTCCGTATCCGTCCTTGAGATCTCTCGTCCGACGTTAACGGTTGTGTCGCGATCGACAGAGGGATAACACGTATCGAGAATCTGGCGGATGAATTTAAGCGTCGCGGTTGTAATGATCGGTACGGTAGTCACGAGCTACGGTCGGCTATAGGAGGAGGAAGAAGAGGTATCCTTCGCGGGAGGATGGGAGAAGAAGAGAGTGGAAGGATGGGGAGTGTTGTGCGTTGTG
>KQ435896.1:177718-208373 GCA_001276565.1 Melipona quadrifasciata
TTTCGTCGCGACGGATTTCGTAGATATCGGCGACGTTTGCTCGCCGACGTTGGCGTTTATTGTTTCGATAAAACTGCATTCGTGCCCGGCGATGTATATATATATATATCTATCTATATCTATATCTATCTATATAGTACAAAGTACCAAATACGTTCGAATCCTGTTTACGAGCAAAAAGACGCAACGTTGTTGTCGGGAGCGCGCGATTTCGCGATACGTTCGTAGCTTTTCCGATATATATTTTTCCACGTTTCGCGTTAACTCTGGCGCACGACTCGATCGGAGATCAATTGCTCGTACGAAATTTCCCGACCTCTGTTTACTCCGGACAATGAACGACGCACGGTATTAACGATTATTTAGATAAAGTGTTATCAGTGCCGCGGATTGTTGTTCGTGCGACTCGAATGCGCTCGATCGGCCAGCCAAAACAGACATGTCACTCGTCGTTTCGATTACTCGCGAAAAAGAGCAATACCCCCTTCTCGCCCTCTTTCGTCTTTCGTCAGCCAGTCGTTGCACCGATCCCGATAAAGAACGGAAAAATAATTATCGACGAGTGCACGAAAATATCGGAATATCACCGATTGAGGAGAAAGATGCGTGAGGGGAGAGGGGAGGAGAAATTGCAGACTTAATTGCGCCGCGTCAACGTATCACTCGTCGTAGATGCGCCCGACGCGACGCGTAATCGATCTTAATACCGATCTCTCGTATCTGTTGTCCCGCCGCGCCACGCAGATCCCGCGGTTTCGCGATAAAAACGCAATATTCTGCAGCCGAGTGCAAGATAACGCGTTCCATATTGCAGGGACGCTGACGAGATAACAGCACTCGCGTTATTTACGTACGTGCGCCGACCATTGTGCTGCATCACCGGCTTTCTCTCCTCTCTCTCTCTCTCTATCTCTCTCTCTCTCTCTCTCTCTCTCACCTTTCATTTTCTGGACATCTCTGCGTAAAAACGATTGCCAACGCGTCTAGCAGTCGCGGCCTCGTTCCGGCTCACGAGAGTTTTCGAACATATTTTGAAATTTCAGCAACGTCGCGATAAGACGCAATTGTCCTCGTTATATTATTAATTACTATCGCGACTCGTATTTTCATAAGTAAAAAATTAATATTCGATACGAATAGTGAAAAACATTAGTAGATCCAGATTTATTGAAGCATTGATCGTTTAAGTAATAAACAATCGCTTCAATTGCAAAACATTGAAACTCTTCGAGTCGAGATTTTTAGCTCTATCTGTACGGAACACTACGATGTTGATTGTTTCTGAAACTTGTCAACTGCTAGACGTCAATGGGATACAGTCGAATATCATGCCACAATTTGGTTACATGTCGGAGCTCTTATTTAGCCTTTGGTTTTACCTTTACTTTAGTGATCTCTGACAGTTAGGTCTCTGTAGCGTTAGTAAAATTTCAAAAATTTTCGTGCAACGCGGATAATGTATTCTTACGTGTCTATTTTCGTGTACGATTATACCTGAAGAGTTTAAGGTGATGGATGCATAATGGGAGGATGGATAGATTTGTGACACATCAGTGGGACTGATGCCAGCGACTCCTTACCTCAGACGCTTGTTGTTGTAACTACCCCGCTAAGTTGGACGGTCACCCGGTCACCCGGTCACCCATCCTAGCGGTGTTCCGCACTCTGCTTTGTTTAACATTGAAGATCGCTAGAGAACCTCGACGCTAGGCTCACAGTCACTTGCGGCTTGTACTAGTCACTGTTTGGAACTCGTAGTCGAGGAATCATAGGCCACTTGAAGGGTTTAAGGTGATGGATGCATGATGGAAGGACGAATGGAATTTGAGGTAGAATGAGAGAGAGTTTGAGAAAGGTTAAGTTGCGCGTTTATAGGATGCGTTTCGTCTCAGAGTTACCTAGACTTATCCAATAGGGCTGATGGTAGCGACTCCTTACTTCAGACGCTTGTTGTTGTAACTATCCACGCTAAGGTTGGGCTCGGTCACCTATCCTAGCGGTGTTCCGCATTCTGCTTTGTTTAACATTGAAGATCGCTAGAGAACCTCGACGCTAGGCTCACAGTCACTTGCGGCTTGTACTAGTCACTGTTTGGAACTCGTAGTCGAGGAATCATAGGCCACTTGAAAGGCTTAAGGTGATGGATGCATGATGGAAGGACGAATGGAATTTGAAGTAGAATGAGAGAGAGTTTGAGAAGGGTTAAGTTGCGCGTTTATAAGATGCGTTTCGTCTCGGAGTCACTGCCTAGGCACATCAGTGGATCTGATACCAGTGACTCCTTACTTCAGACGCTTGTTGTTGTAACTATCCGCGCTAAGGTTGGGCTCGGTCACCCATCCTAGCAGTGTTCCGTATTCTGCTTTGCTTAACATCGAAGATTGGTAGGACCTCGACGCTAGGCACACAGTCACTTGCGGCTTGTACTAATTAGTGTTTGGAACTCGTAGTCGAGGAATCATAGACTGCTACAATACCGTTTTGACATCTCGTGTATCACTTGCCATTTCGAGAGCCATTTCGCTGTTCCAAGAACTAAATGACCATCAAACGTTACTTTTGTAAAAGAGAGAAAGAGGTAGAGAGGTATGGTCAATTTGGACGCGAAGAAGACAAACGAGACTCTCGTTATGGGGACCTCGTTAACGCGTCGATTGCTAAATGTCTCCTAATTGGACGGTTCGAGATCCACGATCGCGGCGAGAGCACGCTCGATTATCAAAGGGTCGTCAACCTGACGTTCCGCAGAGAGCGATCAAGGAAATACCTGTAAACACCGCCAGAGTCAGGTAAACGCAGACTCAGTCGCGAGTCGATGAAAGCCCGCTGATAAGTTTGATCACGCGAATGCTCGTTTACCGCGCGAGTGCGGCAAAGTTCGGGACGAGCAGGAAATTAGAAAATTAGAAGAGGCGAACGCGCGCGTATTATGCTCGGATCTCTCGAAAATACACTCGCTCGTTCATCGGTTTTCGGTACGCTCTGCTATACTCGTGAATCCTTCGTGAAGAATCGATCAGCAAATAGATTTACAGATTTTTTTTTCTGTAAAGTTGTCAGTCTCGTATATTTTGGAGAGACGAGGGGGGGAAGTCTTATTTTCATAAATTTATTTATCGCTGTACGTTGATAGGAAATTCGAGGAAAATTTCACAATCTTATCTCTCTCTCTACATATTTGAACCTTTAACATTCGAGGCGGAGTGATTTGTTTCTTTATTTTGAGAGGAGGTTTATCTCGGCGAAGGATACGCAAGATGCGAATTTATTGAAGAGCATCCGCGAATGAGAAATTTCGTAGAGCGGAATTGCTCTCGTTTTGACTCTGCCTTTCTCCTTTCCTTTTTCTCTCTCCTCCGGCTCGATAAAAATATTTCGTTACACTCGTTTAAAATTCAGAGGAATATTCATAAGATACGAATATATGCAAAAGAGCGTTAATTTTTGAGTAAAAAATTCGAAACGAAAAGCAGTGCAATTTGCGTTGCATTCCACCTTTCTTTCTTTTTTCTTTTTTTTTCTTTATCTCGATGAAAGTATCTCGTGCAATATTGTAATCGCGGAAAACGTATTATAACATTCCCCGAGCGTAGGAGCATCGTTAATGAAAATTTTCGAAAAAAGAATCTTGCCTTTTTCAAGTGTCCGGGTAAAAATTAATTACTGGGCCGTGGATTCACGTGAAATTTGAACGCCACGCGCCTACAATAGGCCCCCATTTATTTGAACTTATTGGGAGAACAAACAGTTTATACACTTGGCGCCCGTACAATAGAAACTCGCCGATTTCCCGCGTCTATTATTTTTCGTTGCACAATAGGAGCCTCACGCGAGTTCAGAAGAGCGAATTTAACCGGCAATAGTTCGGTTGATCGGGCGTTAACTTAAAATTCAACTCCGATGAACGCATAATATTTCCCGATAATCCGGAAAAATATCTGCGTAAAGTGTCGCTTGCAATCTCCCATCTATTTCGTTGTTCCCGCAGTTACGAGATAGAAAGGGTACTTAATTTCGGCGCCGAGAAGCAAAACAAGTCCCTCCCGAGTAACCAAACGACCGAGGCGAAAGTAATTTCTGCGACGTGGAAACGCGTACGAGGTTCGTAGAAAGTACAAGGTTCGAGAAGGAAGAAAGTGTCAACGCCGTGTCTGGTTAAACGACCGAGTCTCGACGCGCAGATTTCGGATGTTAACACTTTTACGGCGGGCGTCACGTGTACACTTGACTTTAGTCGGTTGACAGAGATACTTGATATAAATCGTTGTAACTTAAATGAATAAATTCACGTCCAGACAGAAATCGATATTAACCGTTTGCACTCGGCTGTCCCTTCTAAGAGGACATTCTACTTGTATCTTAACTGTAAGTTAACAGCTTGGGACTTTCTTCTTTTTTTTATAGTACAAGTACGATTGTAACGAACGTGGATGTACTTTTGGCGTTGTACGATGTTATAATGACGACGTGGAATAAAAGAACTCCGAAGGATAGAAGCATCGACACTTATTCGGAATAATTCACATAAACTAGACTTTTCATTGCCTTCTACGGAAGTTTACAAAATTTTAAGTTTACAGAGAAGATTTTAAAAAATGGCGGAGGATATTATATGTAGGAGGTGTTGTATGTAGCAAATTTATCGCTTTAAACCTAAACGACATCACACGCTAGAAAGATATATTCAACAAAATACCGTTTCAACGGGATGATTACTCCCAAATGCCGTGTCATTTTGTTCCAAGTGACACTACTTCGCAAATAAATTGCTGGCAGACGACATGGAAAAAAAAAGTTTCCGAGGGCAAAGGGTTCATTCAATGAACATGTAAAAGACGAAAGTCTGAAAATGAATCGTTGAAGTAACAAAATTGCACAGTTATTTGCAAAACTTGTACAATTACAGTTCGAATAAATAACACGTATTTCTTAGGCGCGTTTCAAACGTCCCGCCGGGAGAGTGTTATAATAACGGAGTGTGTACACGCCCAGAGTGTTCCGCGTCGCCATGGAGGCCGGCGCGCGGTGAAAGTCATTTGGCCGCGGCGGCGGGCTGATTATTATGCTATCCGGGCAATCGTCATTCAATTATTACACCCGGTAATCCCCGTCTTCGTGCGGCGTAATTGCGCTGCACGCGCGAAATACCTCGTTTCGCCGCCTACCGGGTGTTGCGCGAAATTCGACGCGTATGCAAATCGACACCTTTTCGCCGGTTTATTCAACTTTTGAGAGAATCGAGAGAAATCTGTTCTTTCGTTCCTCTCGGCGCGGAAAAGTCGTCCCTCGCTGATCGCGAGAATTGACGGGGCAAAAGAAGACGAGCGCAGCGTCGCGAGGAGCCGCTTGTCTGGCCGGCTGGCGAATTATCTACTGCAGCCGCGCGCTTCTTATCTCGTACGCTTCGCCGGTTAGCCGCGCCGAAGGTGCGACGAAGTTTTTTCGTAACTTCACTTTTATCTGCCGGTGTTTTGTTTCGGGTTTTGTAACGGCTTTATCTTTTTGGAAACGATAAACCAGCGATGGAGTTTGCCGCGAGATCTCGCACCTTCGCACTTGAACCGCAGGAGGAAAAGTCAAGGAGGGGAGGAAATCTTTCTTCGCAAACGTGGAACGGTGACGTTGTGCAAATCATCGAGTCTGTGTTCAAATTGAAGTTAATTTTTCCTCGGATGATCGTCTAAGATTTACCATTCGCCGAGCTACATCTCTCTCGTTCCACGCGCGCAGATAAATCAGAGTGTGGAAGAATGGCGCGAAAAGCACGAGAGGGGAAAAAAGAAATGGGCGTTTCGCAAAGAGCGGTAACGCGATAAGGTTTATTGACTTGCAATTACGCCGCGTCGCGTTGAATCGACCGCAGTATGCAAATGATTCGAAGGTGTTGCGAGCAGTTTGCATACGTTCACGCGAGAACAATACGGCCGATTGAAAAATCGTTGCTCGCCGTAATCGTGACACGAAACGGGAGGAGATTTTTCGATCTTCGATCCGGGTCGCGGTATCGACGATCGATTTTTCTCACTCGATTGTCCCCTTCTGAGGGGACGTCGTACTTGGATCTAGCTTGCTCTTTTTATCAGTTGCTGATAATTATGAACGTGCACGTTTGGTGTTGTACAATAGTATAATGTCTGAACAGACTTCTAGAGTGAAAGCTACAACTACGACGCGGGAAGAACGGAAAAAGAAATCAGAGTCAAGTTGACACTCGTTGGAATAATTCGCTAGATTTTGATTTTGTAAACTTACGAAAGTTTAAAAAATGGTGGAGAATATTATACTTCTCGTTAAAACTATGTGTCGTTGTTCGGCGAGACCAGACAGTCATGCGGTTCTTTTCTGATCGTATTTTCGCGCCACGCGCGTGTATAAGCAAATGGCAAGCGGAGAGCTCGAATGGGATTGGACCATTGTTTCGGCATCGCGCGGTTGCACGATTGGCTGCTTGTCGATCGCGTGATTTTTTTCCGTTTTCTTCTTCACTTTTCTCGGATCCTCGTGGCGTCGTATTAATTAAGACGATGCACGTGGTCGTGACGACGCGTTAAGTTGTGCGACGATAGTAAAACGAATTCAATCTTACTTACTCTAACATTCAAACAAACTTTAAATTAAATCAGCTGGTCTTCATTAACGTTGAAGGTAACAAGCTACCGATCAAATTTGCGTTTATTACGCGATCAACAACATTTCGTGTTAAATTTGAATGATTATTTCCAATGCCATGTCATTTGATTTGAAGTGACGATGCTTTGTAAATTGCTGGCAGATGATGCAAAAAGAGTTTGTCGAGGGCAAAGGGTTCAAATACTCCGGAAGTGACGACTGTCCTTTTCTCTCTCTCCCCTCGAGTGAGAAAAGGATTCCCCGGAAGCTGGCGGAGGTGGAGCGTGAAGACGGCAACCGAGAAACGCAATAATAAACTATTGAAAAAAGTGGCGCGGTGCGTGGCCGCGAAGAGTAGTAACGCGATAGGCGTTGTTGACTCTCGCGATTACAAACGCCGTGCTGCAACGATGCCTCGCGATCGCGCTCGCGCCGCGAATAATAAAACGAGCCGCGGCTTCGAGGAAGTTTGCGCGCCCGACGTCCTTGATTCCGTTCTGGCGAAACTTTTTTTGCCTCTCTCCGCGAGCGAAATATTTAAACGCGTCGTCGTGTCTTTTTTGTATCGCGAACGTGCAAACGCTTTAGATAAAAACCTGCACGCCTCGTACCCCAGTAATCGTCTCACTGAAAGGCCCAGAAGTAGCTGTTTCGAATTTTACGACCATAAAATTTTATCGATACGCAAACATTTGAATCGATACGAAACAAATTGTTCACCAGCCACTCCTACTCGACGTCTACTCCACGCCCTCTCGCGAATCACGTGACCCAAATCAACCAATCGCTAATTTTCGTTGCATCAGCGTTGCACCTGACGAGGCCCGGTTTTCCGGGTTAGCGCCGCTAAAATCACTTTCAGCGATAAAAGAGGAGTAAGGGAGGAGGAAGAAAAAAGAACGAAGAGAAGGAAAGACTAACTAACGTTGTGCATTCAACGTGTTTTCGAATCGACCCGGGAAAATGAAATTTCTTTCCCTTCGAAGAGATTTAACCGGATTGTCGTTATCAGACCTGCGGTAGTTGTAATCAAAAATTATCGCTCGATCGGGAGTAGAATAATCGCTCGCGAACGGTGCAATTCCTATAAATAGATAAACACGCGCGCGCGGCGACAAGTGTAATTTAGGGGACTAAGCACTCTTACTTCAATCACTATAAATAGCTCGGTAGGAGAACAAGTGACAAGTGGACGAAATAACGATCGTGAGGCGTTTCACCGAGACTTTCGAAAAGTCACGGAGGTATTTATGGAAACCGGACGTGCTTGATGAATATGATTCGCTTTTTTTCTTCTTTTAATTGAGGAGCAACGGACTGGCTCCGGTATGTATAACTCCGCGGATACGTATCCGTAAAAAGATCGAAGTATTCGAGCCGCGGGCGCAAAGTAACGATCGCTAATGACGTCCATGAGAGTTTCACGATCTCTCTCTCTCTCTCTCTCTCTCTCTCTCTCTCTCTCTTCGCGCCGGGACGACGAGCTCGGTCCATCGATCTCGCGCCGGCTCGTCAGGTTTCATGAATCACGCGGCCGCGCGTCGACCGTACGCAGATCGGCGCGTTTTCACGTCGGAGTGAGTCTCCTTTTGTCTGCGCGCGTCCCGAATCGCTAAAATGGCCCGCTCCGACTCTGTCGGATCGAACGACGACGCAACAGTAATTAAAGCGCTCGCGTCAGAAAGAGAGAGAGAGAGAGAGAGCCACGGTCGTCTCTCGATCGTCTTGGACGCGTTGAACGTTCGCCGGGGTATATTCGGGAACGCGCGTGGCCTTTGCCGGCGTTTTCAGAACGGAGAACGCCCGTAACGTGTAACCTGTGGCGGGAGAGAGAGGTGGTGGGAAGCTGGCTGAAGCGCGAACACGCAGACGAGCACGATCGATCGGTCGAAAATGTATTCAGGGACGCGCGATTCATTCATACGATACAATGGAATATGTTGAGTGACGCACACGTGGGACGCGGCTTGATTTCCCACGCAGCGAACACCTGATCCGAAAGGCATCGTCGTCCGGCTGGATATTTCCGCAGGATGGAAACGAACATTTCTCCGCTAAATGCCCCGATGCGGGGATATGCGTACGCAATGATACACCGCTGTTTCGCTAACCAAATTTCGTGGCCACAAAATGCGACGCAGTTCGAAAAAATTACGCTCGATGGTCGTGATAGGAGGATATAATTTATGAACTTAGGGGTGTATTAAGAAGAGCTAACAACTACTCTGTTAACTGTTACAAGATCTCCACGACTGGTTGTGGAGTATCTCTACGACATTTTCTAACTCGGTGACTCGAAAATTGCGTTCGTCGAACAGGCAGAATTGAAAGAGGCAATTGCGATGATTGAAAAGATCTCTGTTCTTCATTTTTTTTCTTTTTTTCTTTCTTTAATGAGAGTAATCGGGATTTCCAACGTATTATTCACGGTACGTAATCGATGTGCAAACATTACGTTCGATTCCAAGAAATTCTCTTCCATCGCGTTGTATGAACTCGTTGGACTACTCTTTTAAAAATATCTCGGCAAGAGTAACTCATGCAGTTATTATTAGCGTATAATACTATGCGCTATATTTCGGTGGAGCACTGTAACTCGTACACACGCCGAATGTTTAGCGTATCAACACGCGATGCGCGAGTATATACAGTATTGTGAATTAATTTCGTCCGCTCTCGAAATTTATAGAGAAGCGAAATTAATTTTCCAAGTGCATGCGAATTCTCGGAACCAAGTCGGAGTGAGATATTCTTAAAAATCATGCGACGTTAATTTATATTATTTTAATTGTGCATTTCGCACGGGAAATAAAATTTAATCGGACGATTAAAGACACGTACTTTTGACACCCTTTCTTGTTAGCAGATTCTTTCAGAATTGTCACGATGCGTTTAGGATATTTTTACTATTGGCTTGTCCGGAAAGTTCGTGCCGATTTGATACAAATTAAATTTGATATTTAACAAATGTATGCGTAAAATTGAAATCTCTTCCGCGTTTCAATGTTCCTTCAAAATCGGCACGATGTAAATGCGTAAATTTCCTAGCAAAAGGAACATCTTTGTTAACAACTTTTAAATATCTTTCATTCTCGTCGTCTGGTCGACACTCCTGCGCGGATGCGTAGATGGATAAATTCCAACGCACCCTCGATCAGCTGATCGTCCGGATTCGGGCCTCTCGTGGTCGGCGACTCGCACGGCTGCCGGGAAAACGCGTATTTAGTTTCAATATCGCGACTGAGATAACACGGAGAGTGCTGGCGCACTCCACGCCTCGTAACGCTTTCTAGGTATGCGGTTGCGAAATCGCCCCGCTGGTCATTATGTCAGTTTCATAATGCGGCGAGTGCTCGGAGGCGAGTACGAGTTTTGATTCGCGTCGCGTCCGCTTACTTGTCATTTGCAGGCCGAATCGCGTTCGAAACTTCGTTTCGTGTCGCGTTTTTCCAGTTAAAGCGTTCCCCTCCGCTGAGAAACGCGAATTCTAACCGCGAGACAATTCCGTGTCGACTTTTGTTTCCAATCGCTCGAGAAAGTATCTCGAGTCGTATAGTGCGCGGCTTGTTCGAAACGATTATCTGAAACGATCGCGAGCCTCGGCTGCCTCTTCGCGGTCCTCTGTGATTCAAAAGCGACGAGCGGCGCCGGGCTCGAAATATTCGACTGTTTACATTCGGCGAAACCCTCGATTGGAAACTTCTCCCTTTTTTTAGCGAAGCCGCGAAATTCTACTTCTTTCTTTGGAACTGAAGGGAGGCTCTTCGGCTCTTTCATCGAGTCGCTCGATACTTGCAGCGCGGGACACGACATTATCTCGCTGGTTTTCTAATATTTGTCGAGCCTGTTGCAAAGTAAATTCGCGGAATCGTAAATACCAGCGATAGTCGCGTTATCGTTCATCGCGATATTGCACAGCTTTATTGCTCGATCTTTCTCCTGCTTCGGGTATTGTTAACATTCCGCGCTCTGCGGAGAGTTTTTCTGGACGGAGGACCAAACACGTTGCGCCGATCGCAGTGTTCACAAAAATTCCCAAATAATCCAACGATTCGAAACGAAATTAACTTTTTTTTCACTCAGCCTCTCAGTCTTTGTTTCCAAAGGTGGTCGTCGCGTCGTTGTGAATTTAATCTCGACGAGAATCCAAGGACAACGAAGGGGAACATCCTCGGTGGGAATTCGTGTCCGCCGTGTCGGATTGATCGTTCGTCGCTGGACAGACAAATTATTCCGTGATGGAAAATCGCGCGATGGTATCGGCCGAGCGCTGAGGAGGCAACCTACAAAAGAATCGACAAGCCTCGTACGCGTCGAAAGAAGCCGAATACGATTCTCTCGAATTCTTTTGACGTCCGTGTCCTGTCCGGACAGATGCACGAGAGCAGCGTCCCCTTATCGCTCCGATCGGCGAGCAGGAGGAACCTGACAAAAGACGCGATCACTCTCTGCAAAGGAAGATGTACAAAAAATTGATCTGCGAGTAATGTGACAACGTTTGCACGATGTGAAGGAGCAAACCGATCAATTTCACTAAGGAAAATTGCGATTAGTCGCTGGTTGCTCGGCAATTGGGCTGCGTCTTGTGAGCGATCCTACGACGACTCGAATTTTCAAACCGGATTTCGATTCGGATATCGGTTCGACGATCGTCTTCGCACGCGTGCGTGTCAGCATCAGTTGTGGATAGAATCTGGGCCGACTGGCAACGTGAGAATAATTCTCTGGTGAACGAGGAGAGGAGGCACTGCGTTCTTTCAAGCGCGCGAGAAACAAATAAACGAGCGAAATTGTTTCCCGATTAATTTATCCTCTTGTGTTGTCCAAGCTGATTCAACTGACTCTGCTCTGTTGAACCGTACGCTAACCAGATTCGTTTAATGCGTTTTGCAGAAGGGGAGAGTTCAAGGCGGCTAAATAGCTGGGCGAAAGAGACGCTAGAGCAAGCCAGGGGAGAGAAAGAAGCGAAGGCGGGGAGAAGTGGCATGATAAGCACGGACTCGAATGTTCCACGAAATTCAGGTGACCTGCTAGACGACAGCGAGACGTTCGACGACCAAACGGCCGATATAGAGTATCGACGGGTTTGTCGACGACGAATGTCGGAATGACGCGTCGATCAAGCCGCGGCTGGGCCGAGGGAGCACCAGTCTCGTCAAACAGGAAAAAGTGATACACGTCGTGGTCCAAGTTGGAGAGGAGGAGAGGATCTCGCTGGAGGAGGGAGCGGAAAGAAGAAGGAAGAAATCGTTGGGGATCGTCTCGGGTAAAACGCAAGGTACTTTATTTTCTAATTCGCATACGTTCTTTCGAGGCCGCTAAACCTGAAACTACGCAAAATAATTGGAGAATCGAATTTTCAATTGTACGACCCACACTGAGACTGGCGAAATTTTTCTTGGAAAGCGTATTGAAATGATCGAAACGCTGAATTAGCGCTACGTTAAAATTAAAATTGCTTATTTATTCGTGTCCCGTGGCGAATTGTTGGCGCACGTACTAAAAATTTTAAGCTTTATTTTGTAATATATCGAGTAATCTGGTAAGGTGCGATGCGTTATGTTTTTTTCACACACTACGTATTTGTGTCTTTTTGTGATTAATTTATCACCACGCCTTCTCGTTTTAAATTTTGAGGGTATTAAATGAAAATGATCACTTTTTTTTTTAAATAGAAAACATGCAATTGAAATTACATTTACGCGTGATGAAAATTCACTTGCGCCTGATTCGATATTTTTTTGTTGCAATTGTTGTCGGCAACATTTGCCGAGCGCCTCTATGCGCCAGCAGTAGTCAAAGGGGTTAAGGAGCATTAAAGATTAGCGTGTCGACTAACTAAATTCTCGATTCTTCAACAATTTCGCGCAGGCGATTTTAAGTTACAACGTTGGAAAAAATCGATTAGGGAGCTAGCTTCTTTCCGCGAAAAGCCGTCATCTTGTTTCAAACGATTTTTAACACTGGAACTACCAACGACTAAAAGATAATACTTGCAGCGAAGAAATAAAGGTGCAAGATACAAGAAAAAAGTTTTGATAAATGTACTGATAGAAGCTTAGAAAATTATGAGTTGGTTGACCGTTTTGATAGTCCCAGTGTTAAAGTGAAAGAAAAAAAAAAAAAAAAAGAGAAGAAGAAATGAAAATTGTCGAATTCGTTGTCGTAAGAAATGAATCCGGTGGCATTTGGTGGCAAAACGGTGGTTCGAAAATGGCGGACAGGCCAGGGATCAGGCGTTCGCAATAGACGATTGTGCATTGTTTTGCAGACACACAACCGCGGTCTCGTCGTCTCAGTCTACAGCAGCGGCGAATAACGTCCTCTCGTCGCTATCAGGATATCGTTATTATGAGATCCATCGTGCCGACAATAGACCCGACGTTTCCTTACACCTGACAGAAATACAATAGTAACATACCTCCTCTATCGTAACATTAACGTACACGTCGCCGGTCAACGCTGGAAAACAGATCGAAAAACGGAAATAAGGAAAGGGAAAGATTAAACAAACTAGCGAGAAACTAAAGGAAAGGAAATGTGAAGAGGGCGAGTCTACCAAAGAAATTTCACTCGAGGACGTTTCAAACACGTCCTTTAAAAACACACAGTGACCGATCGTTTCTTCCAACCCTGAGCGAGAATCGTTGTAATCGTGGGATTGCTGCTCGCGTTTGGTTGACGTAACAGCGTCAGTGGGGGCTGCTCTGACTACTATCCCTGTGGCTGAAGCGTGGCAAAAAAAGAGGAGGAAGAAGAAGAAGAAGAAGAAGCAGAGGAAGAAGAAAACAAGGAAAAGGAGGAGAAACAGAGAGAGGGGTGCGTCGGTGAAAAACGCGACGAGAGGGTGAAGTGAAGGTGTCCCCGTGGGGTGCCAGAGTGAGCACGATAGCACCTCTGGTGCCCTCGGCCGCGGGTCCCGAGGGGACGGACGCCATGGCGGCCTCTTCGTCCTCGTCGAGCGGCGAGCAACAGTACTCACTCAGGTGGAACGACTTCCACTCGAGCATCCTCAGTTCATTTCGTCATCTGAGGGACGTGGAGGATTTCGTGGACGTGACCCTGGCATGCGAGAGTAACAGCTTCACCGCGCACAAGGTAGTTCTCTCAGCCTGCAGCCCTTACTTCCGGCAGCTCCTCAAGGTCAGTGCATCTTTTTTCTTTTTTCTTCTGCTTTCTCTTCTTTTTCCTCTTTTTCTTTCTTTCAATTTCTCTCCGTTTCTCCGGTTTAACCTTGCACGACCACCGTGCTGATTTCCGTTCCGATTTGCGTTATAGCAGTGACACTCTGCGCGATTCTCA
Organism: Melipona quadrifasciata; assembly: GCA_001276565.1. Taxonomy (NCBI): domain Eukaryota; kingdom Metazoa; phylum Arthropoda; class Insecta; order Hymenoptera; family Apidae; genus Melipona; species Melipona quadrifasciata. Next base: position 191,630 of record KQ435896.1, read on the forward strand.
GCCTGGCACTGTATGCAAATCAGAAAATTCCTCGGTATATACAGAGGGTTAAATCGATCGCGCACATTTGATCTCACTTTGAACAAGATCTGTCTTGATTTGTGCGATCACTGGTAAATCGAAACGCGGTGATCTCATCTTTCCACGACGCGACGATGTATTTATAAATCACAGAGCGTTATTAGGGAACAGTATCATTTTTTAATTTACTATTGAAATCAATCGCTCTCAGGTTTCGACGTGCAAAATCTCGCACCCTGCCAATTAAAACATCCCGATGTTAAATTACAGTGCAGTAAATGGACGCGATATCATTGAAGCTTGGTATCGAATGAGCCAGAGATCGTGGTATTTGTAAAACTATGAATCAGTCTGTTGTGCGCATTAGCTTTCAAGACCTTTTTTTTTAGTATCCTCGACTCTGTCGAGCAACATACAAGTGCAAAATACGCTAAACGCTTCGAAGCGGTGTTCTTGAGCTATCGTCCGAAAGGTCCTAAAGTGACTGTGAGAACTGCAGCAAAATATTTGCGCAAGTCCCCTCAATTCGTCGACAAGTGGATGCAACGTTACAAGGAGACAAAATGTCTGGATGATTTTCGTGGTCGAAGTTCGAAGCGAGTTACGACGAAGAAGAGGCGAAGAAAAGAAGCAAGCTCTTTTGGCAAAAAGAGGAACAGACGTTAGTGTTTTAACATTGATACTTCGTTCGAAGGAGAATAACGTTGCATGGCGTAGCACAGTGTCAAATCCGCTACTTTGCGTGGGCACACAAAAGTATTGATCGTGATTGGAATTATATTGCATTCACTGACGAATCTTCTTTTGGGGCTTTAATTCCTATAAAGCGAGCGTGATCTGCTTATGGAAAACCCATCGTCGAAAGAACAGTTAAACATTCACTGAAAGTGCATGTTTGGGGTTGTTTCAATGTCCGAGGTTTTGGAACGTTGTGCATATTTACAGACATCTTAAATGCCCGGGAAATGATTAAATTATACGAAAGAGGTCTGTTGACATCTGTAAAACGATTGTTTAAAAATGCTGAACACGAATGGATTCTTCGAGAGGATAACGATCCCAAACACCAAAGTCGACTTTGCACCGAGTGAAAAACAAGAAACGGTATCAGAGTGTTGGACTGGCCATCTCAATCTGCCGATGCAAACCCAATCGAAAATGTATGGTCCATCGTGAAATATAAACGTATTTTAAGCCTGAAAGATCTTGTTCGGCGTGCGCGAGAAATACGGAGGGCGTTACCTGCCACATATGCAGAAAAACTAGTTGAAAGTATGCCTAGACGGTGTCAAGCTACAATCGATAACGGTGGAGATTGGACACACTGTTAATTTAGTGTTACGAACTTACTTTTTTACGAAAAAGGTTAATTTTTAGAGGGATATCGCGTCTACGCTCTTGCGAAACATACCGTGCCACCGTATAGTCGTCTCTCTTTCTCCCCGATTGTTACAAAAGTGAAATCGATCGTACACCGTGGAAAAAGGGACGTTCCTCGTCGAACACGAACAACGCGTATTTGGATATCGCCGATTTTGCCGAATCGCCGCGGAGTGAAATTCGCTTTCGCGAAAAAAATCCGTGGTTCGCGGCGCGTGGAAAAACAATCGGTGCCGAGCTATTGTATTTTAATTTCGCTCGAACAACATTTGATATTCCTCCGCGATATATATTATATATTATATATTTATTACATTCGTCGTTAAAACGAACCGGTCTAGGAAGCCAGTCGAGCAGGATATTTTCGAAGGATATTTCCAACGCGCGAAAACACGTTCCATTCTCCATCGTGTGGGCGTTTCTGTGTGGCAAATTACCGCCGGTACGAACGAGAAAGACCGTACGTTTTTTCCTTTCTTCCAGCGACGAGGCAAGGTAGATAGAGGGTAGATAGGGCAGACACCTATTCCTTCGGCGATCACAATTTCCTGCGACGTCAGTCACACAAGTCGCGTGTGCGACATTGTTGCATGAATTAGCAACAGGGCGCTGTGTTATTTCCTTAATCAACGTCGACTAATTACGATCGTTTCCATTGTCGTTCGCGTAGAAGAGAGGGAACAAGGCACAACCGGCAACAAGTTCAACATCCGTTTTAATGAACGTTCACGGACGTGCGTTTCAAACGCGCTTAGATTTCCAATCCCACCCCCGCGATTGCGAGGCGTGCCTTGTTGTATAATAAAACAAAAATAAACACCCGTAGCATAGCAAAAGAAAAAAGAAAACTAACGTAGCACTAAGCGTAAGTAACAAAACTGTAATTTAAGATTATGCGTGCGTCAGGGTTTGCGCATATAATCTGAAACAGGTCCCAGCCACTGCGGTTATTTAAACGTTAAACTTTCTGTAGATATCATTGTAAATATTGGCACTAACGTTTTTTTTATAAAAAAAAAGAAAAAAAAAAGAGAAGAAAACGAGGCTCGCTCGGCGAGGGGATCGAACGAGGATGAAAAGACCAATTTGCACGTTCTCGTGCGCGTAATGCGAGTTGCAAAATTCGGGACGAGACCCGCGCAATTTTCGAGGCCGGAACAGAGTGATTACGAGCCCCCGAACGTGGCGGCGAACGAAGAATCCAGAAAGAACTTCCGGTTGGATTTACATAATAACGCGGCGTGTCAAAGTGGACCGACGTCCATTTGGGGTGAGCCTCGGTTCGTTCCTGCCGAACGTGGACGACGTCCGTCCTCTTTAGTTTCCTCGAATTTCGTCGTTGATCGATAGCTGCCTCATCGAGAGGAGCGGGGTCCGTTGGGTCTCTCCTTCAAGTGAAACGGATTACTCTGGTCGGGTCCAGGGGGGGGGGGGGGAGGCGGATGCCTAATTGGTCGTCCTTGATGTGCAAATTATTTCACGGAGCGCGGTATTTAAATTTGCGCGAACGGAGGAGAAATTGTAAGAGACTGGACACGCGCAGGTATCCGAAGAATTTCGGTCGAGCAATGCCGGATATTTATGCGCGGCATAAATTGGACGAATTCTTTCCCCGTGGCGTAAATCAAATAGCTTAGGAAAATGCTGTAATCTAACGCTCGGATCTCGGCAATTTTTGTTTCGCCGAGACTCCACGCTATCGGAGGGAATTCTTTCGTTAAACGAAAGATACATACACTGCCCGTTCGCGATTCGATTAAAATCACAGTAGTCGGTACTCGTTGGTCTTGCGTTGGTTCACTTGCACAGCAAGAATTCTTCAACCCTCTATATTTTATGAAATTTAATTTAATTTTTTTCTACAAGGTGGCAAGGAGGTCTACTGCTTCAAATATATCGTGAGATTTAACAATAATTATTTATTTTAATTGACGTACAACAAGATATTTGTAACGACCGCTTTGGTTGATTCTTAGCAACTGAAGAGAATGCAATATATTTCTGAATTGCAAGAATTCTTCGTTAACCCTTTATATAAGGTTTATCTATGATATGTCGATATTTTATGAAGTAATTTAATTTTTTTCTACAAGGTGGTTTACTGCTTTAAATATATTACGAGATTTAACAACAACTATTTATTTTATTCACAAATACCTTGTTATACGTTCGCTTTGGTTGATTCTTAGCAACTGAAGAGAATGCAATATATTTCTGAATTGCAAGAATTCTTCGTTAACCCTTTATATAAGGTTTATCTATGATATGTCGATATTTTATGAAGTAATTTAATTTTTTTCTACAAGGTGGTTTACTGCTTTAAATATATTACGAGATTTAACAACAACTATTTATTTTATTCACAAATACCTTGTTATACGCTCGCTTTGGTTGATTCTTAACAACTGAATATATACACAAATATACAATATATTTTCATCGCTGCTGTTAAACTCGTTTTTGAAAATATGTGGCGCGCCGCCACGATATAACGTCTTAGTAACCAGTAACGGTTACCAGCTCTAACCTGGTAAATATCAAACTAAATGCTATTCAATTTTTCTATCGTGAAAAATATTCGGCCCGTGGAGGATTAGACTATCACTTCGAGGATCAATCACAAGCGGCGCCGTGAATATGAGAATATCGCTGTCAGCGTTATAAACCGCGTTTGAGAGACGAGATGGCGAAAGGGGAACGAGGACGAACGAAGTGGCAGAACGATCGGGTCCCAAAGCGATGATCGGCTACTAAGAAATCGACGTCGAAAGGGACCGGTCGACTTTCCAATTGACGCGTACCGCTAATTGATTTTGAGTGTCAACCACGAGTACTACATACTTGGCCTCCCGTGTCCGGTTAATATAACGCGGCGATTCGTTTTTCGTGTGTGTGTTTGCGTACGCGTGTTTGCGCCAGGGTACGTCATACAGAAGACGGGAAGGGCGCGCAATGTGATAGTGTCGCGCCGTTTAAATATAAGTCGCGCGGGACGATGTAATAAAAAGCATGGGTTGCGTGGTCACGAAGGTGGAGTCTTTTGTACCCGTTGCAATATATAAAGCCCAGTTCCGCTGTACTTTCACCGGTGTCCCAACGCGTCGCGTCGCGTTGTTCAATGTTTGTTTAACGTCCGCTCGTCCGTCGTTCGTTATTGCTTTGTTTATCACGGAAAATTCGCGGTGGCGCAGAGTAAAAAAAGAGGAAAAAAGAATGAGAGAGAGAGAGAGGAAAAGACAGGTCGCCGTCGGCGTAATTAACCGGGATTAATAGCGAAATGAACCGACGTTAACATCAGCTATGTACGCAGCACGGGTCCAGCGCGTGCGTGTGTATTTTCGTTTAGGGATATATTTTCCAGCGTACTCGCTGGGGGTATCAGGCGCGTGACGCAACGATAACGAGACTGCCTGCAACACCTGACAACCGTGTGCGTTTTGATTTATGCGTTAGTGCGCACCGGTGCTACGATTTACGACAGCCACCCGTTCATTTGACTATCGGCCGGCAGTCGATGACGAATCACTGAGTTATCGACTACGTCCGCAATGATATTTGCCAAAATACGATCGCCGTTCCCCACCAGTTACGCGTCCCCCGTGCTATCGATAATAAATTTCGGCCTGTCTCGATAATATATTGGCTCACCTGGCCAATGACCTGTCTCCAAGTTAGCCTAGGATTCGTGGAAAAAGAGCTTCAATCCGAGCGAATATTTCGAGTCAACTCGGTCGTAAATCTTCGAGAACTCTCAAGTCTCTGAACTTTGGGAGTTCCTAAATTTTCCGATTTCTCAAATCGGAATTTTAGAAAACCTATCGCTCCAGTTTCTTCCTTTTGTTACGTAGATGATATCTTTTCGCGTTATTTTTCTTTTCAAAGCGAAAAGATGTGTCGTTTCTTCGTTTTCGTAATATTTGCAGATTTACTTGGAATATTGCTTCCGAATTTCTCAGAAGAGGCCTCGAAACGCCTACGTACAATTTTTCATTCTTTATTTTTCATATTTAAGAAATACCTTAGTTTTACCATGAAAAGACAAGAGAGTTGTCACGTTCTGGACAGGGAACGTACTGTTTCTTACGAAAATCCTTGAAATGGTGGCGTAAAATGTTTTTTTGGGGTCTGGAAATTTGCTCAATAGATTCATATATACTTTATAAAATGACTAAACAGCAGAGAGGAAAACAGCCACTTAGTCATTTGCGGTATGTGAAAACCTTAGTTCGACAATTGACTGGGGATTTTCGTCAGACACGTGCTCGATCTTCAACTTCAACCTCCAATTCCGAAAACACCCGCCTAGATGGAAAGCTGCATAACATTCTAACAGGAGTTAGGAAGGATTGCAAAGTCTGTTCTCGAAGAAATAAACATGGCAAAAGACATCAAACGACATACTATTGTGATACTTGTCCCGAAAAGCCGGGCATACATCTCGGCAATTGTTTCATAAAATATCATACAAAGCAAAATTACAAAGACTAATGTTTAAGAAATTATCTTTGCAAAGATGTAAAGATACATTGAATATTAAAATATAAAAGTTTTGTTTGTTACTTTGTGCGTGTAAGCATTTTACGTTAGAGGTAGTAAATTCACTGTGAGCGCTGCGAAACGTCTCGAGCTGCTGGTTGGTCTGCGCGGAAACGGTCTCGAGTGTAAAGGGTTAATGTAGGCAAGGAACATGTGAACACATGACTTTCGTTTTGCTCAATCGCATTGAGAAAGATTTATTTTTAAACCGATCTGTTACAATCCATCTTATTATTCTGATTTGGCTCTATCAAACTATCACCTTCTCCGGTCCATAAAATTGCCATAAAAATTTCTTGAGCAGAAAATCGGCACTTGCAGAATATCTTGCCTACAAATCAGGCGGCTTCTGTAAAAAGAAAGGCTTCAAAAATCCAATTAGTCAGTGGACAACAATCGAGAGATACGTGATAAACCAACATTCATCTGTAACGACAAAAATGAGAAATTTTCATTTCGGCGAAATGAGAAAACGAAATTACTTTCCTAAGTAAGTAACGGCACACTTGCCGCACGGAGTCGTAAATTGCAAGATTCTCAGCGTGAATCGGTGTGGATAATTGCGTTGCAGCCACGCTCTTCGGCACGGATGCTCTACGATGGTATTAAAAACCGTGTGTAATCACGTGTCACCCTCGTCCACGCGGAATAGATACAAGTGCTATCGAGAATTACGATAATTCGACTGAGAGCCCCGCGTAGATTAATCCTTGCCGATCGGTCATCGTGGTGGCTACAGCATTAATGCAGTTATCTCGACTGCGTGACAGTCTCTGAAAGGCGTATTTCTCTCTGTAAATTGCTGATACAGAGGAGAAGAAGGGGGAGGACTGAAGGATATAGAAAACAGGCTCAACTAGTTTTCGTAGTTTATCGTTAAGTTTTGCTGTCGATCGTGCCGATCCCTGGGGTAAATTCATTGATACTCGAGGGAAAATGGAGCCGAGAGAGGACTATCTTCGATGTAAATTGCACGAAAGGATCCTTTCCTTTGCGCGACAGTTCCTTTTCGCAATCGAGAAGCGAAATTGTTGAAAAAAAAAAGAAGAAGAAATTGCCGCGCGCGCGGTCACTTACAAATAAGACGGGGACGTTGCTCGGCTTTAGTTAGCTCGGCCGTATCGATAAGTCAAGTGGTTTTCTAGGAACCATTCTAATTGCGTCCACTGTGTATTTCAATGGAGGAACTGGTCCGGTGGAATGCGCCTCCGCGTTGCGAGAGCACGCCGAGAGAAAGAGGGAAACTCGATTGATCCACGTAGGAAGACGAGGACGGGTGCAATAACTCGCGGCGCGTCGAAGACTATTCGAGACGTACAATAAACATCTGAAGCAGCCTCGCGCGGTTAGTCAGGGAACGTTGATTAGAATCGCGAGGAGGAACAAGCTCGTCGCTCGTTATCGCTCACGCGGGTTTACGTGTGTGGTACGTACGCGCGTGTAGCCTCTAGCGCGGCTATATTAATCGCGAGGGGACCGGTGGACGTGGTACGCGCCGCGAGGAGGACGGCCCACGCGCGCTCCGCGGAAAATAATAATATAAAGGGACGAAAATGGAGCGGCGACAGTGTTACTTCGCCGTCCGTAAAGCAATAACGCCGCGATGCTAAATTGTGTCGAGGGGACGGCCCGGCGGGCCATGTTATAATTGGAGAACCGAAGGACACTAAAATTCGATCGAAACCGATGCCGCCGCGAAGCCTGCCTCAAATCAAAGACGAAGTTTGTGTAGCGGATGATCGCGCAGCTGAGGGGAGGATCCAGCAACTGGAAAAAGCAGACTCGGGCCTGGTTTCACTTCAGCTGGAAAGCTGAGAAAATCGGCAAGAATGTATGCGTGCGAAATGCACGTCTAAAGACTCGAATGTCACCCTGTAGATCGAGGGAAGTCCGTTTGTCATCGCGATACCGCCGTTTTAAAATCGACTGATCAAATACATACGTCTCTCTCCCGATATTTGTGGGGAGTTTAATGAGATTAATGACTGGCTAACTCGCATCGAAGCAATGTTTATGAAACACGACTCTTCGTAATCTACCACCCCGCGAACGGTATCTGATACCACCGAGCAATCGAATACGACGTTTACAAGCGACAGTTTACAGTTTACGAAACACTACGCGCCAGTTATCGCGCTATTTTTACTTTGTACCTCTTTTTCAGAGGTAGTTACGCATACGGAAATATGTTTACGAAGAGCACGGCTCTTGAAGCAGACGCCTCACGCCCAACCTCTCTCTCAGACTTCGCAATCTATAGACCTCCCGGCCAGCGCTCTACATTCTACGTTCTCAATTAGAGATGGGATCGCGCACTTACATTGCAAATACATTTACCACTGACCGTTGGGTGGTTTCGAAGATCTCGCGAGTTGAAAGGGAAGTCGAGGAATTCGGAATCTATAGTAGCATTTTCACCGGATGCTCGCCATCCGGTATCGCTCTAACGTTAAACGTTTGGAAATACGTTCGTTGGAACGCGTACGCGCGGAATATGCTTTTGAGAATTTCGAACGCTGTCGAGTAAATAGCGCGATGTTATTTTTTACAACGTAACGCCATTTCGAAGTAAAATTCGTCGTTTCGGTCGCGAACTGAATTCAACCAGTTTATATTTAACAGACGAACGATCGAAGCAGCGAGAGTATTTCCAGTGCGAAATCCACAAATCAAAATTGCGTCACAGATTCGAGCTCGAACGAACCGCGAAATCCAGTTTCTTCTTTCGAATCTCGTACTATTCGCCGACACGTCGGTGCGAATCTGTGTTTCGAAAGAAAATACGAAGGAGTCGATGGAAGACGTGCGCGCGATAAAGGACGACGGAGAAAAACAACGGAGACACGCACACGTGGTGAGTGCAGGGAAGAGAAAATTACGCTTGCACAATCGGATCGCGTCGCGGTGGCGGGCAAGGTGCTCCATATTCTATATTTAAAAGGCGCACGCAGGCCACTAGCTCTTTCTCTCTCTCTCGCTCTCTTTATCGGCTGAATACACGTGCGTGTGCGTGAGTACTACGCACGCGCTCCTCACGCTCTCTCGTCGTCGCGCGGTACTTGCCGCTTCTCCCGTCCTCTCATTCTATCACGTCCTCTCGTCTCGTGACCGGTCGCATTTAAATTTACCAACGATACGCGCCGTCGAGGCGCGCGATGCCGAGCTCTTCTCCACCCGGAGGGAAGACAGAGAAGAACGTACTTACGCTGTTTCGAAGAAACAAAAAAAAAAAAAAAACTGCATTTTGCCATAAAATTTTATCGATAGACAAACATTTGAATCGATAGAAAACAAATTACAAGTGCGATCGCTCAGTAGATCACCAGCCACTCCTACTCGATGTCTAGCCCACGCCCCCTCGCGAATCACGTGACCCAAATCAACCAATCGCTAATTTTCGTTGCATCAGCGTTGCACCTGAAGAGGCCCAATTTTCCAGGTTACCCCCGCAAAATCACTTTCAGTGATAAAGAAGAAAAAAAAAAAGGAGAAGAAGAGAAATATATTTCTCTCTAGAAATATACGAGACGGCGCTCGATCTCGTTTGTTTCCGCCTGCTCTGTTGTTGATTCAAAGCGTAGCGTCGCGTCGCGTCGCGTCGCATCGCGTTTCGGCGGGGCGGAGAGGGTTGCCGAGCCACGAAACGATCGTCGTAGCTTCTATTTTCTACCCGAGGAGCCTCGAAATCGTTCACATCGGCAACGAGATGACACAACACACACGTTTACTACGGACTATAGTCGGGGAGAGAGTCATTCTCCGACCCAACATTGTAATTTACGAGCGTGTAAAGGAGACACCGAGAAGATCCCACGAGGTGGAGAGGCGGGGGGGGGGGGGGGGGGGGGGGGGGGCAGGCCTCTCCCTCTCCCTCTCTTCGTCAGCCCGTGCCAGTGAACGAAGTACTTATTTACAAAAGTCATTTCCACGCTTCGAAATATCCTTCTGGATATTCTCTCGCGTACCGTGAATCGGAGTTTAGACGTTTAAAGAGACGTTATCGCTCAAAGAGGCTGCGCCGGGGAAGTGGGATTATATTTAGACCGTAGGAGATTTCGAGAGTTCGTACAATTCCGGAATCGATTTTTTTTCTCTGTCGTCGCAAGAATTTTTCGATTTTCGAATTTCTACTTCTAAACCCATTATTTGTTTTGACACACTGGGCATTCGAAGAGGAAAGAATAATTATAGAACAATTGATTCTTTCTTCTCTCGAATTCCAAAGATCGTAAGCCTATTTTATTTTAAGATGTTGTATGCTCGATGGGTAAACGTAGTCGTTCTACATAGAATAATTGATCTCAGAATTCTTCTTTTCCTCGAACTCTGAGGATCGTAAGTTATTTATTTTAACTTACTTGTTTTAACACGGTGCGTGCTCGAAGAGGAAAGAGCCGTTCTGTATAGAACAATTGATTTCTGGATCGGGAAATTATTTTATTTGAACACAGTGCGTGTTCATAGAAGAAAGAGTCGTTCTAAAAATCATCGTGCGTGTGTAATAAAATAATTTCGATGACGTCTCGAATATGTAAAGAAACTCGCAATCGATAGGCAACGATCGGCTCGAGCGGTGATATAACGCGAAATATGTTGGCGAAATCGTGGCAGATAAGCGAGACTGCTCGGTTAAGCCAGTATCCAATCAGAGCTTCTAGCCTTCTTCCGGCTCGCAACGTCACGGCTGTTTACGATTACACGCGTCGCGGCAAGCACACCCACGTACCAGCGCCGGGCAAAAACCGAGTCCGCATAATGGCAGCCGAGTAATGATTCTCACCAGCCCGGCCGAGTAACGATCCCGATGGAAACTTACAACCGCACCGGGGAATCCCCACCTAAGCCTGTACCGAACGTAACCGCATAATTGTACGGTTCAACGTTTCTCGACGAATGCCATCTGCTGTTGGCCAGAAAAACGTCTCTCGTTACGATCGGCGTTTCTTCGACTCCGTCCTGATTATCATCCATCCCGTTCCACCTATGATTTTCTTGCGCACGCGGGACGCGTTCCACGCGTTTGAAAAATTGTCCTCCACCAGAGGACAAGAAATCTCGGACATTTGGTGAATAACAGGAGCTATTTGGAACGAGATAATTGGTTGTTAATGGCGGTGTACGTACGTTTCTTCTGTAGTTGCGTCAGTTAGTGACTGTTATTTGAATTTTCTCGAATGCCATCTGCTAGCCAGCGAAAACATCTTGTCGCCGCTCGTTGAAACCGGTTACGCGTGTGTCCCTCGCGGTTGCGTTCAATTTCTCGTCTGTTCAATCTTTCCGCTCGGAGCGGAGCGGGATCGTTTGGCGTTTTTGGAGCATTCTGCGACTACGTTGGACGGAGAGTCGGAACAATGTTTGTCAAACGGAGTAATTACCGGAGAAAGCTGCCCGAGGCGGCATAATTGGTTGTTAATGGCGCGCATTCCTTTTTTGGTAGGCCGCCGCTTGATTTTCGGCGATCGGTCGTCTCGATCGGCTCGTGGCGGATTTATTATTGCCTCGCAATCGACACGTTTCTGGTGTTTACGTCTGGCACATTGGCTCGGCAAATACGGGGTAATTACACAAACGATATAGAACCGCGTAAATTGACGTCTACGCGGAATGTTTGTTTTCCCGTATTAGATAATACCGTTCTGCTGAGCCGATGTTTGATCAATCGTTGTTCGGTAACCGAACCTTCGGCTAACACTGCCGACTGAGTTCAAATCGCGATTTATCGGTCATCCGCAGCGATAATTCCATCGCCGTGGCGGAATTAATAACTTGGTAACGTAACATCGTGTCAGGACCGACGTTGGGTCGATCCTTTCAGAACCAAATATTCTTCGATTCTTCACTTGTCAATTTTATTTCATTACTGAGAATGAGAATACACATTTCGTGGAATACAGGGAATCGTAATTTGACAGGTAAATGCACGTTTCAGCAAGTAAAAGAAATTTTTACGAAAGAAATTTTACAGGTGTGAAACATTGCATAATTATTTAAATAATTTTTCGCGAAATGGGCACTCCATCGCATTATAAAGTCTAAATTCTATTTCTCTCACCTGACGTCTCTGATGGAAATTTTATGCTTTGATCGTCGGTTGTTCTAGCGTTGTTTGTAACAACATCAATATCAATGTCTAAATATTTGAATTTTATTTTATTTTCAAGACGATCTTCCCTGTCGAGTGCCTCTGAAACACTGCTCGTAAATAAAGCATAGAAAATACTCGGGGCGATGAAACATCTCGGTCTGCCGATCTTGATCGTGCAGGTAACGAGGACGAGATGAGTTTCAGTTGCTTCTGGTATATAACGTTGGAAAAACGTCGGAATCGATGTTCGGATTGGTCGGGGCAGAAGTAAGAAACGCAAATACCGCGCGCATTAAGAAGCCTGGCTGGCCGCCGGGTGCTTTAATGCGCGCGAGTAAGTGGTTTCATAGGAACCGGCCGTAAAGGAAAACAAGCTACGATTTCATGACGTTGTCTCTCGGATGTACTGCGTCATTTAACCCCTCTAACCCGCGTACTTCCTCGGACGAAGGAGGCTCCATTAATGGGCCGCGCCTTGAACTCGAACGGCTGCGTTCGGATTAGAAAGACGACACATCTCCTCTCCTCTTCTCTCGTTCTAATTTCTCTCTCTCTCTCCCCCCCCCCCACTGTTTCTTTTTTCTTCACGTTTCGTTTTTAGATTCTGCGTTGTGTGTTTCATATACTCGCTCTTCTCTTTTTTCTGTATCGCATTACTCGAAAGAAGAGAGACAACATCGCCCGGAGCGAGGTTTGTCGCTGGACTTCGTGACGTTTGACGTATGGTCTGACAACGAAGATATACCGTTGCTGAAATTAATTAGAAATACGTGTAATACGGTAACGAAGCCTCCTTTTTTCTCTGCTCCCACTCGGTCGTTTTTTCTCCTTTTCTTCCATTTGTTCTTCTTTTTCTTTTTCCTCTTTCCCCGTCTCCCTCTCTTTCGCTCTCGCTTTCACGATCGATCCGCACGCGAGTAACTGCAATCGTTTCGTTAACATGTCCGTGGTTGCAATGACGAGCAACTAGAATTCCCGTGTGTGTGTGTGTGTGTGTGTGTTTCTCTCGGACGGTAATCGATGGCGTTTAACGATTGTAAATTTTATGCGCGACCTTTGCTCGGCCGTCGCGGCTCTGCATTAAAAATAAATTAAGCTGGAAGATACCGAATATGATACCGGATAGCAAGCCTTTCTATTCCGTGTTCCCGAACGACGTGAACATGTTCGAAAACATCCACGGACTTTGACTACGTTCGAGCTGTACAGTTTCCTTGCGTCGAATGCCCTGTCTAGCGTTCTCCTCTTCAACTTTCGAGTAAAAGTTATATTCAGTCTGTTGCGAAATCATCGAAGAGCGGCGACGATCTCGTTTGATCGTAGGTGAAGAATAATTGTACAATCACGGACAGCAAACAGGTCAGTGGAAACAGAACGATGATATTGGTGGAACAACTTGGAGAAAGGTGAAAGAAGAATCTCGAGTATGAAATTTCATTTTCAAGCACGCAGGGAATGGTATATTTTTTGTTTAAACGAGAAGAAAGGAACAATCGACAATACGAAGAAAATGACATCGGAGTTACCGACATTTTCCTGTTTTCCTTTTCTCTTTTTTTTCACTGGGAATATTTTTTTTGATACAATTGAATATTCGACAAACAAAATCGTTTTATCCGGTGACTCAGACAACGTCGCGCACGAGTCAAATTTAGAGGACAATAATATATCAGCCGACGAAATGCCATCGTCATTAGCACATAGTAACAAGTTGAATTATCATTATAACCGTGATGCAACGCCCGTTCCAACGATTCGTGGTACCACTTAACACGCAAGGCACCGCGGCGCGTATTCGCCAGGCCGTGCAAAAAGTGGACGATAAATTATTTTGGTTAATTATTCCCGACCTCTGAACAAAAATCGCCTGTGCTCGTGTCTCAAAAATCGCGCGTCAAAAACGTCGCGACGAAGAAACCCATCTCCCACACGATTGAGTATTTCGAGCGTGTACGTACATGCGAATCCTCTGTTGCATCGGGTTGATAAAATATCGAGAATTGACTCATTCTGCCCCTCCATCAACTTTTCTACGCATGCACTGATTCGGATATTGCGCGTTCGTTCTTCGTTATCAAGCGTAGCCTCTGCTATGTTGTAAATTTAAAAGGTTGATAGTTGCAATTGGCGATTGGCAGGCGGGCTGCGTATTCGTACGCCGCGTTTGTACGCTGTTGGAAATTGAAAATTACAAAGACGAGCGAAGTGTTCCGTACAATGCAGACTCGCCGATGTCATTAACTGATAGATTACCAGGCAAAGGAAGTCAGATACGAACGATTTAGAGGCGACCGGGTAGAAACGAGGGAGTTTCTCAACTCTCTAAACGCGTGACAGTGTCAAATTTAGACGGCCGTAGTACATCTGTCGGCTGTAATATCCATTGACTCGTTCCCCCCGTAAGTACCCTCGTGTACGCGAACACACGCAGAGACAGAGAGGCTCACACAGACGTGAAAAAGTCGCGCGTGTAACCCGCGTCACACACGGAATACGCGTGTTTGCTGTTGGTCGCCGCTGGTCTTAAAATAAGACCGGCCACCGCACCGTAATAAATTCCGCGTGCCTCCTCGTCACGCGCGCGCCTCTCGTTCTCCAAGTGTAACAGGCCTTCTCACGAAACGGAGGGAGAGGGCAAAGAGGGTGGCAAAAGAAGGGGTGAAGGAGACGAAGGACGGAGATAGACGAAAAAAAAAGAAAGAAAGAAAGAAAGAAAGAAAGAAAGAATAAAGTGAGTCACACGTCGGAGGGATTGAAAAGACGGCCAACATCTTCCCCCCATATCTGTTCGAGTGCGCGCCAGAAGCACGCGCGCGTTACTTTTTAGTGTGCTCGCCCAGAAGATGTTGCTATATATGTAAGCGTGTAATTCAAGAATTCGAGCGGCGACACACGAAATCCAGAGAAAGTTGGCGAAGAGAGCACGTACGAGCATTTTTCAATTTAGATTCGACGCCGCGTGTCACTCCGCCCCTCTCCGTCGTCGGAAATCAGGACAGTCTTCGGTTTCGCGAGCTCGATCGTCCATCCAGGGTTGGTTTCTTTCCACTTTCCGTCCCGATCGTCTGTGATTTATTTTCCCATTTTAGGCAAGTTCGCTTTCCACGCCATCGCGGAACATCCACGAATTGTGTCGTGCAATTACCGTGTCGGCGAGCAAACAACAGTCCCTTTGTTCGCCAGTGGTTTTCTTCTGCCGCCACACTGAGTCACACCGGTCCAACAAAACGCGGCTTTTTCTGCCGAGTCTGACTGACACCCGCGCTTCGGTCGTCAGACGCTGAAACGTCCGAACGTTTTATCCCCGGTTTCGCGACAATGCATTAACATTCTTCTATTCAGCCGTTTTCGCGTCCATATCGGAGGAGCTTTGACTCCGTGTCCCATCCTCCGGTCTCTTCATGCACCGGTGCTGTTACTTGCTGGAAATACTCGGCTGAATCACCATCGGTGGCAATGGACTCTCTCTCTCTTTCTCTCTCTCTCTGTCAAATTCTTACGAATTTTTATTATCATTGAAAGTGATTTTGGCGAGGATAACCCAGAAAATCGGGCCTCAGGTGCAACGTCGATGCAACGAAAATTAGCGATTGGTTGATTCGGGTCACGTGATTCGCGAGGGGGCGTGGGGTAGACCTCGAGTAGGAGTGGCGTTGTCTAGTATTGAGCGATCGCGCCTGTAATTTGTTTTCTATCGATTCAAACGTTTGCGTATCGATAAAATTTTATGGCAAAAAAGTCGTCTTCGTTTCGTAGTCGAAACAGTTGCTTCTGGGCCTTTCGGTGAGACGAATCGTACTGGGGTACGAGTCGTGCAGTTTTTTTCCTCGTTGGATCTCGGAGCTGGACGTCGGAACAAATACCGAGCAGGCACACCGGCGTCGTTTCGTTAATCACGCGGTCGTTACTCATCGTTTTTAATTTCCAGCCGCTTTCACGCTGGCCATCCACCCACCAAGTCTGTCCAGCCGCGTACGTGGTACGTTCTTTCTTCAACCCGCCTCGCTCGAACGTGTTCCGCCAGCGAAATGAATCGATCATTGAACCGGTCACGGTGTATTTTTCGTTCCGAGCCGATTATTCATTCCCGAACGTGTTCCCGCGCTGTTGTTGCATCACACGTCGTTCCTAGAACACCACCTGGTCGGCACATCTTATCGGGAGATCTTATCGAAATCGTACACATTTAAATCTAAACCGCGGTAGATTAACCCGTTCGTTTCGCGATCGCCAAGCGAATAAATCAGAGCCTCGTAGTATATTCCGGAGGTTGCCCGCGAGAGTCTCCAAGCGTCAGAATGAAGTGGCAGCAGCAGCAGCAGCAGCAGCAGTGGAATCTTTTGTAACACGAGCGCCGCGCTTGCTTATTAAATATCAGGTCTTTTCTTGATTTCCAGCTGGCAATAAATCGCAATTCCCGCCACGGAGTCCGGGGAACAACGAAACGAAACGGCGCACGGCTAGGATGTAAACGCCGCGTGTACGCGGGGAGAGCAGCCGCGAGCGTGAAATAGACGCGTGCACGTATAATTACGCTGGCGTACACCTACGTCGCGTGGACATCGTGTAACGATCCGTTAATAACGTTACCGTTAACCACGCATTAGTGGTCACCGCAGCTATTTGCATATCGGATCGGTAATTTCCATGTGACGCCGCCGTCACGGAGAAACGAGAGAGAGAGAGAGAGAGAGAGAGAGAGAGAGAGAGAGAGAGAGAGAG
>KQ435896.1:217678-235127 GCA_001276565.1 Melipona quadrifasciata
CATTTCCCCCCCCCCCCCCCCCGGGCTAACTTTTAATTGGCGAAACGAAAGATAATAGTGGTACAAGTCAGGATCTTCATTTTCGTATCGTCCCTTCTAGTTTCCTGGCTAATTGAATTGCACGCTCGATCGCGTTCGTGAAAAAAGTTTGACATTTGCAAAGAGCAACAAATTTGTCGGAGCCGATTTGCATCACTATGACTCTTGGCCAATCGACGGTAGAAAGTAGAAACGAAAAGACGTCGAATCGATGAACTGATGTTAATAATTTCCCGTTCAGTGTTGACGAGTCGCGTAATTGTGATCGTATAATCGATAATTGCAGGACTGATACCAGGACCATCGGGGATCCACGCGGCGAATCAGGATCCGAACTACGGTAAGTGATCAAAAGTCAACGATTTGATTTTCACGGTTTATTACGATTTCGTATAGCCCAAGACTATAGTATCCTCCCGTCGATTCCCTCAAGACTCTGGTCTCTCGTTGTTGCGTTGAATGCATGGAACTCTCGTACCTCTCACAACCCTGCATCCCCTTGCCCAACTTTTTTTTTACCCCCCTTTTGAAAAGAAAAGAGAAAAAAGAAAAGAAAAAAACAACGACGTAGTAAGAAAGAACAAACGAAGTCATGCGACGAAAGAGAAAGACGTAGAAACATGGCCAATAGCGGCAGCTACGTCATCGCGGAGCTACGTCTCCGACGGCTCTTCTTCTTCGAGTTCGTTTGCCGGAATAATATCGATTATCCTCCGCAAAAATGGCCTGAGGTCGTTAGAAACAGAATTGTTAGGGTTGCCATGCGGAGCCAAGCTCGACTCCTTTTAATCTCGAGTCCTTTAGAAAGAAAAAAAAAAAAAGAGAAAAAAAAAAGAACGACCCTTCTTTTCGAGGCCTGCCGAGGCTAATTGGTCGGTCGATCGAGGCGAGGTACCAATTCAATCGACAGTCGAAACTGTTTATGGAAATAAAACGAGAGGGTGGAGGTACGGAAATGGCAAATGAAGAAGGACAAAGTACAAACGTTCAACAAACAACAAAATTGATACCTGGCGAGGAAATTAAAAAAAAAAAAAAAAAGTATAATCTACGATTCGATCATAGATATTCAGGGAACAGTAAAAAAAAATAAATAGAAAAACACACACACACACGCAATTTGGGGAGGGAAACAATGTGACAGGAATGACAAAAAAAAAAAAAACAGAGAGAGAGAGATAAAAGAACGAAAGAATAAAACAAAGGGCTGTGGGAGGACAAAAAAAAAAAAGAGATTGAATAGTGTTTAAGGAATCGTACGAGGTTGGCTGAGGACTGACATTGGCTGGTGGTTCCAGGGCGATGGCAGCCCTCTGGAGGAGACGGTTCAAGCTCGAGTTCCGGTTGGTTGCCGGGTACGTCCTCCGCGAGGAACGACCACACGACCGGGTCTGGAACTTACCAGAGCGGAGTGCACAACTCGAAAGGTCAGGATCTGTCGTCTCTGCTCCAGCAGCATCATCATCACCATCACCTCCACGCCACCAGCCAAGCGTCGCAGCAACACGCCCTAAATGCCTTGAACTCGCTCAACTCCCTGAACAGCCTGAATACCGAGCAGCTGACGATGATGCATCAGAAGCTGCAAAACAATCTGCAAACGTTGCAGCAGCAGCAACAGACCGCCACCGCGAAAAACGAGCTGAATCTGATGCTGCAGTCGTGCGCCAAGGAGAAGATCCAAGAGAGCATGGCCTTGTTCCATCAGCAGACCCATCGACGGTTTCACCAGCAATCGCACGCGCATCAAACCGACAACGCGAACCAATCCGGCAAGCCCAAGTGTCCGGAGTGCGGCAAGATCTACTCGAACAATTCGAACCTCAAGCAGCACATCGTCAACGTGCACACCGTTCAAACCGAGTACGTCTCCTGTCACGTGTGCAGCAAGCAATTCAAGACGAAACAATACCTCCAGATACACCTTCTGTCGATGCATGGTATCCGCAAACGCAAGAGCTACCCGTTGTATCAGATGCAGACGCAGATACAACAGACGCAGCAGCATCAGCAGCAGCAGCAGCAGCAACAGCAACAACAACAACAACAACAACAGTCGTCGGGCGGTCAAGCGTCCGTCGGTCAACAGTCGCAGCAGCAATATCCGGTGCCGGAAAGATGGTCGAACGAGGACAAACAGTGATCGGAACGCGTGTCTCGCGTATCGTTGATCGATCAAAGACTTGACGAGACACGCGCGTTCCCTTCGATGGACGATGTTCAGGGGTGAAAGGAGACAGGGTCGACCAGAGTGGAGATGCTGGCAATCTGTACAGTGTCGACCCTGTGTTGAGAGAGAGAACACTTTAAGAGTATTTTTTAGAGTAAGACAACTATGACCTCGCAATAATACTCTCTTACAGTAGTTGTACGTATTACGCGACTGTAAAACCGCGTGAAACGTATATATATATATATATATATATGAAAATGTAAGTGTTCGTTCTGCGCGCGGTTCTACGTCTAGCAAATACTTGATTCTTTTTTTCCGTCTCTCTTTCTTTCTTTTTCTTTTTTTTTTTTTTAATCTCTTATACGTTTACTATTTACAAACGTTGCTATTTTTTTGTCGTTGAAATAATTTAGCGGCGCATCGAAACTCGCTCGAGAGAGAAAAAAAATTGGCACGCAGTGCTGCGAAAGTTTGACTTGATCGAATATCGTTTCAGGTTTCACGAAAACCCCCGCGATTGGCCGGCAGAGACTTCTTGAAATTCTCGCCGGAATTCTTATCGGCATAAATAGCAGCGGCGGCGGCGGTGGAACGAAAGAAGGATGCGTCAGCCCCGTTTCGCGGAAAATAGAGTCATTCACGGGGAGAAACGTCGATAGGGCCTGTATTCACCCCTTTCGTGGGTTCACGTGGTCTTTGAGGGGGATAGCCGGGGAGCGAATGGGAAATTCTAAAGAAATAGCTGAACCGGCGAAAATAACCTTTTCTAATGGAACCGAATCTTATCGTGAATATTTCCCTTTCTTTCCACCGTCTGTCCTTCTCCCACCGCGTCTCTTCTTACTTTCTCTCTCTCTCTCTCCCTTTTGAAACGGATCAAATTATCCCCTCTCTTTCTCTCGCCCGCCCCCGATAAACTGTTCCATCTGCGTCAAAGTGCAATTAGATTGACCGAATTACGGCGGTGTATTTTTATAGGAAAGGGCGGGAAAAGGGAAAGGAGAAAGAAAGCGGGGCGAATTATTTCCGACGTCAGAGGTGGCGTTTCGAAGCCACCGAGAGAGAGAGAGAGAGAGAGAGAGCCGAATTTAGGGCGCGATATTCACTTGTCTTTTAACGTATCTTTGTACAAATGTGCTTTTAAAATATTGACACGCGTGGCTAAAACCGGCAGCCAGAAATGCAGCGCCCCGTGTTTCCATTTGCTCACCGTCGCTTTCTCATCTTGACGCGTCACAGTTCGCTCTGCAATCGCATGTAAATGCCTGTCGGACCGTGTGTTGCACCTCTCTCTGCGACCGTCTCTCTCTCTCTCTCTCTCTCTCTTTCTCTTTCTTTCTCTTTCTCTCTCTTTCTCTCTCTTCCTCTCTCTTTCTCGGTGTGTGCATTTTCAGGCACACGAGCGAAACGAGGCTCGGTACCACATTTACACACATACACACACACACACACACACACAAGTACACACGTCGAATGCCCGCGCACATTTAGGCACACGGAATTACGAGGCAGAAAGAGATAGACTGGCTTGTATTGATCTCGAGGATTCAACAAACAGCACCTAGTGCCTCCCGCTCCTTCCTCTCTAACTTTACCTTACTCTTCCACCCTCGACCTCACCCTATCTCTCGATTCGTTCTCCACGTATTCCGTAGGATTCAACTTGTCTCTTGGATAGAGTTTGATGAGCTCTACCCCTCCACCTCTCTTTCCCGAACGATAGTTTCTGAGCCAGCTAGTTAGCAGACGTTCGCTTCCATTCTCCCCTCCCTCTCACTTTTCATCCTCATTTTCCACTTTAGAATCTTTCTAGATCTAGGTCGACGATTTCCAAATTCGTTCAGTCAAATCGCGTTCTTCCGCCATCGATCGTGTGATCGCCAACAACGAGGTTCGTGATATGCAGGTGATGATCGTGTAGTTGGTATTTTCGCGAGCCAAAGGTGCGATATCAGCCGTGATCTGTACAGTTTGCGGATCGAACAGTTAACAGCGTGAGCGCGTTGTCAGCGTCGAGCCATTGGGATATCGGAGCTTTTTCCGGAGGGTCGAAGGGAAGAAAGTTGCACGGGACACGCGATACTCGGGCCGTAGTGAGCCCAGGCCACGCGATCCTGGCGCACGATCGGCCTATCATCCCCGTTGCGAACCCCTGGCAAAACAAACCCTGCCGGCTTATCCAATTCCACGGCATTTCCACGAATCTCTTCCATCTCCTGTCTGCGTTACCCAACCCTGACGTGCTCGTAGTTCCGACGTAAATGGAGGAGGAGACTCGCATTTGTTCCAGCCACCCCTTTCCGTCTCTCTGTCTCTTTCTCTCTCTAACCCTTCGTCTCCCGCTCTTCGTTTTTGCCCGCGCTTTCTCCGTTTTTACCTTTAACCCTCAATTCCTGCCATCCAACCGGTCGGTCGATTCGTCTTGTTCTTACTTCTTCGAGCGAAACTGCGTCACCTTTGGGAGCCAGCGAGCTCTGAAAGCGTCCGCCTTTCAGTTCCTTTCGTTTCCAGCCAACGTACCGAGGAAATGGTTCTACTTCCTGCTGTCGCCGAGAACGACGTCTCTTTAGTTTTTTCGAAAACAGGATTTGCCGAGCAATCGCTGCGAGCGTCGGGCGAAATCCGATCAGCGGGAAACGTCAGTCGAAATTTAGGGAAATTTGGTCCTGGGACAAGGCTGTTAAATATTTGAATTGTTGAAAATTTCGGTTTCTTGGAAACGAAATCTTTCTTCTTTTTTTTCTTCGCACTGTATTCAAAATCCCATAAAAAGAAAAAATACTCGGAAAGATAATTTTGTCATGGCGAGACGAGACGACGGGAATTCCGAGGTAAACTCCAGCAAAGTCGACTCTCCGTTCTCGTCGTTCTCCGCAGATTAGAGTCATCTATCACCCGGATTCGATCCGGATAGCCTGGCCGTCCGTTACGAACCTGGCTAGATTCTTATCGACTTGATAAGTTCCTCCTGATAAAACTAGCGTGTCTCTCCTATCGTTTGGCCAACCTTCTTTCTCGCCGCGTGGCATCTTTCGACGTAGTCGGGGATGAGTCTTGAGCTAGAAGAACAACAGTAACCAACAACGAGGGAAGCTACAAGGCTGGGTATAAGTATAAAAGCGAGATCGCGTGATTAAACGTGGAAAACGGGCGAGAAAGGTTCGCCGATTGTATCGCGCGTGTCACGTAATCGAGAAGACCGAGCGAACGAGTAACTTTTACCCCTTTTAATTCCGCACAATTGTGCGTCACTTTTTCTTCCTTATTTCTTCTGCGTTCAACGCGGAATACCGATTCCTCTCTCTCTATCTATCTCTTTTTGTCTTGGCCGAGAACTAAGGCCGGCATTAAAAGTTCCGTAGAAGAAGAAGAAAAAGAAGAAGTGGTCGAGCAAATAACACGCGAGCGTATGATCGATTTCCCTGGGAAAAGTGTAATCTGCCTTGGAAAGTGGTTGAAGGAAAAAGAAGAGGGGGGGGGGGCAGAAAACGGAGAGAGTGAGACAAAGAGAAGGAGAAGAAGAACAGGAAATGAGATGAGATATAAGGATATTGTGGCCCACTTTGGCCGCACCACGATCAGATACATCGAAGCTTTGGGGTTGGCGGAGGAAAGATGGCTGCTGGTGGAGGGCTGGTCGGATCGGTAGAAGAATAAAAATGAGATTTCGTGCGATAAGCGACACGTACACCGCCCCAATCCGGACGAGTTCGAACGTTTGCCGGTCGGGATTCGTTTCTTCTTTTCCGTATTTTTTCGTCTTTGTCGCTTTGGCCGTTCTTTTTCTCCTTTTCCTTTTTTTTTTTTTTTTTTTTTTTTTTTTTTCCTCTCATCGAGAGGTCCACCTTATCCCGATTTCCCGCCGGTCCTTCTGCCTTCTTGTCTCCTTAATGCTCTGGAATCCCCCTTCTCCTCGCTGTCACCCTCGTGGTGTCCACGTGTTGTTGGGACGTGCGCAAAGAAAAGGGATGGATCGACCGGCGGCCCATCCTATATTGCGTCGTCTGGACAAATGACAATTGCAATTCCCTTTCGGAATACCGTCGCATCAGTCTCCCCTGTCCGGACGTTAAATCGTCGGCTCGTTGCCTTCTGTCTCTGCGTCTTTTAATTTTGTTAACTCACGGCGAGGACATTGGACACGTTAGAAGTGCAAAAATATCCAAAAGTAGAGTCAGAGGAATTTCAAGGGGAGAAATGAAATTGGAACGAATCGAAGAAAAAGAGAGGGTCGAGAATATACTACTACGTTTCGACTTAACTAACTTAGCGTTTAGATGTTTGACGATGCTTAGTGACTAACCGTCCACGAGGTCGACTAGTTTCGACACGTGTTTCCGTGAACAGTCGTCAACGGAATTGACGGGAAGTCTCCATTAACGTAAAGGGTAGCAAGAGTGATATTCGTTCAACTTTTTCACGAGTTGCGTGTCACAGACGTCGATCACCCGAAATTACGAAAGTTTGGCGCGCCATCAAGAGAACAAAGAGAGTGAACGGAGAGTGCGCGTGGCTGGGTCGCGCGTGTGTCACATTTGGTGCCTTTTGCCATTCCGCTCGTGCGCGAGTAGGTATCCAGGGTGTCGCTTGTATTTCCAATTTGTCGATTCCCTTCCCTTTAAGAGCGAATAAATAAAGGAGAGGGCGGCAGGGTGAAGCTCCTTCGGATTCCAAGAAGATTTCGTAACGCGACACGTTCGCGCTAATTACAGAAACTAAATCCTCGCACTTTTACGTCAAACGGCCAGCATCTTAATTGAATCTCTCCCTAATTAGTAACGACAGCTGTCCTCTCTCTCTCTCTCTCTCTCTCTCTCTCTTTCTGTTATTCGGAAAGGTTTCTTCTCGATGTCGCGCGGACGCGACGTATTTGCAGAATGCTCTGTCCGAGTTGTCCAATTTCAGAGCGCATAGACAGACGGCAGGTCTCTGTGTGCAGGTACCGCGGCGAACACCAGGCTTATTCCGCCTGAAACGTATCGATTGTTCCGCGTCGAACGTAGAGGAACGATAGAATGAGATTGGGTTTCACGGTTGCAGCAACGACGGGACGGGACGGGATGGGGGTGGTGGTGCAGCACACTTTAGCAGGAAGATTGATTAAGCTGCCGCAGCCACCGCCGCCCACGCGAGGTATATTAAAGACGTGACCCGACATAAAGGGAACCCCCTTCGTCTTCAGCTACCATCCGTCTCTTTCGCTCGCTTCATCCACCCTTATCTTCCCTCTGACCACATTGATTTTCCGCGCTGAAGTTTCTCTGTCTTGCCTCCTCCCTTTCTCCTTCTTCTTCTCCTCCTCTTTCTCTTTTTCTCTTTCTCCGTCTCGTTCCTCCTTACGCTCGGTTTCTTCTACCTTCTTCACCCAGTAATTTTCTCTTCGCCGCAGACTCTCTCTCTTTCTCGAAAGAGTACAAACAAGCACGGATGGAAGAAACGCTTCCTCGCCCGTGTTCTCTCCTCCTCGTCGTTGTTATCGTCTCGTGGCTCTGCGGTCCCCTATCTATCGGGGTGCCGCGACTGTTTACTTTGGCCGTAAGCTCGGGATAGCACTCGCGCCGAAGAAGAAGGAGAAACGTTCGGGGGAGTTGGCCGGTCGGCCGAAAGCTTTGCAAGTTTGATTGAATTCGAACGAGTGGCCGAGTGGTATCAGGAAATGGACAAGTTGCTTCGAGATCTGTTTCACCTTGCCACGCTCCCGCTCCTCCTCCCACACCTCCTCCTGACCCTCCTCTTCTTTTCGCTCGTCGCCTCCTTCTTCTCCGCGGCTTCCCTCCTTCTTTCTTTCCCTCGCTCCGCCGTCTGCTGGAAAGCTTTTAGCCTTTCCTATTCGAGTTTCGAGTCCGGAGTGCCGGCGCGGGGTTATTTTCGGTTCTCACGTTCGCTAGGAGGGATTAGAGAGGACGCGAGAGATTACAGAGTTTCGTTATTGCCGGCGCTAAATGTTCGTTGCCGCCGTAGTTTCTGAATTAAACGCCCGGGCCGAGTAATACGCGCGCGTCGGAGCTTTTATTAAAAGCTCGCCCGCGCGCGAGCGAGCGAGCGCGCGCGCTCGCCGCCTCAATTTTAAAACCGTTCCGCGGACGCGGCTGTATTTGAAATTAAAATAGGGCTTGAAATTAAAACGGCGGAGACAGAAAGACGAGGAAGAGGAGGAGGAGAAGATGGCGGATCGCGGACGACCGACACTTTCCTCTGTCGGGGATATTTATTCCCGAACGATCCCTTTGTTCCACAGGCGCCAACAAACCTGTCCCTTTCTCGTTCAAACTCCTATCTCTTTCTTTCTCGTCTCCTCTCGTAAATCCACCCCGTAAATTGCATTTTTCATAAACGCATCCCGCATTAGGGTTTACCGATCCTCTTTCTTGACGAATTTTCGACGCTCCGCGTGAATCTCGGTGGGCCTCTTCACTTTTCTCCGAGGCAACACTCTCCTCATCAATTTTACCGAAGGCAACACCCCTGACGGTGTGTTTCCATCTCGTTTGTTTGCGCTTCGCTATATCGCCGGTTAAACGGTCCGGGATATCCGTTTCTCTTCGAATTCCCGCTGGGAGGGCTTTTCCAACAAGCATTTTATACGCTCTCGTACGTACAGACGGTCAGTCGCCTCTGGATTTTCCATTCATGTTAATCAGCCGGTGGTGTTCCATCCGTTTCCCCGGTGATTTACGGCCGCACGTCGATCACCGACGATTGATCTTCGAGGGACGTGATTACGCGCCGCTGCGTTGTCTTATCCCTTTCGATCGGAGGAACACTTTCGAGCCTCCTTTCGAGAAGGAAGAGGAGACGCGTAGTCCTCCTCTGTGTTGGAATCGGTCTGCTGGTCGAACGGAGAGGAGACGACGCAACAAATGTCCTCTAAAAATACGAGGAGAAACGGGAACAGCGCGTTCCAGGCGAAATCGGTTGAGCGACGCGCAAAAGCCATCGGACGTTTTCATGAACGAGGAGGAGGAGGAGGAGGAGGTGGTGGTAGTGGTGGTGGCGGCGAGGGACGAGTTGCGAGAAGGCGAGAGAGACGGTTACGGGGGCAGCAGCAGCTGCCGGCGTTGGGAGAGAAGCGGGTGAAGTGAGAGACAGAGCGGTGAGAGGAAGAGAAAGAGAGGGAGGGAGCTGTGTGTGTGGGTGAGAAAGAGAGAGAGAGAGAGAGAGAGAGAGAGAGAGAGAGAGGAAGACAGAAGAAGAGAGAGGTAGAGAGAGGGGGGAATGAGTTGGGGAGAGAATGAGAGAGGCCGCGCTTCCCCCGAGGGTCCTGGGATCGATCCCTGTGCAATTTCCCGCACATGTCCGCATTGATCTGCCCTCACTTGCCCCCGGCGCCCACCCTTGCCACACTGAACCACCGCCACCCCCACTGACGCCGTCACTGACGCCGCTGCCGCCACCGCCACCGCCAACCACCCTTAGCTTCTTCGGCATCCCTACGATCGCCCAAACACGCCGTCTCTCACGCCGTTTCACTGTCCAAAGTCGTTCCTATTCTACTACTCCTCCTCCGACCATCCCCGTGGATTTTCAACCCCTTGTACAATTTTCCCTTTGCAGCGGCGTGCCTCGGAGACGGCGAAAGTGAGAAAGAAAGGACTCTCGTCGACGCGCGTGTCTTGCCACGCGCGTCGCACGCGATACGCCTCGAGGCGTACACGATTTTTCAATTTGAGGGAAAAAAAGGGGAAAGAAGAGAGGGAGGCGGAAGAGGTGAGGAGGGAGGTGTATGGCGTGTCGGCGTATCTCGTGATTGACAGGTTCTTCTCCCAGAGGGTCGCGCGTCTCTCGTCGAACGTAGTTACGGCTTTGAAACGTTTCTGTATTCCCGCGACGCGACGAGATTAATTAAAAGAGCGACGAAAACGAGGAATTGTCGTCCGATTCCGATAGTTTTCGACGCGGATACGAGCGCAAGGACAAAAAGTTACTCGACCGCGCCATTTCTTCTTCATCTTTCTCTCTGTCTCTCGCGTCGTCTTCGTTTTCTCTCTCGCTCTTTCTTTCGCCAAGTTTCGAAAGAGAGGGCTCGTAAAAACTTGGCGCCCGACGAGGGGCGTCGCGGCGGAAGTGGATGCGCGCACGAGGGCCACGAGTTCGCAGGCAACAACCGCGGGCCACCTAAATTAAACTTTTCTCTCCCGGGTTCTCTCTCGGACCACCGTCCTTCTTCACCTCCTCGGCCCGTGCCTCCATACATCAGCCTGTCATAAACGTAAGCCGTGCCAAGCCTCGGTCGATGTAACCGATCGTTAAAGAAACTTCGCTACCGGAAACCAGGTGTACCTTCCGACGGGAATAACCGTTCCGGAGGAACTTGACGCGCGGCACACGGCACGGATAAAGAGCGCGGTTATTGATCGCTTCGAAATTGCTCGACTTGCCGAGGAAACGCTAAACTGGGCCTATTGAGAAGCAGGAGAGAGCTTTGCGCCAACTTTCCCGTCGATTTCACTCGAATTACCACGCGGCAAGACGAAAAGGAACGGACCAGGAATTTTAATATCGAGAAAGAATTCTTCCTGATCTTGTGACAATCAAGGACGAGAGTATCTCTGTGAATGACGTTGTAAGAGTATCTTCTCTCAATGTGTCGTATATAATTTCTAATCAGTTAGAAAAGATTTGACGTAGAGAAGCAGCGCGTTTCTCACGAAAGAAAATGATTCTTTCTTTGAAACGGACAATTATCACACCGGAAGGAAACGTAGACTGTGGCTGTGTGAGTATTTTCATAAAAAAAAAATATTCTCTCTTTAAAATATTCGGAATTTCCTTCGATGGAAGAAGAACGTGGATCAACGTTTCAGAAACGCTTGTGGCCGATCAAAGGTTCAATGGATCCCCACACAGAGCAAAGAGCAGCACCTCCGTGAAAAATTTCAGCCAGATCGGATCGAGTGGCGAACGCGAAACGGCGGCTGCAGCGATCTTCTTCTTCCCTTGATTACTTCCCCAGGGAGTCGACGAAGAGATCCGACACGATCGAAGAGATCCAAAGTCCTGTTTGCGTCACGGAGCCGAGATATACTTTTGAGATATTCGTCGATATACGTATAGAGAGAGAAGAGAGGATCCTTCGCGTTTCCAAAGCGGTTTCGTTGCGTAAGAGGAGACGGACGGCGGGCAACTTCACCCAAAAGCCGAAGACATCGATCTTCGACTTCCTTTTAGCCAATCAGCGCACCGACTGCCTCTCGTTAATGCAGCGCAATTCGTCAGAGCGACGCCGCTAATGGACTGGCGCAATCATCCCAACCTCGGCTGTTCGAGCTCTTTCCTCGTCAACACCGTTCCTTCCTTCCTTCCGTCTTTTCCACCCTGTCTGCTCCCGTCCCAATTTCTGCATTCGCTTCACAACTCTCTGTCGCTTCCTGTTTCCCTCCTTCCCTTGTTTTCGTTCTTCTCTGCCCCCTCCACTCTCCCGCTCTCCCACTCTTCCACTCTTCCACTCTCTGCCTCCTACGTCGGACTTTTAACCTCTCTTCGTTGCTTTTCAGTTACTCCCTACTCACCATCTGGCTCTGTTTTCAAAGTGGAACGTTGCTCGTTCTTGCTCGTTCTGCTTGCTATTTTTCTTTCTTTCTTTCTTTCTTTCTTTCTTTCGATGATTTCCGTTTCTATTCGCGACTCTTTGGTTTCTTGGTGTTGTCTGTCTGTCTATGGGTAGCAACTCTACTGTACGTAGGATGCACAGTAGGGTGGTGTTGCATTCGGATATATCGAGAGGAAGCGACTCTCTCTTCGTTTTCGAACGTTTAGTCGTCCACTTTCGGAAACAGTAACTCCTGTAGTAACTCCCATCGGGCGTCTACGTTTCACGGAGCATTTTCGTCGTCCGCCTGTCGCAGGACCATCCCTGGCTCCTTCCCACCCTGGCGCTTTCTCTTCCGGCTCAGCGTTTCCTCTCCAGCCCCCGCCCCCCGTCCCCGCCTCATCGCTCTCGACGTTCCATCACTGTCTTCCGACCGATCGGCTCGAAGGCCCGTCGTAATCAAGCGCGCACGTACGCTTCCCACTCTAATCGATCGAACCCGCTGGTACAATTACTCAGCCGACTGTCTTACGTGATTCCACGCGGGCGTGGAAAAAGTTTCCTTTTCGTTGTTTCCTTCGACTTTTGCTCGACTATACCCGCCCCTTTTACGATCGTTCTCCACGGTCAAACAGAATTCTCTGCACCTGGCGATTTGAAGTTGCGACCACAGCGAACGAGAAGCAAGTTTTAAAAAAAAAAAAAAATGAATAAATGTAAATAGTTAGATTTTCAACGTTGTTTCTCTCGGAAGCTCGATTTATTTTTTTTTGTTTCTCTTTGTAAAAAATCGATGCTCGATGCTCAGTTGTACCGCAAGCTGTTAGACACGTCGTGCGAATCGCGATGAAGCGGAAAAAATTGGGGGGCTTCGGAGAGTATCGCAGGTGCGATTTTTACCGCTTGTTAACTCTCGCGATGACAACCGGTGTTGCGGAAAGGATTCGAGACTGGAACGCGCGGCGTGACCTTAATTCCGGTCGATACGTAAATCATCGTTGAATACACGTACGTCGCGTATTTGTAACAAACACGGGGCCCGTGCCCCGTGAATCAGATGCTGCGCGCCAAATTCTCCGTACGCGGCTGCAGCCGCGAATATGCTTCTCGCGCATCCCGGTGATTGGAATTCGAAAGACAGGATAATCAATCCTTGCGTTCCTGTTCGCAGCGCGGATGGAATCGTAAATTAAAGGTCGATTGCAGCGATAGAAACGGTGAAACGTATCGAACGATTTGTAGGTGTCTCGAAATAATATATTCGACGTGGTTTTGCGGGGAGGGGAGGGTTCGGCGGAGCGAACGGAGGGGTGGCAGCACGCTTATGGAAGACGATTTCGAAGGCGGATACCTGTCACGCCGTGCCTGCACATCCCCCCCCCCCTTTACGTAATGAGACGTGCACGAAAGTGGGAGAGGCCTTTTGCTTAGAGATTCGTAGGAAAGATAGTCGTAACGAGGCGTAGAGGGTGGATCAATACGAGGGTTCTTACGTAGTTCGCTCTCTCTCTCTTTCTCTTTCTCTCTTTATCTTTCTCTTTCCGACTGTCTCCTTCCTTTCTTCTCGTCCTTTCTACTCGTCCTTTCTCAGCTAACGACTCCACCCTGTTCTCGCTTATCTCGTTCCTACATCTGAAACCCCCTTTTGTCTTGAGTTCTTCTCTGTTTTTGTTTCTCTTTTTATTCGTTTCTCTCTCTCTCTCTCTCTCTCTCTCTCTCTCTCTCTCTCTCTGGCATCGAAAGCTTGAGACGCACGAGGACGAAGATGGCGACGTTGGGGGTTGGAGGATAACACGTGCGTTTCTCTTCTATCTTCTACCACCTAAGTTTCCGTCGGAGGAGCACATCCGGTGACCGTTTCGCCGCGGCTGTCGCCGGCTTCGCTTCACGACGAGCGTCTTGCCTAATTAGAGAATGGTGGGGGAAAGAAAGGAAAAACGACGGACGGGGAAGACGGCTCCGGTTTCGATTAACGGGGGCTGTGAAATACAGTGGAATGTCTCAAGGGGATGGCTGGGTAGATGCGGCGTTGCGCGCAGATAGCTCCGATCTCTACCGCGCGAGTTCCGCCAGTTCTGCGCGCGTGGCTTTTTTCGGCGAGATCAACGTTGACAGCTACAACATCAACGACAACAACAACAACAACAACAACAACAACAACAACACACCAAACATCCTACAACCGGGCATGCCCTGAGAGTACGAGAGTAGCCTGCGTGCGTGTGTGTCCAGGTATGAGAGTGCGTGTGCATGAAGTGCAGCCTGTGTGCACGTGACATGGAGAGAGAGAGAGAGAGAGAGAGAGAGAAAGGGATAGAGAGGAAGAAGATAGATCGATCGGATACGATAGTGTGTTGTGGCTCGAGGGTGCGGAACACGATCGAGGGAGAAAGTGAGGAAACGTTGAAGAGACGAGAGCGAGAGAAAGAAAGAGAGTAAGAAAGAGGAAAGGAAGTGAGAGGCTGGTCACACGTGTGTGACTCGTGCGTGGGCGTGTGTCGATGGAGAAAGAGAGAGAGAGAGAGAGGGGCTTAATACGCGTGTATGCGAGAGAAGGAGCAACTGCGTGCGTCAAGAAGAGCGAAAGAGAAAAGAGTAAATGTAGCTAGACACGTGATAGAAAAAGAACGAACGAAGCGACCGAGAGAAATAAATCCAGAATGTAAAAGTTAGACAGAGAGAGAGAGACAGTGAGTGAGAGAAAGAGCGAGTAAGAGAGACAGAGAGACAGAGAGAGAGAGAGAAACAAAAGAGAGAGAAAGGCGACAGAATCAACTGACGGGCACGTCCTGGTTGTAGGATCGGTGATGCCGAAGAGGGAGGAAGCCGCGATGGCGGCGGTGGCTGCGGCCGCCAGCGAAACTACGCAAGCCGTGGAGAATTTCGCGAGACTCTACACGGCACTGCGCCACGACGACGCTAGGCCTCTCTGCCGTTACTGCGGCAGAAGCTACTCGTCGCCGAGCAACCTCCGGCAGCACGTGAAAAATGTCCACTCGAATTGGCCGCCGCCGGAGACGTGGCCGCAGTGCAACGTGTGCGGCAAACGGTGCAAGACCAAGCACTACCTGATCAATCATCAGCTTCAGGCCCACGGGATACATCAACGGCCCAGTTTGAACAATCCCAATCAGCAGCAGCATCAGTCGTCCTCTTCGTCCTCCTCGTTGCCATGAGTACGGTCCTCTTCGTCTGCCGTCCCCTTCTCGTTGAACACCATCCACAAAAAGCGATCCGCGACCAGATGAAGTCGGGGGTCGTTTCTCCACGGCGCTCGTCGATACAGCGCGGCCGCCGCGATCGCTTCGCGGAAACGAGACGAGATCCTCGGCCGGGTTACTCGCGAATTCGCGCGGGGGGTGGTCGCCGTCGCGTCCGCGATTGAAATCGCTCGGGGTCGCGTCGATTTTCCTCGAATTGTCGTGGCGTTATTTTTACGAAGGGGAGAGGAACGTGTTCGAGGGAATCGGGTTATGCCCTGGTTCGTATTTATACGCGCGGAACGAGGCAGGTTAAAACGGTTCGAACGCGGTGACGTTCGAGGTGCGGCCGCCCGTATCGGCGAGGTCACGTTCAGATTCCTATTTTCTACGAAGTTCAAAACGGAGACGGCAGACGAAGCGATCGGAGAATCCCCGGCGAAAGACGCGAAACTTTAGCGTAGTGTAATAACGTTCCACGATCGCGAGTGTCGTCACTCGCAGTTACAAAAGACACGGTACGGACCTGGTCCGAGCCAAATGCCTGTCCGGCAATAAAATGTCCGGCGAGAAAGGACAAACGCGAGAGGAATCTGTCGATTCCTGTAGAGAATTATTTTCTAAGTTTTCACGTAATGAAAAGAACGCTTACACACCTCCGCCACCTTCGAGCCAAAATCCGAGTGTATGGTTTCGCAGCCTATGAACTACGATATATACGTATGTATATACGGGGAAGCATGTTCAGCCACTCTACGCATACTACACACACACACAGAGAGAGAGAGAGAGAGAGAGAGAGAATCGAACGGTAATAATCTGGCACGTGAGATTCTGCCGGGACACGTTCAAGCATCTCTGCTGTCAGTATTCGATTTACGCGATGATTGCGCGAATTCCGTGCAGTCCTCCGTCTGCCAATTGCGCGGATATCGAGCAAGGAGAGAGAGAGAGAGAGAGAGAGAGAGAGAGAGAGGGAGAGAGAGAGAGAGACAGAGACAGAGAGACAGAGAGAGACAGAGCAATTAGCAATCTGCCAGATATATCAGTAACCGGTAACTATTTGCGGGGGATGTAACCTCTCTAGATATTCCGCTTGAATCAATGGGGGGTGGCGGTCGGGGGGGTTGGAAGGGTGGAAGGGGTTTATGCGGGTGGGACGACGCAGAGGTCTACGGAGGCGAAATTCGGAGGGGGTTCGAATCGGCAATGGAACGTGTGTTCGCGCGCGCTTTGGTACTCTCTGTTTTTTATGAAGGGTTGGGTTTGAGTTTATGGTGGTGGTGGCTGGTGGTAACGTTGGTGTGGTGGTGGTTGCAGATCACGGGCTCGATGAGGCAGAGGGCGCGGCTTACCACCACCACCACAGCCATCACCAGCAACATCATCGGCATCGTCATCATCATCCACTATCCGTTCCTCCTCCTCACCATCATCATCATCAGGCGCTACAGGAAGACGACCAGCAGCAGCAGCAGCAGCAGCAGCAACAACAACAACAGCAACAACAGCAGCAACAGCAGCAGCAAGACCAGTCGACGACCACCGCCTCCACCACCAACACCACCACGACCAAGTACCAACGAAGCCCGGCAGACTACAGGCAGCAAAAGATGATACGCGATCATCATCAGCAACACGGTTACAGGTGTCCCCTTTGTTGTAGGACGTTGCAGGATATCAGCACGATGAGGGCTCACTTGGAGCATCACTATCCGCGCGACTCGCCCACCTGTCCCGTTGCCTCTTGCGCGAAAACCTTCTCTCACCCCAACAGCGTGAGGAACCACATGCGCTTGAAACATCCAGTGCAGTGGGATCAGATAAAGACGCTGCGATGGACTTACGTCTGATAAAGAGGCAACGGGGACGGACGTCGGGTATCGCTCCGAGTTACCTAGCAATCGCGTAGCCGTTCTCTTTTCGTTCGACGCGCGTGTCCGGTCTTTTTTCTTCTTCTTCTTCTCATTTTCGCTGATTTCCACCCCCTCTCCTATTTTTCTTTTTCCTTCCTCTCTTTCTCGTTTCTCGATCGTCGCTTCCGTTCTTCTGGTTCGCGTTTCGGTATCGAAATTCGAGTATCCTTGACCGCGCCGTCGATACTTTTCGTTCCCTTTGTCCTGCCGTTTTGTCGCGAGACACGCACACATGCACACACGTGTCTCGATGTACCCGTTTCTCGGACAACCGGTGCGGAGGGTGCGTCTCAACGGAAAGGTCTCTCGCGTGCCAGAGTCTATAGACGCGTTCGAACGGGTTTGTATGGAACGATGTCACGAGCTGGTTGAATGTAAGTATATACCATCGGTGCGACGCGGCAGAGAGGGGCGGAGGAGGGGAGGAGGGTTGAGAACGATTTCGGGGCGAGTTACGTCTTGGGATTCGTCTTAGGATCGGCGGCCCTGTTTAGTGCTTTATTCTCGAAACGTCGCACAAAACACCCACCTCTCTTCCTGACAAATTAATGCCCACTGAGAAGCGCACACTTTGTACATATTTCGGGAAATT
>KQ435896.1:240211-254139 GCA_001276565.1 Melipona quadrifasciata
ATGAAACTGTTTCTTTTTTTTTTTCAAAGATTTTTCATCTCGCGGTGAAGTATGTACATACATATAGATATTGTTTTTAATATCACTGTGTACTTTATCGCGAATTTACTACCCGCAAATTTTGCAAACGTGATTCTCGTTCGTCGAATGACAATTAGAGTAAGAAGAAGAGGAATATCAAAAAAGTGGAAATAAAAGTGGAGGGAGAAGATACAGTTTCGAGTTTCGATTTCGTAGATCGCAATGAATCGCTCGAGAAGTAATGTTATAATGGTTCCTACTAATTGAATACATACACGAGCTACTTTGATTTACGGTATATCTAAAGATACATTTTATATATATATATATATACATAGAGTGTGTGTGTATGTGTGTGTGTGTGTGTGTGCGTATGTACATATATGTATATATGTATATACATATATACACACACATACGCATGCATGCGTATAATAAGATACGCCTAGAAGAAAGAGAAACTTGGCGATACGTAGTGGCGTATTGCAATTTGAACCTATCGAATTCTTTACTATGTATAATGATTATTGTCATGTCCTTTCTTATCTTTCTTTCGTTCCGGTTGTATTTTTTTTTCCTTTTTGTTTTCGCGCGAATGTGCATGGTAGATAAACAATAAGAGCGAGCAAACGAGAGAATCGATCGTGGCTGAACGATTTACTTTTTTTCGCGGGTATTTAGCACTTATTTTCTTTCTTTCTTTTTCTTTTACTTTTTGTCTAGGTTTAGTAGGTTGTACACAATACTCGGAATATACTAACCTTCCTTTAGCACGTAAGAGCATTTCATCGATGAAACACAGGGACTTTCTCAGTGACTTTTCTAGGCCACTGGCTATACAACCGTGCGTTTACGTTCACGAGCGTGCACTGTGTGTCTCTGCGTAAGACGATACGTCCCAGAAAGAAAAGAAAAGAAAAGAAATAAAGGCGAAAACATTATGTAGATAATTTTAAGAAATCAAAAAAAAAAGAAGAAGAAAAAAAAATAGAAAAAAATAGAAAAAATGAAGAAAGAAAAAAAATAGAAAAAAAGGAAAAAAAGAAAAAAAAATAGAAAAAAGAAAAAAAACAATTCATCGGCGATCGACGCGTGGATCGTGGCGCGAGATGCGAGCAAACCCCTTGACGAGCAGCGTCGACTCTCACCGCTTCCGGTGCAAACTCTCGAGAATCATTTATCATTTAGAGACGTCAGCTACAAAACGAAGCTAAATATACGATTTTCATTCGAGACAATAATTGACACGAACGCGTATACAAGAATTATCAGGACGCGAGATTTGAAACGAGACTCGGTGGGAGTTCGACGCTGGGATTCTCGGATTTTTTAAACTTTATAACTGTATATATACATACATACATATATATATATATATACGTGCGCAAAAGGAAAAAAAAAAGAGTATTTGTATACGATACGGGGAAATACTTGTATACGAAGCACGAGCGAAGAGGCCACGGAAATCATAACTTTTCGTTCACAGTGATTTCTAACGTTATGGCTGCTCGGAACGTGCTGTTTTTAATGCTTGTTACGGACGGTGAGATTTTTAATCGCTCGTTTCCCGCCCGACGAGTCTACGCTGTCGACCCGCGCGCCGCGAATTTACAACGGGAAGCGTCCTAGATAGAGATGTTTCAGACCGAGGGAGAGAACGCGCGGCAAACGATCGATCGAGACGCGAATCCAGGTCTAATCGGTACAAAGAAACCACTTCTTGCCTTGCAGAAAAGCTCTCTATAAATATTCAGGCGCGATCGTGTCGCGAGACACGAGGGTTGAACACGAGGCGGAAGAATTGGAAAAAGAAAGAAACAGAAAACAGATCAGGAGCAAATTCATAGAAATTCTACGCAGAGTACAAATTGAATTCGCGGGCGTTTTAAAAAGAAAGAGAAAACCATAGCGCATGGAAAAACAACGACTAGAGAAAGAAAAAAGAGAAAGAAAGCGATAAAAAGCGGGGAATAACAAACACCGATCGAAGAAGAGAAGCTTAGAAAGGTTTTCTAGGTATCGTTAAACGCGTTTGTAACAACTGTCTGTCCGGATCAGGACGAAGGAAATGGAAGGTTGCTTTGTGCCATTGTAAATAATTATTCAAACGTGACGAGATTTAAGACTTTCTTTTTCCTTTTATCGTTTCCGTTTCTTTTTTTTTTTTTTTTTTTTTTTTTTTTTTTTTTTTTTTATTTGTTTTGTTCCGCATGTTTTCCTTTCTTTCACTGGTAACGGAAGCGTGTCCCACTTGTTTCGACGATTCTCGTAATGACGATCAACGTGTATCGTACACGCGTTGGCCGACCGTCTTCAAAGTCGATGAACAATTCAGTGATCTCGTCTTATAGACTTTCTTCTTCGTTTTCATGTTTTTTTTTTCTGTTTATTCTTTTTAATCGTACGAATAGAGGCGACCATCTTACCAATCGCCGCAGTAAATATATACGTTACTATACGAACATGTACACAGCACAAACACGTACACATCGAAGTATACACTCACACATGTCACAGACTAATCGAAAGCTGCAAAGAATACACACAAATACATACACATATGTACGCAGATGTTGTAAGGAAGCATTATAGTTAAAAAAGAAAAGAAAGAAGGGTTGGCGGGGTGCGTTCGTTCACCCTATTAAAGTGACAGATATTCACGCCCCTCCCTGCAGATCATAGTTTTCTACGACAGTATTTATATAGTTATATATACATATAAATATATATACATATATACAATATATATATACACAATCAGAAGTATATCGAAATGTATATACGAAATGTACATACGCATATTAAATATTTTTACACGGACGATCCCGTCGGGCGAGGGCATCCCGCCATCCGAATCTCCAGTCGGGTGTATTCCCCCCAAGGTAAAATAGTCCGTTGAACATAGTTCGCAATAGTCACTTGAAATAAAATACCACCAACTACAGTATTGCAATAGTTGTTAGAGAGACAATCGTGTGCGTGACCAAGAGAATGCTCTCGCGCAAAGACCCGATATCGGCGTACCGATCGGTGTCTCTGTCGATTGATTGGAATTTAAGGAAGAGAGAGAAAGAAAGAAAGCTACGTGTACCGCGGCTCGCGGGTATTTAATCCTTGAGCACGTTGTGAAGAATGCCTGGAAGAAGGGGGCATTCTTGCGGAGGACTAAATATTCGCGGTCCGCGGAAGAAGAGAAAAATCGTGCAACAGAACGATGAAGAAACGTGGGCTGGCGCGTGACAGAATGCTCGACGGTATCGGCAACGCGCGGCTCTCCTCGGTATCGACAATAATAAACGAGCGTGCCCGGGGCTCGTAAACGCCGAATCGCACGAGTGCACTCGCCTCCGCGATAGCTTTACGATGATTATAAACGGTGGATTAACGACGTCGTAAACGCGGCTAAGCTTTTCGCGAAATGTCCGCCGGTTCGGTCGTTTCATAGACGAAATTCAAATAACCGCCTCTGAATTCGCGACAAGGTGGACTGAAGAGGGGGACGAAACTTCCTTGCCTACCGAAATAAAAGGAACCCACGAAGGTCTCTCGACTCGAGAGTCTCGGACTCGGCTCTGATCTCCGGCTGCGAGTCTTAAAGAAATCAATATAAACGGAGAGAGTGGAACAGCGAAACGCCTGGTTCGAAACGACTGCCGGTCATCGTCGTAGCGCCCCTTTGTTCCCTTCTTCTTTTTCTCTTCTAAACTCGATAATTTTGACAAACTCGGTCGCAGTCGTGCATTCTGTCGTGCGTCGGTTTCTCTTTATTGGAACAACGTCGAGTTCTTTTCTTTTTTTCTCTGGAGAAAACTTCGCGAGCAAAGGAGCAAAAGTTGCCATCTCAGGTACCTACGCGGGAACCAGCACGATTACATAGTACATTGTTGTAAATGTAATAAACAAACTCAGGAAATCTGAAGCAGCCAGGCCGTGATACTATACTTATAGAAACTACTACTACTACTACTATTACTAAACTACTACTACTACTATTGCTACTGCTACCACTACTACTTCTACTACTACTACTGCTACTACTTCTACTACTGCTACTACTGCTACTACTACTACTACTACTACTACTACTACTACTACTACTACTACTACTACTACTACTACTACTACTACTACTACTACTACTACTACTACTACTACTACTACCACCACCACCACTACTACTACTGCTACTGCTACTGCTACTACTACAACTACTGCAACGACTACTACTACTACTACTACTACCACTACTGCTACAACTACTACTATTGTTACTACTACTACTACTACTACTGATACAGGTGCGATTTTTTCGGTCGGATCATCCGCGATCCAAGCGTCTATTCTGTTCTGTTTCGTTTGTTTGTTTATTTCTTGTTTGTTACGAGATTTTGAATCTGGCAAATGGCAAGGCATGTAGACACCGTATCTGTAAATCGGCGTGTGTTTGACGAAATCGAT
This sequence comes from Melipona quadrifasciata, assembly GCA_001276565.1. Classification (NCBI taxonomy): domain Eukaryota; kingdom Metazoa; phylum Arthropoda; class Insecta; order Hymenoptera; family Apidae; genus Melipona; species Melipona quadrifasciata. The sequence goes on from KQ435896.1 coordinate 244,691, forward strand.
TGGAGCTATTTAGTGCGAACAAAATACCGTTGTGACCGTAAATAACTTGCACGAGCCGTGAATTCTATCTGATTGAGCGCGCTCGATTCTACGTGTCCATGTACGTAGGTCCAGCGTTTGTCACACGGTACAATGTTAGTTGACGGCTCGAATTTGTTTCACGAAGTCATATGACGATTAGAGAGAAAGAGTGAGCGAGAGAGAGAGAGAGAGAGAGAGAGAGAGAGAAAGAGAGGGAAAAAAAAGAGAAAGAAACAAAGTAAGGAAAAAGAGAAATGATTGTCAAAAAACACCACAGCTACCTCCATGTTAATTAAATATCAGTCTTCTTCTCGCGCTATACTCACGCTCATGGATTACCTAAAAGCATACGTTACTTTTACGAATCATTACGTCTCCGTAGCGAAATATATATTATTATATATAATTATATATACACAACGTTTACACATAGTCAGAAGCGCGAGATAATAATATAGCTTCCACGGAATTATATAGGTTTAAGGATTTGCCTCCTTCCGCGGAACGATCGAGCCGGCGTTCGATTCATAATGATAAAAAAGAAAAAAAAGAAAGAAAAAGTCGGGAACGTAGAGGATGAAAATAGTCGATGAAGTATCGCTGGTCGCGTTGCAAAAAATAATACGAACACTGCTCAAACTGACTCGAGGACTATAGAGTTCCATCGGGTTTTCTGCGAATCTTGTTCCAACTTATTGAAACATTATAGTTCGTAGTTGTAGAATGAAACAGTGTCCAATTAAACTGTCTAGCCACAGTTACTTGAACTTACTCAATTTCGTCGAAATTACAGCGGGATTTTTATGAAATTTGTAAGAAATTCCTCGAGCGAAAAGATCTTTTGCACAGAATGTTCGTCTACGGAATGTTCGACTTTTAATAATTTATAAGGTAAATAGACACGTATTTAGATCGAAGACTAGACGTAGGTACTTAAATCGCAGATGCAGAGTATTCTGATTGCTTCGAGCGGCATAATAACGAAACGAACCGACAGGTGACGGACTACAATGGAGCTACCTCAGTTTTACGATAGACTTCGTAATCTCGCGGATATCGACGTAGACGCGCACTCGAGCTGCAGATTTTCTCGCAGAGCGTGGACAAAATGGACAAAAAAAAAAAAAAAAAAAAAAAAAAAAAAAAAAAACACTGCCAATGCGCGCGCGGCTCGATTGTTCCGCGAGTGACAGTGCTGAATTCCAAAATCACAATGCAATACGTTGTACTTACAGTCGTTTTTACGCGTTGATTCGTCGTTGTAATACCGGTTAGTGATTTTACTGCTGCATCGTGTGAAACAGAGAGAAAGGGATAGACAGAGAAAGGAGAGAGAGAGAGAGCGAGAGCGAGAGAGAGAGAGAGAGAGAGAGAGAGAGTGAAAAATTATGAATGAGAGAATGACGGAAAGAATATAACGAACACAACATCTTTTCGCGTGGGAGACAGCTGAAATTGCAGTTATTTTAAAAGGTGTGACAGAGGTGGTGTACATGTGTGAAAGATAGAGAGAGAGAGAGAGAGAATGCGAGGATTGAATAGAGAGAAAATAATCGGTTGGCCTCCTATTATATACCGCATATAATTATATACATAGATATATATTACTAGAAAGTGAGAGGAAAAGAGGATGAAATAAAATATACCTATATACGTGATATTTTACAGAGAACATAATCAGGGACGCGTCGTAACCATAGGCATATGATTATTATATTATATATATTATATAATAGAGTCTTTCTAGTGATAGAGGAAAAGGAAGAAAACCATAAACTCCTAACTTATTTTGTAACTCATCGTCGGATCTGAGGAAGAGGAACACGGTCGCGTGGCGAAACCAATGAGCGTGCAATTATTCTGTCGACGTACGGCGTGACGAAATTCATATTTTTCGAACAGGAACTCACGGAGTTCAAACTGCGCGATTATACACGATTTTTCACGGTTCTGACGGAGAAAACTTTTGATCAAAAAAAAAAAAAAAGAAAAAAAGAAAAAAACTAGAAACGAAAGGAAAGAAAGAGACGCGTTAGTAAATCGCAGGAAGACGAAGAAACCGATGTAATCTCATCGTTCGAAATTTCTCGTTGTAATTGAAATGTAGCCGATTTCGAGCATCAAAATTACCCTTGCACGAACTGGATTCGTGCCGAATTCCACAAAACGATTTCTGTCAAAGTCTCCTCCGAGTCGTGTTTCTTTTTCGGAATGTCGTTTTCAATTTCGGATGATGAGTACACGGGGCCCGCTGAAACCGCGCCATTTTGTCTGTGAAACGCATATTCGATCTCGATATGTCGCTATCGTCTCCTTGCTATCGACGCGATTCTCTCATTATTGTAACGCTAGCTGCCGACGTAGTTTGCACGTGGGATCGTAGAAGATGAAGAACAAGAAGAAGAGGAAGAGCCGAAGAAGAGGGAAGAGGAACAAGCCAGTGAGTCGGGAGATAAAAAGTTGTAAAAATTTGCAAGCGCTTGAGCATATCCGAAAAATGGTACTAATTTCGACGTTGTCGGAAGAGAAAAAGATTGATAGAAAGAAGGAAGATGAAACAGAAAGAGAGAGAAAGAGAGAGAAAGAGAGAGAGAGAGAGAATGTGTGAGAGAGAGAACACTAAATGATCATCCGCACTTTATCGAGACACAACGCCATCTCGTTCTTTATTTTACGGTTAACTATCATTAAGGTGCTTCAATATTGTTACGTTACGTTTTTTTTTTTATTACCGTCATTTAATATTAATGTTATTATTATTGTCACTATCATCTCATGCATACTAGCCTCGCTAGATCGCGTTTAGAAAAGATGTACATCTGTCTCCTGGCAAGGAATCGAGTAAGCGAGTTCTCACGGTTGTTTCGCGGGGCATTAAAGAATGAAAACCAAAACACAGAAAAAAATTTCTCATACGCTTCAATTTACGTTCGTTTTTCTTTGTATCCTTTGATCTGTCTTTACCTTTCGTCGTATTTTTCGTTTTCCCTTTTCGGATCGATTGTTTGCCCACGTTTCTCGCCATCGAGACAGAGGCAGTCTTGCCGTATGTGAACGAGCCAGTATATCGTCAGATATATCCTACTTTCTTTTTTACTCTAATCCTACGTTTCTCGTCTTTCCATCTTTTTTTATTTGTAAATACCAGGTAATCTATTCTACTATTAACTCATTCTTATCCGAGTCTCTTTTTCTACGTTTCTTCACGTTTCTGATTCTTCTTCTTCTTCTTTTTTTTTTTGGGAGGGGGGGAAATAATTCTTTCGTGCTTTTTGTTTATTCTCTTCCTTTGACACGTTACTACGTTATTACTTTTATGTTTTTTATTTTGACATTCTTAGCATGTAAGCCACCCAACTTGCCAATACTATTACAATAAAATATGTTTAGAAAGGAGAGAAACTGTGCTGCGTTCAGTTCACGCCCATTTATTTCAGTTCCTTCTGTTCTCGTTTGTTTCGAGCGTAAGTATCCCGGCGGGCTGTTTGATTTTGTCGGTTTTCGAGACACGGTAAGTCGCACACACCCAGCTACATCTGCGCGATAAAGTCATCGCGATGGAAGTGCAGCATTGTCTCGATACGAACTACGGAGAAGAAAGAATTAAGCTCGATACGATAGAAAGGAGAAATTTTTCATTCTTCTTCCGATAGCCGAAATTCCAAATCACGCCGTACGTCGATCTCGCCATCGCAAATATGCCGTTTGATCAGGGATCCATCAAGTCATTGGCGAAATCACGGACAAAGTACAAAATTACTCGCGTAACTAGATTTATGTGCGTGCAAACCGAAACGAGTACATAGCGCGAATAGAAGGGCCGGAGAGACTTTCGATCAAACACTTTCCAACAAATGTTTCCTGACATTGGGACGAGTCTCTGTCATAGAAAATATAGAGAAAAGATTCACGCGAAACGGGGAAAATATTGCGACTGAAGAGAAACGAAAAAAGGAACATTCGAAGGGATATGAACTTCACGTTTGGACGAGGGTAAACGCGACGATCGATGCGTTTTATCGTCGTTTATTATTTATCGAGGCTGGTCGCATCCAGAAATAATGGATCAAACCGGAAATTGTCTCTAAATACGTTGGCACGAAACTGCGCATCCTGTTTAAAAGTGGAAGAAAATCGTGATGGTGATAGAATGCTCAGCGTTTACGCGAAACTCGTGTAGTTTGAACGAGATCTTTCCGTTTAATCGCGTCGGAGGAATGCGTGTCCTGTACGATCGTAAGATTAACCGTGACGAGCGTAAAGCACTTGGTACGCGATCGTAAAATCGAAATGATTTGTCCACTGCGATTATGATTATGAATTGTACACTTTATCGTCGCTCTTTCGTCGGGTTCGGTCAGGTACGCGAAACGAAAGGGACATATTGACTTGTTCGGGTCGTAATATAGAATATTTTAGAGATTTCTTTATATTCTCGTTCTTCAAGGAGATTATTTTCTTTTATTCAAACCGTTATTTATGGGAAATAAATATCTTTAGGCGTGTAGACTCTTGTTTGGAGCGGTCCAGTGGTTAGACACGTTGTCTTCTTTTAAACGATAAAGAAAAGTAATCATCTTCTTTTCTCGTGAGAAGGAAAGATTGATGTCAATGCGCGAAGGTTTGACGGGAATCCCTACGGTAAACTGCGATTTGCGTGTTTCTACCAGCTTCCGTTTTCACGGATCTCTGTCTCGATTCGCGTGCAATCGATCGAAAGTGACAACGTCTGGCCCGAGGGAAGCGTCGTTTTAAAGCGTGGCTGCCAAAGGGGAACGCGAATTCATGCACCCGGTGCTCGGATTCCAAGAGAGAAAAGGTCCGCTTTAATACGGATGCGCGCGACGTTCCCATCGATTCGACGTCGCGTATTTCACGCAGAGAGAAGCTTTCCTCCTCGTTGAAACGAATCATCGTGAATTGCAAGCGCGTCGCCTCGCGAGAAAAAGGGCCGGGCAATTTTTCTCAACCACGGTGTTTCGTGGATGCCTCGTTACCTTAACGAGACGTTTCTGTAACGAACCGTCGCGACGTGTACTTTCGTCGCCGAGCCTTTTATCAAACACTCGCGGACCTTCTTCTCGCGCTTCGTCTTGGAACATTCGAAAAACTCGGGCTTTGCGTAACTCGGTGCCTTCTTGTACGCGGCCTGTTTGTACGCAAATTGCACCACCAATTCGTCCAGCAGTCTCAATTCAGACGAACTTTTTCCTTTCACGTTTCTCTTTTTTCTTCATTTTCTCATTTACCGAGATCACGAGCATCGTGCATTTTATTAAATAATCATGTACTTTTGTATTGTATTAAAATACCATATGTACTTTATTGCGTTTACTAGGTCTCTTTGAAGATCTGAATTGATCGATCGAATCACGAGGATACTTTAGCGGACGAATCGGGTACATCAGGCGATCACAGTTCCTATTTTACTCTCAGAAAACTTAATATAAGACGCTTCGTATATGTGTACGAGTAAATGAAAGAGAGAATATATCTGATTAAGTTAAGTTCTGACGATTATACAATAAAACTCTAGACTATCGTATGTATATTGTAACGAGAACTTATAGTTGAAACAAAAATTATATGTGTATAGAAGTGATAGACATAAAGTTAATATTTGGCAGCGAGAGTGTTTTATAAGTGGAAAATACAAAATTGTGTAGTTCGATGAAAAATTTTCCCTTCGCTAAATTGGAATTAGATTTCTTTTTAGTGTTTTATTATTCGTTGCTAAATGTTGATTCAAATTGTACGATTGTTAATCTCCATAATATGCTCGATATTCATAGAAAAGTGTACGAATTTTTTACTTAATTTCTATTAAGTCTCTCTTATTCGTTCTTGTAGATCAATAGATTGACTTTTGTATATATAGAAACTGTAGCAAAATCCTAATAAATTCTTTAAATATATTTCTCATTTTTTAATTGTAACATTATATTTTTAATTGTATTTCGATTCCTTTTTAAACTCAATAAATTATAGATTTTCTGATTAATTCTCAATCGACACCCATTGCAATCGATTTTCAACTGCTGTAGGTAAAAAAGCATACTCAACAGACGATAAGTTACCTTCTCCCATTTATACCGGCTCTCGATTCATAGCACAGATGCAGACAAGCGTGCGATTACAGCGCCCCATTGCGTATTGGTGAAATACGCAATATACTTTCTACGATTCTCAAATATATTGATATTTTTCATGTTCGATTTTAAGCGGGAGAGTAGGCCTTTAATGGCGGAAAGGAGCATATGTCATTTGTAAGAAAGAAAGTGTCATTCAAAATAATCATCCAGAAGGAAGTGTCATCCAGTTCTTAGGTAAAAGTTTAAATCAATAGCCGTTAGATTTGTGTTTGTGTTGTAAATTTTTAAATTAAAACTTTCATTCATCGAGATCTGACTACTGAAAAGGTGTATAATTTTTAGTCCCCAAATAATTTAACCAAGTATTATTACATGTAATTTTCAACAATTAAAGAAATAATAGCACAAATATTTAAGCAGAACATACTATGTTAACAGTTATTTATAATTTTGTATCAAAATTTAATTTCAATTCTAACCAATACTGTAACCTTGTAACTGACTAATCTATATATATATATATACATGTATTTTAATATATGCTTTTATGCACACACTTCTATTATAACATTTTCTATTTATTTGTTCATTCTTTAACTTCATACTGTATAATTCATAACAATCCTATTATTAAAATTCAAAAATAATTTATTAATAATGTACATATTTAATTAAAATAATAATTATACTATGTAATATAATAAAATTTCTCATGTCCCAGTAGTGTCAAAGTATTGACAATTTTTCATCGGGTGTGTGAATATTTTCGTTCTTTTTTAAGAACTTTTCATGAATTTTGTATATTTAACTTATTGTTAGACCAAAATTTTTTATTTTTTATTCCAAGTTATTTGAAATGTGCGATCACAGCGCATTGATTAATTTCAATTCTAATCAGCACAAATGTTGTAATCTTAAAATTGATCAACTCATTGTTACATGTATATATATGTACGTATTTAATAGTTAACTCTCCAGGAGATCAAGATTTTAGTAAGCAGTTTTATATATTCAATTTATTCAATTTTTCAAATTTCATCACAAAGTATAATATTTGACGTTTTGTTACAGGCGCTTCATGGCATCAATTCTTCTGTATTTTTTAGGGGAAATCCAATGGTGGAAATGTAAAACCAAGAATGTAAGAATCATTCATTATCTCCAACTTAAGATTTTTGCTTTGCTTTTAAATACAAATTCTCTTGTTTTATATCTTGTTATATCTGCTTTTCTTTAAGTATAAATTGTAATGTTTTATGTTTTGTTACAGATCCTCTACAAACTTCACTTCTGCTATCTTCTAAGAATCTTCAAAAGCGAAAAATGTAAGTATTTTAGCACATTGTAAGCAGTTAATTTATTGTAAGCAGTAAATTAATTGTATTCTCTATAGTTTTTTTGTCCATTGAAATCAAATGTAAAATACAGCTATAAAATAAAAACATTTAAAATTATTAGAATCCCAATTTTTATCATTATTAAGATTTTCTAAAAAGTATAAAAAATTATAATTTTTTCATGACGCTTACTCATCCACCATGGGATTCTCAGTGGTATCTACTTGATGAGAGTTTTCACAACAACTTTCTCTGGTCCAGTGCAGCATCGATGAAAATGTTCTTCACATCTATCGCGTGAGTCGCATGCATTTATGTCCCTTTGGTCACTCAATCATGCATAGTGAAGGCTAGTTAATATTAATTTAAATGGGATAAAATTCTACATGAGACTCATATTTGTGTTTAAACGTTTTAATTACTTTTACATAGTCGAAGCTGTGTCTCATATAGAGTTATGTAGTTAGTTTGGTAGTTAGCTTTAATATAATCTATTTTTACAGAAATTTAGTTTCCGCATTTTCCTTACAATTTCTTTTATTGTCCAGTTTGCACAATGATCAATTGATCGTTTTGCAAATGTACAGTGGAGGAACTATTTGTTCATAAATTCATGTTTTGAATTAGTAAATTTTTGTTCGCAATAGGAGGGTGGATGGGTCGCGGATAGGGTGGTCTCCACTCGCAGCACCTCCACGTGGTGGGACCTGGGCAATCATTTGACGCGTAATTACTAATTGCATTATTATATAGTTAAACAATTAATTATACAACTGATACAATTATTAATTATACAGCAAGTAATACGAGCTAATTGGCTGCGATCTTGATTAGGTGTTTGTGTAGATGTATTGTGTAATCCGTTAGATTAATGAAAAACAAATAGTATGTAATGTATGGATAGCTAATTTTGATATGTGAGTAACTAATGTGTAAATGTGTGGAAAATATTTCATCCAAATATCTCTTTCTACGTGTTCCATACAAGAGTATTTTAGAAATTCTAGAATTCTAATTGCTTTTTCTACGAGAGTTGTATTAGTGAATATGCGGATTCTTCTTTCCTATTTAATTCACGTTACATCGAGCTTTTGGTAAAATTTATTTGAGCTGATAGGTTCTTTAATTTTTAAAAATTCAGAATAATCCAATCTCGTCTTCAACATACGTATCTCCTCTTGCTTTTCTTTCATTATCAACCACCAATAATATTGTCGCGTTCTATGCTGAGTCGGTAACGTTGAAAGTGATTTTATGTTCATTCACGAGTTAACTTACCTTCCCACAATCGTACACCGATCATCGGTAAACTATCCAACCATACCTGTTTCGACATACTTCCACACTCGTCTATTCGAGCTTTTTCTTCTCGAGAAAATATGATCGTACCTTATTGCAACATTCTCACGTTACTGGGACACGTATTCAACAAGAGCGATGCGAACTATCACGCGCATGACAAGCGTTCAGAAACCGTATGCACTTTGACTTTTAAAGTGACGAGCGGGAAACACTGGTGAGTTTCCCTCGCTATGAATAATGATCACGTAGATGCAAATCTCATTCCATTTAAAAAGTCGATAACTCTTATTGTTGCGTGAAAGTAAGTAAGCCACGATAGCTTAGCTGTTGTGGATCTTGTCGAGTTTGCGCGACCGATAGAAGTAGTAGCGAAATCGTAACTGAAGAATCGATTTATTATTAAAAGCTCGTACGACGATTCGTTTGTCCTTTGTTTTTGGAATGTCTTGGTCGAAGCGACAATGTGTCGTGCTACGCTTACACTTGCGTGGATTCTCGGTGATTTTCACGCTTCGTTTCACGCCTCGATTCGAGCGAAGAACAATCGAAAATCGTTTAAAGGGGGTCACGATTGTGTGGATAAAACGACTGTGCGGTACTCGAACTCTCGGCTCCTTTGCAACGATTCGAGGATAAGAAGCGAAGGGAAACGCCAAAGGTTAGCCACGAACAAGAGAGACCAAAAGGAAGAAAAAGT
>KQ435896.1:254285-272462 GCA_001276565.1 Melipona quadrifasciata
CTGGCTTTCGAGTAGCTGCTAATGAACGTAACTGTAGCCTAGGATGGTTCGGTGCAACTTCACGCTAATGCCTAAACAAATGGCCAACCTCGTGAAAAAGAAGTCGACTTTTTTTTATTGTTGCGCCACCGGCGCGTTACCTCTTTCGTTGTTGCGCCAGAAATCTCGACGTAGGACTCTCCGTCCTTTGAATGCCTTGCCTCGTAAAAGAGTAATGCGCGTTGCACCGAGAGCCGGTACGAGCCGTTGATTGCTTTCCCTTCTCGCGCAAGGTCACGTCGAGAGGAGTTTCTTTTTCTTAAAAATTAACTGCAGCATCTCGTCGAATTACTAATGGCCGGCAGCCACTCGAGGAATTCTTTCATTCTCTGCCGGCTTCCCTTCGACCCGGTGCTAACGATCTCCCCTTTCATTTCGCGCGATAAAACCCTCTCCCCGGCTCTGCTCTGCTCCCGCGACGGAAAAATGCGAAACAGAGGGTCGGCGGCAGCGTGTTTCGAAGGCGATACAATACTTCGTTATTCGTAGCCAGCGTGTCGGGGGTTTGCTCTCCCTTGTGCCCCGTCATCAATACGTAGCCATTAGCGAACACGTGTGTACACACGTGTAGTTACCTGGTCCACGATTTGTGGCTACACCTTTTCAAGCTACGTGCCTCGTGTGAAAAGCCCTGGTTCCCGGTTAATTCGACGAGGATGCTGGGTTTGTTATTTTTCACGTTTTTCACAAAGGAGTATCGCCCGTAGCGTTGAGCCTCTACTGCCGTAGAGGCGCACCGTATTTGGGACGGTAAAATCCGAGAGAACATTTTCCCTACTAATTCATTTTTGCTGTACTTTCTTCTCGGAAAAAGAAAAGGGACGTATAGCAGAATAACACGATCCGTCGTATTAATTTTACTGCTCAACTTAACTGATGGTTTATTGATGGGAATGAATATAGAGAATCAAAGTTCTGGAAACTTGAGCCTCGGTAGTAAAGGATTAGGGATAATCGCAGTGGGAAGAAGGCGGAATGTCATTGTTCGTCGTTTGTCTCTTGCGTATCACGTTGAGAACGCCGCGAGAAAGATAAAAAGGGAATGAGTGAAAGGAACGTTGGATTTGTTTTTTAAACAATTCCTCGAGCGTTTCTCATCTATTGTTCGGGCTGATATGCAGTTTGTGTCACATACCGCGCAAAGCGATAACATAAATCTTTAATGGAGGGACGGTGTTGCGAAAGCACGAAGAATTCCTTGCCCGCGGTCACCGGCAGTCGCGGGCTGCTCGGTTAAAAATGGGTCGGTTGTCGATGTCATGGCTGACTGGCATTCGCGTAATTACCAGCGACGACGCGTTTCCGCGGCGAACAAACAAGCTTTCGACGATTTCGACGGTTTGCACGGCGATGGGTAGTCGCCCATGGCAGGAGGCCAGGCAGAGTGACGAATTTTCTTGGAAAAAGAATCGAGGAAATTGCGACTGGTAATTGCGATTGGGATAGCATCGTGACGGATGTGTTGGAAATTGAACGGGGGCCGCCCTTTTCTTTCGAAAGCCCTCCCTAATTGGTCGACAGCTGCCCGTTCTGAAAAATGTATGCAACTGTAATAATTACCCCTTTTCCTTGGAAATTATGTTAATATTTGCGATCTTGGGTTTCATTTCCTCCAGAATGATTTGTGACAATTCCTACGACTCGTTAGAACACGCGGATTCCTCGATATTCTTCCAATTAATATTATTTGATTAATTGTTGAACAAGTTGGAAAGAAAGATCAACAATGTCTCGTCGTTTATTTTCCTTCGTGATCTCATACTTTAAAAGTCCGTAGATGGAAATTTTATTACTTGTAACGGTATAACAATTTTTTCAAACAGAGAGCCAATTAACGAGGAAGAAAGAATTGTTTTAGAAGTAGGACAAATTCTTCGAAAATAAACTTAGAAACTTTCACATCTCGTTTCTCTTTCTCTCTCTCTCTCAAAAAAAAAAGAAAGAAAGAATCAATTACAAACTCTATTAAAATTTAAATCAAGGTATCCCTCGGTCACCTTAATATCTCATTAAAAATGAGATTGGAAAGAAACCACGCACGCCACGCTCTTAACCAGATTGGAAATAGTTTAACCACATAGAATCAGTTTCTCTGCCTCTTTCCCGGAATGTTCGTCGAACCTTTCACGACCAATTACCATCTCATTGTAACCTAACCACCTCTGCACCGCACGCATTATCTCTCGGCTAATTTTCTCGCGAGCCTTCCGTTAAAATACGATTCCGTCCGTTTCCGCGCGTAACATCCGCTTGGTTCGCCCGTGACAACGGCCAGCGGAGATGAGAAAAAGAGAGGAGGGAAATAAAAAAGATAGGAGGGTATTCTGGCGCTGTCAAAGGCTCAGGTCGTGCGTGTCACCAGGATGACTCAACGGAGCACGACCGCGCGTTCGACCGCGATTTGCACACACAGCCAAACGATGGAACGCGTCTTCGTACGATCAGGCCAATTACCTGTGACCCCAGTCGAAGAAACCGCCACGATGGCCGTTCCTCCCCGTGACTCACGCTAGTTCCTCTTCACGCTAGACGGCCATACATTCTCGCCACCCTGTATATAATATATATCAAAGCGGCCAGCTCTCTCCCAGTGGGTGCCCTCGCTGCGTGCGGCGCGCAAACAATAACGATAATGACTTAACAGGCCCCGTCTGCCGATGGATTGTACGGAAGGGTGGGCAGGTTCTTGATGGAAGTCACCGTCAAACTTCGTACTCGGCGCGATAATGGAGATCAATCTGGCCACCGTACACCTACGGTTATTTACGAAACTGTCCAGAAGTGGCCAGTAGAATGTTTTCGCTAACGCGCAAGATTAGAAGATTTCTGAAAGATTTGATTTTCGTTGCGTAGCGTAGAAGCCTCTCTGCTTTCTGGAAATGTAGAAATAAAATTACTTGAGCTTGGTATTGTTCGTTCTTTCGTGGCAAGGTTCTGTGGTACGATACTTTCATCAGCCAGCTTAATTACCTGCGCGCATCGTCGTCTTCCCGTGCGTGTGTCGTGAGTTAATTATTTCCAACGGGCTTTTAATTTTCCCCCCGTTGCGAGAGTCGATTTATTGGCGACGTTTGACGTAATCGACGTATTACGTGGCAGCACTACCCGCTGCCATTCGTTGGTCTATTAATGGATACGGTGCGATGATGCGTTGATCGAAGTTTGTCTGGAACGGCGACAGAGTATTTTCGACGTTCGCTGTAGGTTTCGTAGGTTCTTAATGTTGATTGTAAGGTGTGTCTCGTTAGCTTCGGTGCAGAGGGGTGGAATTTAGGTTACCGGGGAACGAAAGCCACGAACCAGCAGTCGGAAGACTGGTGAAATTTTGAGATGAAAGAATTCTTAACGAGTCTTTGACTTGGTACTGCGAGTGATATATAAATTGAAATAATTACGCGAAAAGAGAGGGAGAAAGAAAGACAACTGAATTTCCTTCATTCGTGAGATGTTAATTCTTCTTCTTGAAACAGTTTCTCAGATTCGTTCAAGTCGTCGTGTCCCAGTAATTCTTAATGAACGAAGGTGTACGTAGATGGGTGTACGTTTAATTGGAGAAGAGTGAAAATGGCTCGCGCCAAAGTCGGCCCGTGAAGCTTCCTACGTGCGTTGAAACGATAGATGAAACTATGCGAGGCGTAACTGTTTTTTTTTCCCTCGGTTGGCCGTATCGGGCACGCAAATAGCGCTGATTGGCATGCGGTTGGAGATTCGCGCGCAAACGGAAACCAACTGTTTCGTCGTGAAAGGGTTGGTCCCTGACATTGATTGCTTGATTGTCTCCGCCTAGGCCCCAAACGTGGCGATCTAGCGCGATGATCTAACGCGACGATGACCGTTCGTTGAACCCTATCGAGACATCGTTTCCACGGTTCGTGCTATTTCTGATGTTTTAGCCCAGCGAATTATTTCCACGCTGCGGAATGTCTCACGCCACCGCGAGCGCTCCGCTCCGCTTCCGTAGAAAGCAGGGTCAGTTTATTGCCGAATTATCAGTTTTCTTCGATTGTGAGTAAACGAATAAATTTTTGTTGGCAAACTTTGAAATCTGTTCGTTCGTTTAGAATTTCTACGAATATTTGAACTGTCGAAGAAAAGTCTTTGGATTTTTAAATCCGAGTCTTCGAACGTTTGGATATTTTAACTTTATCGAACCAAATATCTTATAGAGAATATTGGAGTTTCCAAATTTTTCAGTATTCGAATCATTCAACTTGTAAGTTCCAGCCTCGAGCCTTCAGACTCCAAACGTTTCGATTCGTTTACTTCAAAACAGTTGCGTATTGTACGTTCCATCGAGTATTCCCATCGAGTAATTTATTTATCGATTCGTTAAAGAGGTGCCCTTCTCGAGTTCCTCGATTCAGCTATTTCCTCGGCGAACGTCAGCCGCGCAGGTATTTCCATCAATCTCCCGTTCAAAGGTTTTACTATCGGCGACAGAGTGTACGGCGTATCTTTACGGCACGGGACCGGTCGCGATTTTATTGGATCGACTCCATTGAATTTCAATCGTATCTCCTCGGTTACATATAAAGTTACAGTTATACGACGGTATAAACTAGTCCGATGCTCGGGCAGCAGCAGCGGGGATGAACGAGGCGATTCCACGCGATGAATAAAAAGCGGTTCGTCGGATCGGTGTAACGCCGAACGATTTCTCCGGCCGTCGACTCGCGTTTCTATCGTGCAAACAGCCAACCCAAATGCCCAATTAAAGACATCGTGAAAGTCCTCGGAGTCGTGTGTTCCGTAGGCAATTTTTCAGCCACGTTCACGTTCACCTTGCGCCCGGGGGGAAAAATCTCGCGGCGTAAATCTTCCTCGCCGGGAACCTGAGGACTCTTCCACTCTTCCGCGCCGAGGTAATTGCTTTCAGGAATAACAATCTCTTCGGTCCCGGCCTCTCTCAGCAGCTGTTTATTTGCCTTGTCCACGTGCCTTTGTTTCGCTAAAAATTCCATCGTCGGATTAAACCTCCGCCACGTTTGATCCGGACGCCTTTCTAACTCGTGAAACTTCTTCCGGCGTCTTTGGGAAGAAAGCGGAAATTGTAAATGGGATTTCCAGTCGTTTGTAAAGACAGCGGAAACTGTGCTTGCAATGTAATTTATCTCGTTGAAAGTTTCGCACTTTAAAGTTTTATATACGTTTTGACATTTTTCAATGTTTCAACATTGTTCGAGTTACGACGTCGTGTCACGCTTCGTGGTGGGAATAACGGTTCCGATTTCGAAAGGGAAAGCAAATCGCAGCACCGTGAATTTGAATTTTTTCAATCTTGATTCTTCAAGCTGAAGATTAATAAATACCAGATTATACTTTATACGCGATGTAACAACGACGAATAATGTTTGCTGAGAAGAAAATCGCAAAGCAAGCGATAGGAAAATATAAGTTTAACCTCGAAACAGCACGTGTATTTTGCACCAAAGAATCTTGACCATGGTCTCGCGTATGTACATAACAATTGATTTTTCAAAGCGTCTTTCAACGTATGGAGTAGCAGCGGTAGAGGACGGCTATTTTAGAAAAGTGACCCCTGACTTTACACGCTCCTCTGAAATCTCGAACGGCATAATTACGTGACGCGATTGAAAAGGAAGCTATTTCGAAAAGGCTGAAATACGAAACGGTCGATACTGAGAATCGTCCCTGAATAGACGGTGAACAGCGACGGGCAAAATGACGGCGAGTCTGGTCGCCGAAAAGAAATCGATCCCCGTGAAGAGAGGAGCATTGACGAGACGACGGCGAGATCGGGCACAGCTGCTTCGGGGGCAGAGTGTCCAGGTGCTAAGCGCGGCACGCGACTCCTGTCGTCTGTCAGAAATGCATTAAAGATACTTCGGGATGAATGAGCAAACCGAATGAATGGGGAAACTGGCCGGAGGTGAAGCCGTTGCTCGAGGAATACGCGATAGGCTTGCAAAAGCAACTGGCAATTTTTATCTCTATTCTCGCGTGTCCGTCGTTTTGCAGACGCCTTTCTAGGAATTTGAGATTTATTCGAGACGCTCGAATTTATGGAAACAGTCCCAATTTTTAAATATTTTTCGACCGAAAGACGCCAGAACTACGTTGCCTTGTTAATATTTTTCAAAGTTAGATGTATTATCCCCTGCTGATAGTTCCAAATGAATTTATAATTGACACGCTGTGTAAAATCACCGAGTTAATCGATGATAATCGAAATTCCTGTAATGCACCCCCTCCCCAGTGATATTCTCGCATTAGTATCGCGATTAATGCGAAATATCGAACGTAATAATTATTCACGGTAAAAGCGCCGTGCCAATACCGTTTCAATGCGTCGACGAGTCGCTATAACGTAATTTCATTGCATCGAGATTGAATAAGGAAATTGACGCAAAAACTTCACGCCAG
Source organism: Melipona quadrifasciata (assembly GCA_001276565.1). Lineage (NCBI taxonomy): Eukaryota > Metazoa > Arthropoda > Insecta > Hymenoptera > Apidae > Melipona > Melipona quadrifasciata. Next base: position 260,709 of record KQ435896.1, read on the forward strand.
AGCGAAATTCACCTCTCGCAGCCGGTATTCTATTCCATCCGAGCGAAAAATATCACTTAGTTGGCGCTATTTATCGATCGTAGCCCCGGTTTAATACACCTTTAAGTAGAAAGTAATTGCCGAGCAGTAAGTAGCAACAGCTAGTACCATTATTAAATGCAACTAAGGAACACCGGCCAAGAGCGTGCTTAAAGAGTGATAATTCGCGTCGAGAAACGTGTTTCCGTGTTTCACATAAACTATTACCCTAATGGCTCGAGATGGAAACCGAATTGGTATTAGCTGCGCGTTCGACGGATTTACCCGCTCAACAATCGTTCGTTACAGCCGCTTCTGCGAACGCTATCGAGGAATTGCACTGGTTGCATTATAATAAAGATTGATTGTTACAACGGATGAAGGAATATTTTTTTGCAATCCAACAAATTTCGATAAATCTAGCAAGTGATATAGAAAGGTAGTTTCGACGTGGAGTTGGCCAACTGAATTGAAACAGACGGGATACACGACTCGTGCGTTTGTCGCTGCTGGTCGCGTCGATTGTGCAAAAAATTTTGCGAAAAGTTCGAGAAAAAACTCCTTGGTTTCGCGAAACACGAGGGGGAAAATGTGAAAAAAGGGAATTGAGTTCTTTCATTTCGGAAATGCTGCCGGACGATTTAACCGGAGCCACAGAGAGTTTTGAAATCAAGGGTAAATTTTCTGGCACACTTTTGGTCTCGCTCGGTATACAGGCCGAGCAGCAGGCAACTGGGTCGAGTCGGGCATCCTCTCGAAAGTGTTTGAGAGAAAGAAAAACCATTATGAAGTAAAACTATATAAACTCTCTGGCGTTCCCTGCTCTTATCTCACGCGCTCAAGTGCATCTACGTGCATGAAACATCGCCTCCTTTCTCCAAAAAAAAAAAAAAAAAAAAAAGTGATGTCAGAAGAATTACATTTTAATCAAATACGTTCGCGCGCTTAACATGTACCGTAAATTGTCGAGAAAATGTTTTATAAAAAGTCGTCTGTCGTCTCTCCCCGCGGACACCGCCGTTAATACGGTGTTCGCATTAATACGCGTTTTCATGCCGAGTTAACTGCTCGTTACGCGCGTTGTTTACGTCTTCATCGAAAATAACGAACTGCACTCGCCGCGCGTAAATATCAAACGAGGACGACAAGATTTTACGCGATTCGCGGGAAACATTAATTTTTTTTCTCCTTTTTAACCGTTGAACGAACGGTGGCTCGTGGCGTTTCGGGACGATCTTCTTCGGGCCAGGTTATCATCCTCTCAATATTGGAAGTTGGTTCGATCAGAAACCGAGCGTGGAGTCGGCGATAAATTCGATCAAGTTTTAATTAAATTCGAGGCCGGTCCCGCCGGTTTCCACCATGGAAAAATCTATTTAGACCGGCGGAGAGGAACGATCTCGGTCGTCCGAATTTGATTCATTGTTAAAAGCACGCGATTTCCGGTCCGAGACTCGTGAATAGTTCGTTTCCCGGCGCCCCTTTATTGGCCCGTGGGATTTCGACACGTGCACCGATCATTTCGATTTCACGAGTGTCCGCCGTGCGGGACGTGTTTGCAAACGACGGATAGAATGGTACGAAAAAGAGGAAAAAGGTAAGGCAGTTTGGGCACGACGACGGCCGGGAGGATATAAATGAACGAGACACGAGAGAGAAAAAAAAAAAAAGAAAAAAAATAGAAAGGGTGGATGGCTCTGAATGTATTAGTTTGCATTGGCCCGGAATGCGCAGCTACTACCCTCCTTCTTTTCTTTTATTCGCCTTTTCATCTCGATCTCGACGCGCAGCCGGAACGCAGGTCCCGCTGAAATTATTTTTTCTCTGAATCTTCTTTCTAAGAGCGATAAATCGACGCGGGGAGCTGCGTGCTTCTCGTATACCTCGTATACACTTTGGACTCCATCCCAGAGACGATCGCTCTCGGAATTTATTTATCAGATATTTCAACGAGGTTTCGTGCTTTCGCGAAATTCTCTCCACTCGACCGTAAAACACTCCGCGAACTGAGAACTTTCGAGCCACCTTCGACGAATATGAGAACCGGGCAAATTTCGATAGATTTGCAATTGGTAGGAGCTTCTTTTCTTCGTTTTGTTGTAAAGTTCTTCTTGTAGGCAACTGCACGAGCGTTGAAAGCGGAGAGAAACGAGGATACTCCGGACGCTGTAGTTAATTTGTAACTGGCATAACCGTACACATGTTCCGTCACACGTTAAAAGACGTTTCCCTTCTCTTTCCGAGAAGGAAAAGGTCCTCCGGCGGTGTGAATTTTGAGACCAGCGTGGAGTTTCCGACAGGAATAACGGGAATCAGATTCGATACCGCGCTATGGGGCGCGCGCGCAAGACCGGCCTTATGGTTGTCACGTGACACCGTAACGTCCGCACTTATGTATCCCTTGCCCTACGCTGTTTATCCCACGATCCCGTTACGGTTCGCGGCAAGGTGCGAAAGCCACCTATAATATTATAATGATACGTTCGGTTTTGCGGCCGGCTCTCGACGTTTCTTTTTCGCTGAACGGAGAACACCGGCAATCGCCATTACACGGTGACCTCCAATTATCCGAGTATTCGGCGTTCATCATACACGGACTCTGCTAAAACCTCGTCGGCTAATAGCTTGGAAATGTTATCTAACGAGACGTTTAGGAATTCCATTGGCTCGCGCGTTCGACTGCCTGGGAATTTTCACAGTTTTCTTCACCTTCCCAAGTGTTCGTGAATCCCTTTTAGAACTGGAATTATATTACAGACGAGTCATACTTGACCACTCAATATTTTTCAATTTCGAACGATTCTTCGAGAATTCGAGGGCCTGCCAAATAGCTTCGTCCATTGCTCAGAAGCTTCAGTACCTAGCTACTTAGAATTTAAATATTAGCGAAATCACATCGGTTGAACTTAACTTTTTTGTCAAACTTTGAGCATTTAATATTTTTCAATATTAAAAGAGTCTGTGTCAAATAGCTTGGTCCATTAATCAGCACCTTCCGTGTCTAGTTACGAACGTAAATATTAGCGAAACTCGGTTATTATTAGTCTGAGTTCGGCGATCTTCCGAGTCTCTCGCACGTTTCGAGATTCTTTCTTACTTTTCCCTCCGAGGAAAAAGAAGAGGCCAGACGATTTATATCCTCGCTCGCAACACTCCGCGAGACGCGGACGATGTAGGTGTTACCCAAACTTTTGATCGATAGTGTAATTACACAGCGGAGAAGCGTGTGCCAGCGGGTCACCCGAGCGATCTTTCTTCCACACGCCTTTTTCTCGCGGTTCCGTGTGCAGTTGCGAGCCGATTCGAACAATCTCGATACGCAATCGGCCAGCTGATTTATCTGTTCATTACACGAAGTCGTTTGTTGGCGTTATTTACTCTCGGCTCGATTAATCCGCCGTATAATTTAGCAAGCCTCGTTTAATCTACGCATCTCGCTGTTTCGTAACATTTGACGGGTTGGTTAAAATCTATCGCTATCTAAACTTTACTATCGCGTGCACGTGCGTGATCTTTCCGTTTTTCTGACATTTCTCACTCGAGCGCGGCACTCGCGCGTTATAAATCGCGATAGCGAGATCAATCTTTTCTCTCATCGGGAAACTGGAGGAATGCCTTGTGCATTGCATTCGCGATAACTAATTTCAGAGTCTAAATTAATTTTTAGAGGAGTGTCCAGGTGAGATAGATTCGACCGATTCGCCTCCGGGCCCTCGGTGTCGCGACGTAACGACTGGCCGATTGGCTGATCCAAGCGTAGAATCGGGGAACAATCTTCTTTTTTCTTTTTCCATTGACGAATCGCCGGTTTCCGCGAGACTTTCTATCTCGCCGTAACGTTGAGGAATGTTTCGCAATAAACAGCAGTTTAATTACGCGGACGCCGCCGCTTAATTGCAGCCGGGGAACATTCATTGTAGTCTTTGATTACTGCGGTTGCGGCGAACGCTCTCGACTCTTCCTGAAACGAAAGTATCCACGGTCATTTTTTGAAGACTCCGCGTCTAACTCTGTCTCCGCGCGTACAAACATCACTGCCGTGCGGGTTCGTGGGAACGTGGAAACTTTATTTTTCCGGGACATCGCGCGTTCTGAACTCTCGACGTAAAGTGGCAGAAAATTCAATCCTTTCTACATACCTCCGAACGAGTTTGAGAAACAGCGAAGAAGTCGATAGAAATGTCAAAGATGGAGCGAAAGATATTTTTTTTCTGAGATACATCGTTAGAGAATAGCTGCGAAGAAGCAGAGATATTGCACCGATAAATCACGCCGACGCATCGATAGCATCCGGCAACAACAACGGGCGAGGAAACGGGAACATGGTTAATGGAAATGGTTTATCGTTGGCACACTAAATCGTCCCGGCCGAATGGAAAAATCTGCAACTTTATCGAGCGCGAAATTTATGCCGCGTGGCTCGCGTGCGAAATTTTCCTTGGCGACCCATAAATTCCGATCGATTAATCCCAGTCGCCGGGGGTTGCTATCCCTATTATCGATCTAAACTGTGCCGATCGAGAGGCGAGAAAGCGACTTTCTCGCAACAGTCCCTTCTTCCACGTGCCTACCTACCCACGCGATTCGCCACGCTATTATTCACATCTGGGCCGAAACGTGAAAAAGAAGGACTCACCGTTTTATCGTAATTTTGTGGCAGTAATAACAAATGTATTTCATCAGGCCACGACGAAAGAGTAAATCAGCAATCTTCGAGCTAACTGCAAAGGAATACATAAAAGATTCCGTGCGCGATTCTTGCGATTTGCTTTTACAATCCAGCCACGCGGCGTGAAAGTCGAAAGTGGCGCGTAAAATAGTTGCATTTTGCCGAGCTATTCGTCTTCGACCTCGTAGAGAGCGTACGAAGAACTCTAGAATTCCTAGCGCCGGGCGAAGCGGGAAAAGCGAAAAAATCCGGGGAAGAGAGAAACGTTTCGCGAATCGTCGGACGAATGCGGCTCTGCCTCCTTACGAATCGCGCACTTCCCGAGACTGTACCGAATTCGCCCCAGATCCCAGATCATTTCGCGTACGCGAAAGCATGTTTAACCGGGCGCAATATATTTTCGACGACGGAGCACGCGCTACCCGCGAGAGGTCGGTTTTGCCCCGACGTCCAACCACGGAATATTGCGCAGCGCTCTGGGTTTCCCGAAAATACGAAGCTTCGCCGGAAATCAGAATTATCGTTACGCAATGGAAAGAGAGGTTGGTTATTAATTAACAAAGGGGGATATTCATTCGCGCGATTCGGTCCCGCCGGTGCGTGTTTTAATTTTCACGGCGTAGCGAGTTATCGCCATAATAAATATCACCCTCCCATCGACCGGATTTTCCATTCGATAGTGCGTATCGCCTTTCATAAATCTCTCCCCTCCACGAATTTTCTGTCGGCCGGGGCGCGCTTAGGGAGTATTCTCGACGCTGGATTCTTCTCTTTGTCTCGGAAGCAGACAGGCCGAGTGAATGGGAGTACCGGCTAGACAGAAGTTGCTGTTGCGCCGTCGTTTCCGATCGCGATGTACGAGGTTTCCACGTGTTTCGATGGGGAGCATACGCCTCGATATTGCGCACCGTGTTTCATAGATGGAACGGGTTAAAGGCACTCGTACGTAGCTGCGTCGGATCTAATGGCAGACCTCTGGAACCACTCGGTTACGATTATCTGCATTACCGTCGTTATCGTGCGAATTCGCAGGCAATACGCCTCTGAAATTTTATCCCGCGCGTGCAAAGAGGAGAAGCACTCGTGCAAAATGAGTTGGAAAAGCTTTCTCTCGTTGTAGTTATTTTCTATTAACCCTTTATCGTTCTTTTTCTCAGATAACGGCTACGCGTTATACAACTATTGTTTCCTTTTTTGGTACAGTGTCTTTAGTCTTTAGTCTCGATTTGAAAGTAAAGTGGAAAGCCTACTTTCGTTGGAAAACTCACACGACGAGGGATGAACGTTTCTCTCGAATTTTCTGTTCCTTCCAACTTAGAGGACGACAAAAATCTTCTTTTAAGGGGGTTTTATCTCTTGTCCTTCTGCCAAAAATTTTCTTCTTGATCCCGCAAACCGTAAGAAAAAAACTGTTTGATAAACGATCGTTTTTGACGCGTTCCACCCCTGGAAAACACGAGGGACGTTCATTAATCAACACCTATGGCTGCTCTATCGGTCCGCCGACACCCAGCGTTCGATCGAGGGGCGAAAGGGGAGCAGCGGAGGAAGGAAAATGCAGGCGAATGCGGCCCCACATAGGCCATTTGGCTATCTGACGTAGCACGAAAGTTAACAGGACGCAGGAGCATCGCCGGAATTGGCTGACCTTCTGGCTCTCGTGGTCTCTGAAACAACTTTGTTCTCCTCGAACCATTACCCAACCACCCCTTACGTCACTGGAACTGCCCACCTTTCTGACCGACACAAAGAGCGAATTTGTAAAGGTTGCATTATGTTCGAAGACCACCAAAACTGTGACAAGTCCATTTCTTTTGATTTTCTAACTTCTGCGTCGTTCGGTGGTTTGTCGAAGAGACAAACATCCTGACAAACATTCGGAGACGCGAGCCTTTTGAAAATGCTGCAGATAAATTCCGAGGTGTTTCGTCCAGGAGAAGCGAATATTTTAATTTGAAAAATAAATACCGAGACTCGTTGATGTATTGAATAACTGAGAGTTGAAATACTCTTGCGTATTTAATTCCAAAAACAAATGGCGCTGCATCGAACGACGTTCTGAATTTGACAAGTTTTACAGTTCCACTCTTTTATGAAACAACCGAGGTCTTCGTTTTGTTTCATCCAGAGCAGTAGCAGTTTAACATCGATATTTCGTTGGCCGACGTCTCGGCGAGACGCGTTAAAGAACAGGGCAAAAAGTTTTCTCATCTTCTGGCTGACCCGATTCTTTACGATCCTTTGGCCTGGTTTTCCCCGCCCCGCGCCTAATTCCTCGCCACGGAGACGACTTTCGAAGTATGTACGTACATAGTGCTGTTAAAGGATGCGAGAGGAAAAACAGAGAACCGTTTACAATCGGTGCGATCTCCACGTCCCCTCGCTTGTGCCCGGGGTGTCTGTAAGTTCGTGCACGTTGCCTTAAATTTTATTTTATCGCGGTTTTCTTTTGGCGGCCGGGAACTTTTACGAGCCACACTCTGGCAATAATTTGTGGCCGGTTTTGTTCCTCCAAGTCTAACGCTTTTGTGGAGAATTGTAAGTTGAAAGATCAGGGGGATGGGGACGTAACACGGAGGATCTCTTTGTAATAATTTCCAACGGGGATTTACAGTTGCTGCAATCAAGATGTAAAAATTCTGTACACGTGTCCATTGAAACTTGACTCGTTTATTATTGGAACGATGCAGTACATTTACAAGCGATTAGCGTACCTCACGTAGATATACAATTCGTACGAGTTTCGTTATTCGTGGCAACCATTTTCCAACGGAGGGCGAATTTTCGTAACATTGAATTTCACAGTCGCGCGAAAGTACTAGCAACTGTAACTGACACAATTATTATATCATGTTTAATTTATATAAATTTATATAAAGTAAAAGTAAAGAGATTCGTAGAAGAAATTTCTCGGAGCATTGAAAAAGTCTAGGAAGAGATTTCAATATTTCAAGAGAAAGAGAGGAAATTGAGAACAGAAATATGGAACGACATCGTGTGTACGGCTCGATGAAACTGCAGGAGAAGGTTTTGTAAAAATGGTAGACAGAGAAACAAACACGTCTTGCGTTACCCTTGCGACGCGTGCTTGTTCAAAGAGCAAACCGTTGCAAAATACGCTCGAGCGTTCGCGCGTGGCAATTTGAAGAGCTCGCTCCGTTTGGAAAACTTCAAAGTACACCCGCGTAACTTTTACCATTACTCATCGTCGACGAGGAGAGGAAGCTGCAGTTGGCCCGCCCCGGCGCTGCAGGTAATAATTTCCTTTCTTACCCGAAAGAAAACGGTCGTGTTTCGTGGAAACGAGGAGAGCGCGGCCTGTCTTCCGGATCCAACCCTTTCTGGCCGTAGGCGAGCAGCACGTGCCCAGAAAGAGACCCGAAGCCCGGGTGCCCGCGATATTAAGTATTCCGCTCGCATTGCCTCCCGCTGAACAGAAAGTTACACACGCCTCGTTATGCGGCCAGAAGCGGCACCGGCAGCGTCGTGCAAACTTAATTAGCGGCTGCGACCGGCGGACATCGAGAAAGGAGCGACAGACTTCGAAGAAGCCGATGATTTATCCGGCCAGGGCGCTCAAGCAGGGCGCCTTGGAATCTCGTTTCGCGGCCGTGAAAGAGGGCAGCTTCGATCGTAACGCGTGATCTAATAACCGACGATCGTCTCCGCGTGCAATGGAACGTGGCGGTGAAATTGATTGTTGAATCACTCGAGTTCGACACGCTGCTTTTGTCCAGGAATTGGAAATGGATCGTAGTTACAGTCGGGGGAACATCTCTGAAAACGTATATCGTTGGAAATGCGAGAAATTAGAAACTCGTCGAATTTCGGCCACTCCGATAGTCTTGGACAGTAACGCGCGAATTTAGGACAGACAAGTATTTGGTGTTCCCCTTCGTTTCTCTTAAATCGATACGGCGGTTCATATTTCTCTGTAATCGCAGCGTTGTAAATTAAAAGCCGGCCACTCCAAATCGCGGTGTTTTATCTCAAAAGCGCAAAGTATTCGAGAAATTAAATCGTCGATCGCAAAGGAGGGTGGGAGGGAGGTTACATTTTAATTCCTCCGCCGGGTAGCGAGCGGTATTAATGGTATGCGCGATTTTAATTGGACGATCCAAGGGACGTGGCGAGCGCGTACGACTGAAATCTCATTCGGCAGGAAATAAACGGGCCATTCACTACGGCTCGTTAAAACGTGTCGATTCGGTAATTAATCGCGCTCGTTTTTACGCCCTGTACCTACATGCGAGAGGGAGCGTAGAACGAATGGAGCGCGACCGGTCTGTCACCGATTTTATTTACTCTTCGTATTTTCAGTCTGGGCAACGCGCCCGTCGTGCGCGGTGGCGTTGGTGGGAAATTCACGCAAATGCAATCGCGTCGGCGTCGTTCTGCGATTGGAAAAATCCAGAAGGGAATTCCGCGCGTTTCTCGTTACCTCGACTTCCGTTCGATCATCGTTCGATTCCCTGGTAGCTCGTGCGCACCAGCCACTGGCTTTTATGGGCTACCGTTGTAAAGATCTGCCGTGCTCGGTCGCTGCCTCGAGACGAGATGTAAACAGGCCTCTCGTTTGATACCAGGCTTGTACGACATGCACAGCACACGGGGCATTTTGTTTCACGTGGTATCGTAATTTGCCTGCATCCGTGGACCCACCTCGATGTTCCTCTCTTTTTTTTCTCTCTCTCCATCGACACCACCGTTACCATCCTGCCATAACTCGAATTTACCGGCCGGACGTTGGAGCGTGGAATACCGGTTTGCTGCGAGGGGTAGCTCGATACGAAGGATGTTTATCGATAGCGATATGCAGCTCTTGTAGTGTCTGTTACGCAAATCGTAAATAAGTGACCGATGCGATTCGAGGGGAGAGGGTAACCAGCGTATATAAAAAAAAAAAAAAGAAAAAAATAGAAAGGGTAACCAGCATGTGTGAACATTAGGTCGGAGGGTTGACCCGTGACACGATGTTTGTACAAGTGTACAAGCTTTGCTAGAAGTCGCAGGCGTATATCTATTTTCACTCGGCATCTGTGTACGGGTCTCTCGAAACCATCCATAAAAAAAGTACCATAAAGCAACGTTGACGAGGTGTAAAATATTACCTCCCATAAAACTCGGGCCTCCTCTTTTCGGAAATGGTCGAACCACGGATATGTACGTACCTCTTATCCGACAAATAATCCCATTTCCTGTCGAACAGTGCAAAGACCCGATCAAACAACGGAGCACCATAAACGAACCTATCGAATTTTCCATCGAACCGCTCGTTCATCGAGCGGCTTTAAAGCGCTGGTCGGCGAAGAGGGATAACAAGTTTCGATTGATTTTCGGCCGGCGATGATTGCAAAAGCCACACGCGGGGCCGGCAACGAAGGCGCAGATGCGCTGCGTTTCGACACGGGTTGTCAATTCCTTCCGCCCCTCTGTTCGGCCCTCTCGGTGCGCTCTTCGGGGTCCCGGCCGGTATTTTCTGTCAGTCGACGGCAGGCCGCGGGTCGAGCTGGTCGAGAAAAGCTGACGCTCGTAAAATCAACTGGTCCGACACGCGCGCTCTCCTCCATTCTCACGCGTATACGCTTACCTCGCCACTTTCCACGTTCTTCGATTTCAAAACTCGCCGGAGAGGAAGACACTCTGACAATTATTCCGCGCGACGTACGAAGATGAAACGCAGATGGAAGATCGACGAGGATCGTTGAAGATCAACGGTGGAACGGTTGTCGTCGGACTTGCAAATTAAATAACTCGCGGGGGGAGAAGAAGAGACAGAGAAAAGAATGGATTCTCAAACGCTGACAGCTGCTTCGTGAGATTAATAACAGAAGTTTAATTGCGGAAGTAACGGCTCGCAAAGTTGTTGAAATTTCGCGAAGAAATTGCAATCCATCACATCGGTGTTTGCCGATAATCTCTCCCCCCCTTCCCCGAAGCTTATTACGCGGAAACTGAAGATTGATCAAACAGATCGATGAACGTGCGATGACAACCACCGGAAAGCTAGCCCAGCCCTCGTGCTCGAGTCTCGCGAGTCCGCAAACTTCCCAGTGATCGTACACACCAACGTCAAACTCCTTTACATAATCCCGAGTGATAAAATCCCGTCTCGTGGCTTCGAACTCGGACGAGACGTGAAAATTTGTAAACTCGGTCGACGGTGTTTCCTCGCGCGATTCCACGAGTCGTGAGCGTTAATTATCGTCGGCGCGGAGGGTTGATCGCCGAGGCGAAGCCGAGGAGAACGAGGAGATAAGAGGACGCGGTTGTGACCCGGTGCTTGTCAGAAGGCGCTGTATAAAATCGACGATAGCGAAGTCGACAGCCGGCAGTGTCGCGGGAGCCGCGCGCGAGAGAGGACGTGTGGTGGTCGCTGGTGCTAGACGGGCGGAAAACGCAGCGTGGAAAACTCGCGAATGCTCCCCACCGCGCCGCCGCCTTTACTCATCAATCATCTCGCGTAAGAGTCGCGTTCACGCGGTTCTCGTTCTTATCGGAGCCAGAGTTCTGGCTTCTCTCGATTGTGCCCGAACGGATCGATCGATCGACGAACCGTGCACGCACGTTACGAGTACGTAGTAAATCATGCTTGCGACGAGGGACGACGTGCGGTGCATCGTAGACTAATTAACTCGTTGTCAAGCCGCTTTGTTTCGATGCGGAATCGCGACGTACGTGACCTGGCCTGGAGAGGCACGGAATTATCGACGAGTCAGTGAGAACGAAACAGTTCGAAAGAAAGAAAGAAAGGAAGAAAGAAGAAGCGGCGAGAGACAGAGACGAAGAATTCCGGCGTAGGGAATTTTCAAAGTTCTCCGGATTAGATTTGGATTGGATCCGCGGATCGGTTCGAAACGCACCGCGCGCGTGTTTCCCAAGTTTTCGAAGGATCCGCGAGATGCAGCGAACGAGAGACGCTGCTGTGGATATCAGTGGAAAGCCGTGGAAGCCTTGAGGGATTTGCGGAAGGAGGACGAGCGAGAGAGAGAGAGAGAGAGGGCAGCAGTGGAAGCGAGAAAGAGAGGAGAAGGAGGAGGAGGAGAAGCATCAGAGTCGCGGGCAAG
>KQ435896.1:288337-323500 GCA_001276565.1 Melipona quadrifasciata
TCTTTCTCTCTTCGTACGTGTTTTCTTTTCCCCCCTTTCCCTCTTTCCTTCACGAGGCTCTCTTCTTCCCCACAAGGAGGAAGTCGGGCTCTCGGCCCTTGTTTTCTCTCTCGTCCTTTCTTCCTTGCACGTGCGCTCATTGTTCGACTCTCTTGGCTGGCTGGCTGGCTCCTCGCGAGGACGTTTTCTGAAACTAATTGGCCCGTCGCCTCGTTAGACTCGAAATTCAACCGCTGGATGACCGACCCGGTTAACGCGAATATAGCCACTCCTATCGTTTGAAAGTCAGCTAGTTAATTATCCTGCTGGTCCTTCCGACGATTTGGCCGTTTCTCTGAAGACGGGTGTAGCAAGTTTCTTCGAATTAATTATCACGAAATTCGGATGAAAGTGCAGATATTTGGTACTGGAGTCTGCTCGAAGGTTACCTTTGAAAATTTTTACCACAGGATACCAACCACCCTCTCTTAACGATTCGAAATCGATCTTTCTGTTCGCGGAATTTGTTAATTCTGCGCGGCGTAGTTGTCGATGCTTCTGGCATCTTCAGAGAACACGTCGAAAAGAATTCCACGCGACGTAAGAGTCCGCTGTCTAGAGAAATGCGAACAGAGATCGATCCAGGATCCAGGACGAGAGAGCACTTCGCCGCGATTCGTTCGAGTGGGTGGATTGGCGAACGGCGCCCACGCAGTTTCGCGACGCGACGCGATCGCGCGCGCGTGTGTGTGTGTGTGTGTGTGCCGACGAATCGACGAGAACGGTGGGAGGTGAGGCCACCCGTGGAAGGCGCGTTTTACATAATCGGTCAGTCGAGAAGGATAACGACGCGTTCGCCAGCCGGATGCGCCCGTTTCTCGCGAATATTCTTCGAATAGCTGACGAGCGCTGGCTACCAGCGGTGGAGACCGCCCGAGGACTAAACTCCTGCCTGAACTTCGATCCGTGTGGTTTAGATCCACCGCCACACCTACGACGTTGTACACCGCGTGTCGTCGAGCTGTTGAAGGCGCGTTACATCATCGAGCCTGTATACCCGTGTATTCCAGTGAACGGTGTGATCATCGCCCGACCGAAGACGCGGTAAATTTGTCGACACCGACAGTTATACGCGCGTCACTTCTAGCCTTCGATTCTCGATATTGACTCGTTAAAAGTCAGCTGTTCCGTTACAGCATCTTCTCGAGCGAATTACACTGTGAAATTTTATTTATTTATTTATTTTTTTTTTTACTTTCTATTAATTTCTAATTTTAATTTTTTAAATTCCAAGCTTGACTGTCGGAATTTTTAGAAAAAAAATTGTTCAGAAACTCGAAATAGAACGAAAATCGGGAGAAGCAAAATTGTTTCGAGGAGAACGGTAGAATCTCCCTGGTTAGTTTCGATGCCACGAATTTAGATCCACAGAGTGTACACGTCATCGAGGAGTCGTAGGATTCGTAGAAACGAAGGGGAAAGGTGTAATTTAACGGCGAGAAGGGGAAAGGGTCGAGGGGTGCCTAATCCCTCGGAAAGGAAGGATTTCGTGGATGGTTGGGCAAAGACAAAGGGACACCCGTTGATCGACGACACCAGAGATCTTTCGAAGCTGGAAGGCACATCCTGACCTCCCAGCGAGATAAACCGCCGTGAGACCGCCTGAACTTGCGGCCGTTCTTCGTTGCTTTTCGTCGATCGACCGGTTAATCTTGGATCACCTGTACAACCTGTTCCTCTCCCTTGCTTCCTGGCATCTCGAATTACGCCTGGACAAAGACAAAAAAAAAAAAAAAACAGAAAAAGAAAAAAGAGATTGGGTGTTTCGTTTACAACACGGCGGGTCCGGCGAAAGAGAGGAAAGACGCAAAAGAGGAAGAAGAGGAGCATCACGCGTTGATTTAGATGGTGTAAATCCTCCCCAACGCATCTAGGCGGCCCTACAGGGTTAAGATTAATGCGTCACTCGTGGAGGGAGAGATCCCTCTCGAGCCGTGTCAAAACACGCGGACCGAACTGCCATCACCGTTCACGACAATTATCGTCTCCAGCGGTTAAATACGCTTCCGTCTGCTGCGCTCGACGGGCAACTCGAGTGCGAAGAAGCGGCCTCGAACGAGTTAATTGTTGTTTGCCGCGCGTTCGCGCGAACGCTGAAGTGGACCGGGTTGAAAATGGAAGGAATTAGCCGGCCTGATTGAGGAATTGACCCGGATCCTCTCGGACACAGCCGACCGAGTTTTAATATTGAAATATGGACGGAGAGTGGAACTGATTTACTTCCACGAATCTTTCATCGGAGGGAGTTAAACTGCCGGGGGGGAGAAACCGGTTTGAAAATTTAGATTTATTTTGTGGGACGTAAAATCGGATGACTCTGTTTTCTATGAAAAAAAAAAAGAGGATCTCAAATTTCCACTGTGTTTAAGAAAATGACTCGGAATTCTTCTGAACTTTCGCGGGAAGCGAGAGGAACGTAAGTCTCTTTGTCTCGAATTGCTCCATTTCCCAGCAGCGGGACATTCGAACGTGTCGTCAGTGGAATTCCTACGGGAAGCGTGGCCTCGAGAGGATCGATGGAGGAATTTCACCAGCAATTTGGTGTTTATCGTGAATCAGGAAATTCGAGTGGCGCGGAAATGGCGGAAGAATGCCGCGGGCGACGAGCGGCAGCCTTCAAAGCGACGCCAGAGAAGGTGTACGCGCGTGGGATCGTGACAGGTTCGTTGAACGCGAAGCTGCCCATCTTCAAAGGGAAACGAAGGCTCCTGTGTGGCTCGTTAATCCGTTTGGCACTTGCCTGTGAACGAGTAGACGAGCTCGATATCCCGATCTCGCGGCGCGGACCTGAGACAGACGCCGAAAATCGCGCCTCGATTCTGGCACGGCATCTTCCCGACGTTACGTAATTCGGTCGTTGAACCGTCGCCCTTAGACTCTGTCGCGATTCTGTTTCTGCTTTCCGTCTTAGTCACTGTTGTTTCTACGAATTTCCGAAATATCGTCGACCAGTGCCGGAATAACAGTCGAGATCGTTAGCTCCGTGCCTCGGAGTCGCGGGAACGTTCGCTTCGGTTCATTCCGATGGAACAATATTCCACGGGTCGGGAGCAGAAGCTCGACAGCGTTATTGTGTCAACGGTTCGTGAAATTTCGAGAGTCCAACGGAACGAGGGAAGAAAAATTCGAGAGTTGCGGATTAGAAATCTTTGAGAAAGATTTCAGAGAGATTGAAAATTTTGAAGATCGAAAGATCGGAGGTTTCGAGATTCGACGGCTCGAAATATTTTTTCAAGGGAGATCTCTCAAAATTTCTAGATTCCTAAAATGTACACTCGCGACAGAAGTAAGCTGTTTTTTCTACCGTTTCCTTGATCTTTCGGAGCATCGTCCAACAAAGTGCTGCCGTAGGTCAAGAATCTCTGATGCAACACTCAGACACGCCTCAATTACCCGTTGACTCGCTCTTCTTTTTCTTCTATTCGCCTCCGCAAAAGTGATTCAACATTTTCATCTGACCCCTCCAGATCCACTTAACGATCAGTTTCTTCGTCTGAAAGTCACCGAGGAGTTAAACGCGAGACGGCATACCTGAGCGTAAACGATTAAGAGCCGGGCACGTGCTACGGTAATGGAAGAAGCATCGTCTAAATTCTGCCTCGATCGCGCGTTTCCCGACTCGTGTCACGCGGAGAATCCGTTTTCCGGTGAGCGATCGCCGCGCGATCGTTAACACGTGTCAACGAGAAGGTGAGTCTATCAACGTCCACTCCGAGGCTATTGTCTTTACGGCGAACGAAGGCACGTCGTCGATTAGGAAAAGATCGGGGGAGAAGCAAGAAATTCCCGAGTAAGTAAGGCGAAACAACGAGTGTATCGGAGAGAAGAGGAAGAATGCGATCCAGTTCTTGGATTCTGCGGGCGAGATGGGTCACATCCACAGTCTTTGCCATTTCCTTTTGCTACACGGCTATCGAGTTGCTCGAAATAAAACAGAGACGACGAGGGAAATATTTGCGGATATCGCGCGTTCGTAAAATCTTCCTCTCGCTTGAAACGAGTACGGAGGATTGTTTCAGCTCTCTCGCGGGCGTGAAAATTACACTGGCAAGCGAAAGAGTGCAAAATATTGAAACTTGCGGTCTTCTCGATGTTCTTGCAACAGAGAAAATATCTGGTCAGATAGTTTTGCGTGCGACATCGTGCATCGATCGTCAAACATTCCACGAGGGAGTTTGCACGTGCGGACGGGATTTGTTAGCGAGCAAAGGATTGGAAAAATTATTCGAGCACAGAGAGGAAGGAGGAGAGGAAAAGGTTATGATAATAGCGAGTGGAGGGGGAAGGGGCGACGGTGGAGTCGCGTTCTTCGGTTGATTTTTAACCGGGCCCCCGTGTACGCCCGCGGGCACCAACGACGTGGACTGGTTCTTTATCTGATTCCGACGCAATTATTCCTACCTCGGGGGTAATTAAGTCCGATGCAAGCCGACTCGATTCTGATAAGCGATCGGAATAATACAACCTTCGCTCCCTCCGATTGCACAATCCAATCGTGCCGCTCGGTTTTTATCGCCCAAGACCTTCTTCGGGATGGATTTCTATCTCGCGCGACTGTCATGCCGGGATTCGTTGTCAGGTCGTGTAATTACTCGGTACAATCGTGCCGGCGGGATCACGCAATGAGACAAAGGAGCATCTGGAATCGTCGGTGTCGGATCATTTGCAGAAAGCGCAGTTACCGTGGAAAAGCGTATTTTTAAACGTTCGCGTAACACGCACGTCACGTTCTGTGCCAATGATGTTGCAATCTCTGATTCTGTTGTATGATACAAAGTGATACAAAATTCAACAGATATTTTCAACAGATATTAAAAAGTAACTTGAAATTTCCTCCCTCCCCCCCCAAAAAAAGAGAAAAATCAGAAGGAAAGAAAGACGAAGGAGAGCCAATGGACTCTATAGATATCGGATAGTATGCACATACGTATGAGGTCGAAGCACAACGACCGTTCGAACTTTTGAAGCGTCCTCGTGTCCCTCTCTTTCCTCTCTTTAACCACGGTCCGTGGAATCGCATTTAAAATTGAAATCACAGGCCCCGGCTCGAGCCTTCATACGCCTGTGGTGTACACTCTCCGCCTCTCCGGTACGATCTTGATCATCGGCGTCTCTTTTTTCAAGCGTTTCTTTTTCTACCCTCTCTTTTTACTTACTTCCCTCCGTCCCTTCTTCTTCTTCTTCTTCTTCTTCTTCTTCTTCTTTTTCGTGCCTCCTGTTTTTCCCGTCGACTCTCGCCACTCTTTCTCATTCCGTTTGCCACTCTTTTTCCCCTCCGCTCGCCGTTTCACGTTTCCTGCGGTCGCCGCGTACGCGACCACACGGCGTCTCATGAATTTGCATGAGTCCGATCTGTCTGGCGTTCGTCCAGCACGAAATTCTGTTGGCGATCTTCCTCGCGATCGGTAGTTCATTCATCGATCACCAACCGCCGAGTGTTTACCTCGCCAGCGAGCCGCGATCCACCGAATCGATCTCCGTTTCGGTGGATCGCGGAAGTGTACCTGTTCTCGTCCAGCGAGAATCATGCCGATACTTTTGTTCGTTGTTTGATTTTCGTTGTTTGGCGCGGTACGGCAAACGGTGGGACAGCGTTTGCGCTTGTCGATGCGCTGCTTCCGATAGTGGAGACATTTGAATTTGGGTAGATTCGAATTTGGGTTGAATGTTTCAGCAGCGAATTTGTTATTAAAATTGAGGGATTTTTTTCGTCGCTGACTCTTCAGGCGCAGAGGAAATTTTGTTGGAATTTCTATCAATTCGAACGTCTAGTAATAGAATTTATATTTTACCTTCGGACAGCAAAAATTGCTTCACCTTTCCGTTAATTACCTCTTCATCGATCTGGCTCGTGTCGCAAGGGGTTGAAACTTGCAAATTCGGAGCAATTTGGGAGCAAAGACGGAAGACAGCGAGTAAACTCAGCCGAAGCGTTGCACTCTCTCGTTGCGTTCTCGTATCACGGAAGCTGGGACGGTCGCGGTTCCAGCAATCGGTGATCGTTTCACACGGCTGTCGGTAAATCCGCAGAGTGTGGACCGTTAGCAGCAGTTGGAGACAGCGACGACCGTGTGTGGCTTCTTGTATCTCTCCGGCGCGAAGGTCGGGACAAGAGGTGGGTTCACTGGGTGGTTTTGCGGTTGAGTCGTTCGGCCGACGAGGGAGCCGAACCGTTCAACAACGTACAACGTACAACGTGCCACGACGAAAACGACGGCCGCTTCTTGATACTTCTCTCTCTCTCGGACATAAGTCGCCTTTGTGTTTTTGCTCGTTTTGCAGCGGGTAGGTGCCGCCGCGACCATAAGATCCCCCGTGCATCTGACGCAAGATGGATATCGTATTCCCTATAATGCATAGCCGGCTGTATCGTGAATTCCGTGAAGAAGAGGAAGAAGAAGAAGAAGAAGAAGAAGCGCGGCTTGCGCCTCCTCCGTACGCTCGCTCACGAACTGTCTTTTGCATAGGTTATCGTGCAAGACCCGGGATACGACCAGGCCTGGCATTCTTTTCGGCCTGGCCCTAACGTTTGCCGGTGTTTGCTGCCGTTTGCAGCTTATCCGTCCTCTTCTTGCGACCTTTTCTTGCGTTTCTTCCACGTGCCTGCGCGAACCGCTACTGCTTCCGCACCGTGGAATCCTAACCATTTCGTTGCTGGAATTTTCAGGTAGCTGCGATTTAATTGGAACTTGTTGTTTGCTGGTGTATCGGGAGGTAAACGGTGTTTTGCGCGCGTGGAAAGATCTGATCGAACAAGTCGTCAAGTCGAGTGTTGACGACGCGGGAATAGGATAAAGTTACTCGGGACAATTCTGTTTGGGAATTCACGTTGTAATTTTTGCGCGGTTTGCATTCGAAAGCCGATATTAATGGCGCGAGAAAGGGTGAAATACATCGTGCGCATTGGTTGTATTTTCATTTAATCCGTCGTATTTTCATCAACGGGGGAGCAATCACTATATATATCCATTCTCTATCTGATCGTCGTTCGTAGCGCAAATTTTCGCACAAACTTTCTTCCGACTCTGTCTAAAAAATCTACAAAATAGCACTCGTGTCACGTACATTTGGTGAGAAAGTTTTGTCCCTGGTTTTTGAGTGTAATTTTCATCGAAAGTCGATAGTTGAACTTTTTCCCACAACAGGATCGAGTTACTAGGCATGAATTATTCGTCAAAAAACGTTAATTGGAACGCGTCGAGCAAAGATGTTTGAACACTGTTAACAACGCTCTCGAGCGAATACCGGAGAGTGTTTCCAAGCGAGCGGGATGCCCGTTTTTCGGTTGACTTGGTGATGGATCGAGCAGAGAGTTTCGTGAAAGGCGAAGGAGCAACGATATCCCATTCGCCCCTGGCCGTGCAGCTGATACTCGCATCTGCCGCGATCTTATTGCCCTCCCGCGCTTGTTCGTCGGGCGCGTTCGTTCGTTCGTTCGTACTTTGTCGGCGCGGTTTGTTGCGCCCGGCGAGGTGTTCGATTTATCGACCTCGATCGGAGCATTGTTCCGTTTTACAACCGTGGTCACGCAACGAGAACGCTGACCACGCTGCTTCTGCTCGAGATCGTTCGAGATCGCTCGCAGCCACTCTTCTCGACTCTCGTTTCTGATCTGCTTTCGAGAGTCACTTCCGACTCGTTGCGCTTGGAATCCTTGAAAAGAAGAACGCTCGTAGCAGCAACAGTTAAAAGACTCCCCTCTCTCCTCTCTTCCTCGGCCCGAACTTCCTTTCGCAGATTTGAGTTTAAAATTGAGAAATATTTATAGTCGCAGCTGAGAAGTTGACAAAGTGAACGAGATTTCCACTCGAATTAAAAGGTACATTAAATACACAAATGGAACATGGAATGGAATATTTTATATTTGTGTTAAATGTAGGATACGTGGAATGTAGGATATGGAATATATTAAAAAATATGGCGAAAGATTAGAAAACTTTAGTCGCATTAATTTCGTTGCATTAGTTTCGTTAATTAAGCTCAGTTGCAATTTAGAATAGAAAATATCGAATGTACAGTATATTAAGAAATATAGCGAGCGATTAGAAAAATTAAATTGCATCAATTTCGATGAAATTAAAAAGTCGCCGTTCATCCGAAAAAGTGTTGGAACTTCAATTATCAACGCTGCGTAGAATCGAAGAGGGAAAGTGAACCGGTGATTGCGCGGACGTCCGCAGCATCCGGAAGAACGCAGTGAATTTTCCACGCGGAGAAAGGACACTCCACGAGCAATCAGAGTGCTTTCCTAGGTTGCATCTTCCGAAACATTGAATCTCTTCGTGGGTGGCAGATTTACAGCGTTCAGGAAGCGTGTAAAGCTCGACTCGTGATCGCGTGATCTTGGCGAACGCGACCAACGTTGTTGTCCTCCTATTGAGAAAACACGGGCCGCCACCCGGAGGTGAACGCGGTACCGCGGTATGCAATTAAATCTCATGGAAATGACGCTTCGATACCACGCGAATGTCGCGCGAATTTCGACGGTGAATCGCTCGCTTCGCAGACCGTTCGTTAGCCAACCTGGTCGAATGCAAATGCGTTTCTACGCGAGGCGTACACTACGGGTGTTTCTTTCGCGTTGATCTCAGAAACTCTCTCGCGAATCCACTCGACTGCTCTCGACTGCCCGTGACTTTTGCAGCATTTGCGAGGGGGGCAACGCTTGTCCTCCTTGCGACACTGGAGTAGAAGAGCTAACAGGAAAGTCCGCGTTTTATTCGTGTTTCTTCTCCGTCAAGTTTGAAATTAAATACCGGCGAATGAAAGCACGTTCCTCTCGGGTTTCAGCGTTTAATAACGCAGTCAAATAGGAACGGAGGATTCAGTAGCAGCGGGACAGTAGTAAGAATCCCTTCGACTTTTGATAGCTATGAACGGGAACATCACGGAACGGAGTACTTTCGGTCTGATCGCGTGAACAGCGAATCTTTAGCAGAGCGTAGTATCCATTTGGAGGAGGGTCAGAAATGAAAGAGGAGAACGCAATTGAAGTTTCGAGTAATTGGAAGCTTCGCTCGTAACAATTTTCTCGCATTAGCAGCGAAGCAGCAATCCCTCTCTCGATCGCGTTACTTTAACGAGAGATAGGGGCCCGCTCGAGCCAGGCTCTACGTCGAGTACTACGAACATACGTGAATGTTCTCACGCGTGTTTCACCTTTTTTTTCTTTTTTTTTTTTTTCCTTTTTTAAAGGGTCATCCGTTCTCGCACGATGGGCGCGCCAGTATCAACAAACGGCCGCCTCTTCTTGGCGGTGCCAGCGAAATTTACGTCGGTCGAACGTGCGCACGTGTCCCACGAAAATTTCGCTGATCGATGACGCGTACGAAACACCGGCACGCCGGCAGGAAATTAATCGATCGGTCGCGAGAGGGGAGGGGAGAGAGCGAGGCTGTTATTTTTATTCGGGGGAAAAAAACAAAATATATCGTTGCGCCGTGTATGTATGTGTGTGTGTGTGTGTGTTTGTGTGTACCAGCCGGATACGTTTCCGTCGACACGTGCAGAAGCGCCGTGGGCTTTTAATTCGAGCTTTTAATTCGAGCTTTTAATTCTCCGCCACACGCGCGTAACGCCGAACATAAACGAAACTCGTCGCGTTTCGCGTGTCTCCGTCCCGTGACGGAGCGTTTTCCCGTGTTTCGCGCGAGATTCGTCTCGAATTCGCGAACGCAACGAGCCGAACCAGCTGCAATTAAAACGAATTATAAAGTCTTTCCCAGCCGTCGTGCCGTCGGAGACAATTACGCGATAAATTATGACAATTCCGCTTCCGCAAACACAACGGGGGAAACGACGAGGGGAACGCGTTCGATATTCACGCCCAGCGCGACAAAGCGGGGAGACAAATTCTTCAAGCGGAGAAAACATTCCGAGAACGATCGTTTTTCGGCGTGAAATTTAATTTAAACGGCCGGTCGCTCTCGCTGAAAGAATCAATTATCCTTTATTGCGCGTCTTTCAGTGGTATCGGACAGTGTGGCGTGACAACGCGTCGCGCCGAATGAGGTTTAATTAAACGTGTTGCCGTGGGTGGTCCGCGTCGAATCGTACTCTCGGTTAAGAATAATCACCAGATTATTCGAGTCAGCGTGTGGCCATTTTTCCCGGAGTTTGGCCAAAGCGACACACGATCGCGAGAGTCATCCGACGCGTACGTAATCCGGTCGTCCCTGTGACCCAGATGCCTGGAACGGCTTCATCCGTGGATAGCTCACATCCTTTTCCAGGCCAATCGTCGCTCGTTAAGTTGCAAATGAACCACTCGAGGAAAAGATGACGGCGGATTTCACGCGTTTCCTGCCGATCGGAAACGACTCGTGCAAATTGAAAATTCGCTCGTGGCGCGCACAGTGAGTTAACAATTGATCAACGAAGTCACCTGGACGGCTTGCGATAATTACGAAAAACAGCGTGACTCGATCTGCGTTTATTTCGCTATAATGAGTATTATTTGGAGAAGCTTTCCTTGACAGAGAATTGATCGTAGAAAAAGGTACGTGTATCCGTAGATATATCATACGTGAAATACAGGTTTCTATAAATTTATGAACTGTTTCGTTCGTTCTTCTTGTCTACGAACGAATTTCACTTCGTCGCGACGTTCTTAGGAATTAAACGTTCGCAGGAATTGTGCGCTGTCGTTTGTAACAATTGCTCGCTGTCTTGCCGAGTCAATTTCCTCTGACGTGATTTCGGAGTGACGATCGATCCGCGTTGCTCTCAATCGACGTTACGCTCGCTTCGGTCGCTCTTCGTCTCATCTTCTGTTCTCCAGGACGTACAACTGACTGCTCGTAGTTTTATCCGCGTCCTGTCTTCGTCTCCTAATCCGCGAGGCCAGCAGAGGAGTGAACAAGGTCGGCTCCGGCTCGCGAGCGTTCTTGTAAAGTATCTTATTCGTAATCAGGCTGATCAAGTAACCCATGATCAACGTGATCATCATTCCAAGCGGGTTGTACCACAGGTACGATATACGGTACAGATAGAAGTGCGAGGACTCGTCGACTTCCATCGGGCTGAAAATTCAAGCGAAATCATTACCAAACTCTGACGAAACTCTCTCTGATAAAACTTGGAAAGTTCCAAGAGAATTTTTTATGACGATCCGTGCGTCAATTTACCATCGAGGCACAGAAGGATGTGGAACTTTGATTAATTTCCAAATTAGGACTGGAAACTCTAATAAATAAAGTAAACAAAGGGACTGACCAAGAACGTAAGACCCCTCTATATTTTCCATCACTGATGCTACCATTATTCTCTCGATGAATCCTACAAACTCGAACGACGACAAAAGTCGAACAACTGTATCAAGTGCCGATCGTATTTCGAGCAAATCGAAGAGGAAGATGGAGTAGGTTAGAGGCGTGCTGTTAGAGGAGAAAGCAATATCGTATGCAATTCTGGAACGCGGCAGGGATTTTAAAAAGTGGCCGTAATCACGGTTTATTAACGCGTAATTAACGTTAGTTGCTATCGTGGGAAACGATGAGGAGCGAGCCGCTCGTGAAAGCGGCACTCCAGTCGGAAGAAATCGGGAAGTAATCGTTGCTTCTTAACCGAGAGTGCTACAGCCTGCCATCGTTCCACGCCCACGATGCCCGACGATAACACGTATCCTAGAGAGACTGCATTCGTCGTGTACCGTATCATAACTTTCGGTACATAACGAAAACTGTGTTGCCCCGGTAACGTGGTCTTCCGTTTCCGATGAATTCGTCGCGACTGCTCCATATCGATTATGCCTGGAGGAAATAACGATCAACAGAACCGGGGATGTTTACGATCTGTTCGCGTTTTCACTCGCTTTTTTGCTGTAATAACGTTTCTAGAGAGAGAGAGAGAGAGATTCGACTGGTAACACGTGTGCGCAATATTCCTACCGGAAAGGAATCTCGATGAAGCGAGAGACGTTTCTAGAAGTTTGAATGGATGGAAAAAATGATGCATGGAAAAACTCGTGCTCTAGATAGTTTATTCCTGATTCAGTTTAGCTTTTGAAGAAAGAAAAAAAATTCTATTCTAGAGCAACTTGAAGTAGAAACAGTCTCTGGAAACTATTTATCATCATTAGTATTGTAGTTGATTTTATAAAGTAGACGTAAGATGCTATCGAAAGTATCTTATTCTTGCTCTTTTAGTTTCAAATTAATGAATTAGTTTTTCGAATTAAAAGAATTAGCGTTGAAAAAATTTACCGCAAACGGTGTAGAAAAAGCTCCCCCTAGAAGGGAAAGCTGTTAATATATATTTTCTGATCTTACACACCAGGTTTACACCGTAAAAAGTTTGTTAATTAATAAACAGGCACAGCCCGTGCTTTTATTCGCAAAAAAGCGAGAACGTTCTCTCGTGTTTTTTTTTCAACTCCGTTAATCATTACGTCCGTGGATCAAAGGGAGCCAACAAACTCGATAACAGAGCGCAAGTAATAGCAACAGTTCTCTAATTTGACTGTGGAAAAATTGCCGTTTCCGCCTATTAAACGTCCGGCTTTCCTCCGTTGGAAACGAAAACAACCACGCGAAATCATTTTACAGCGTCGGTTTTACTTTCGAGCGCCGGCTCTCGCCATTTCCAACGGCGACACGCAGTTGGAAACAGCGCCGATAACAAGCCCGCTTTCTTAACAGGCAAGAAACTTACTCTTCGGGCAAAGTGGCGTTCCGATGTTGTTGCGCGAACATTGTGGCGTTGTCACAGCCTTCCACGGATAGCGGGAGAAGAGAAGTCGTTGGCTTTGGCTGTCCAAACGCTGCCCAGACGCACGTGACCAAGGCTGTAACGATGCCGACGACTGCCCCGGTTTGATTCGCCCTCTCGACGAACATTCCTAGCGTAAAAATTCCCAGAATCGGTCCACCGATCGCTCCGGAGATCCCGATGGCAGCCTCGACCAACGAACCCATCGACTGCGCGATAAAAGCCACGGCCAGGCACAAGAAGCCGTTCAACACGGCCAGACATTTGCCGATCATCGTGGCTTTCTCCTCCGGGAATTCCTTGCCGAATCGACGGCACGCGGGTTTCACGTAGTCTTCCAAAGCTACGGCCGACAGAGAGTTCAACATGGCGGATATGGTGCTGAGGCTAGCGCTGAACACACCGGATATGAAGAGGCCGGTGACGCCTGGCACCCGTGACATTCTCTCCGCTGCGAAGTACGGCATTATCTTGTCGAAGCTGGAGATTTTGCCGGACGTGACCGGATCGCAGTACCTGTACACCGCGTAGAGAACCAGACCGCTGAAGGCCGTCAGACCACCGAGGAGTATAGTGATTGGACCGCTGAGAAAAAGCGCGTGATGCGAAACTTTGATATTCCTGGCGATAGAAAAAGAAAACAAGAG
The DNA here is from genome assembly GCA_001276565.1 of Melipona quadrifasciata. Classification (NCBI taxonomy): domain Eukaryota; kingdom Metazoa; phylum Arthropoda; class Insecta; order Hymenoptera; family Apidae; genus Melipona; species Melipona quadrifasciata. The sequence goes on from KQ435896.1 coordinate 301,732, forward strand.
GGAAAGGAGGTTAAGTCTCCAATGCGTCGCAATTCGAATCGGTTGATAAAGGTTGACTCGAGACCAAAGACTGAAAACTAATTTGCCACGTTCGTGGAATGTCAATATTCAATTGTTGAGAAGAGAGTCGTCGCGCGACTGAGTGTCGAAATCGTCGGTCTCGAGCTGATTATTTCGCGAATGATCGACAACGCGTACTTGGCAGTGAGCAAGCGTTGAACTTGAACCTGGTTCACCGCGTACAAAGACAGAAATATGGTAGTGCCTCCGATCGCCAACGCCCACGTCGAGTGTCTCACAGTTGGATCAATGCTGAAACTGTAAGGAACCAACAAACCACCTTCGAACAAAGTCCAACACTTACGAGCGAAACTCGCGTTCGTTTCGGCGTTCTTACTCGAAAAATTCTAATCGGCCGTCATCTCGGGCGACGCTCCACACGTTCGACAAACCTTCGTCGAGGTCGTCGGCGGCGACGGCGAGGACGCAAGCGACTCCGGCGAACATCAGTATCCCTTGGAACACGTCGGTGACGAGGACAGCCTTGATGCCACCCACGGTCGAGTAGAAGGTGCAAATCAAACCGATCAGCAGCACGCTCATGTTCCCCGATAGGCCGGTGGTCGCTTCGAGGGCCAGCGATGGCGCGAACAATACCACTCCGGTGTACAAAAGCAGCTGCAGGAAGTTGGCCGTGCTGGTCACTAGTCGTGCTCCTACTCCGAATCGTTTCTCTAAATACTAGAAGGCAGGGGAGGCGTAACTTTTGAGTTTATTGTTGGCGAGAGGCTCGAGTCGAGAAATTATATACCTCGTAGACGCTCATGGTGTTGAGTTTGGCGAAGACGGGAAGGTAAAGGTACAAGACGATCGGGATGCCGAGCAAACCACCCAGATACAGCTGCACGATTCTCATGCCGTGCGTGTAAGTTTCCGCGCTGATCCCTAGCAGCGTGATCGCCGACATGAAAGACACCGTCAACGCGATCGCTAACGGAACGGCGCCCATCGATCGATTCGCTGAGAAGTACTCCTGTCGATAATGATCGCGAAACACTGTTAGCATTTATGATCGAAGCAGTCAGTTGCCAACAGACAAGCAGTCGTTGAAAGCAATAGTTATTCATTCACTATTGCCAAAAAGTAACTGCGTTCTTTTTGTATGCGTGGAAATGTTTTCACGAGAAGCAAAAACTATCTTTTCCGACAAGAAAGAGATTTGACGTCAGTAGTGAAATTTAGCAAACCAATTGTTCGTGGTCTTCAAACTTTGTCGTACAATTTCTCACAAGCTTCCACAACGTTCTTTTCCTTTTCGGGAGTAGCAGAGCAAGATGTGACGAAGAATGCGTTCCATTTTGAAATTGCCAAACAAGCAGTCCGTATAACGAGATCGTATATTTCCGTTTCCTAAAACAAGCTCGAACGATCGTTTGTCTAGATCGCAGAATAAAGTCAGTCGCGTGCACGTCCATCTGTTAGGGGAAAACGCAATTACTTTTTAGCCAGCTGTAATAAAACAAAGGCACCTCCGACGAGAAAAGAATCCCAGAAACGAACATCAATCGAGCCTTAATTTCTCTTTGAAGGAATTAAAAACACTTGCGCCGGAGGAACAATCGAAAAATCCGGTCGTGTCAGTCTGTTAGCTCCACCGCTAATTGGTCAACGACAAAGAAGATTCCGGGTCTAAAGTGAAAATTCCTCCGGGCAATCGGTTTCGATCGTGGCCCGGAAGAAAAACAGGAAAGCTGACTATCAATCCTCTGTATCGTTATTATCGTCCGATCGATCGAGTGGACAATTTTACCCGCGGTCCTCGCCGTAACGACTCGATTCGTAATAACGTTTCAACGTTAATTAACGTTCTGTCTTTGCGGTTATTGGCGGAGGTTGGCTCGCGGCTAGCCTCTCTCCCCCTCCTCCCCCCCTCGCCCCGATAAATTAAATATCGTGCTCGATAGTTGGCAATTTGTGTCGATGGCAATATTTACCGCGTAGCTGGACCGATCGGCGCGATAACGGTGAAAGATCTGAGACAGGGAATAGGGAATCTGAGGCCGGGTCTCTGTCGTGATCTAAGAACGTGGGTATGCACGTGTGTGTACGTGTGTGTGTACAAACATACGGAGAGCTGTTCGGACGCAGTTTATCACGTATATTGGATCGCGCGGCGTTCGCGGCGCGGACTCGACGTCGATTCGATCGTCCGTGGCGAAATTAATTTTCCAAGGGCTTAACCTCGGCCGTGCGTTGTCTGCCTCCGGTGAATCGGTAGTAGATCCCGATGCCGACTGAGATCGACAGCATTACGCCGATGACAAGATAATCCGACCATTGAAGCGTCGACGTGCCATTATCCTTGCCCTGCTCCTGCAAACGAATCCTCCCGTCTATTTTTCGCTCTGACTGGAACTCCCTCTCTTGCGCAAATTGTTGGTTATCTGACCCTGTCTACCCTGAATTTCTATTTCTCCTACTTAGTCGATAGCAGTGGAGATTAATTCTTGATATATAATAGGATGAAATTAGCGAGTGGATTATGCATCGAGTCTCGTCGGGTGAAAGGCATGCGAATGATGGTCGGAGATTATTTAAGAATTTAGAAAGTGTGATTAAATTAAGATATAGTTAACAGAAATTAAAGCAATTTTATTATATTAAATTATTGCTATTGCGAAGATACTAGGTACTAAAAAAAATTTTTTTTAAAATGTTTTTAAACATATACGTACGTTTAATGATTTTCTTTCACATGGTAAGATTCAAAACATTCCCTTAAACGTAAGGGGTACCTTACAAAATTTCTCCCTCGGAAAAGTTAAAAATGAATTGTATTTGTACATCAGAAAGGATAGTTGGCCATAAACAAATATCAAATATATTTCTTTTGAAATGGCCCGATAAACTCTTTTATGGCGTCAAACGGGTTAACGAAAGCTAAAGTTTCTGGCAATGCATAGTAGGAAAAGTTATTATTTCATGTACAAACTAAAGTGGAAAATGTAAGAATTCTGCTACTCTTTTGTTTTTAACCTTCATCAGAATGTGTACAGAATTTTCAACATCTGTTTCCCCGATAATATAGTATGATATTAATGTGTTTTAAACAAACGTTAGAATTGAAATCGTAAATGACGCGAAAGTCCGTCATCTATCGACGTGCTAACCATTATTTTACAAACGCACAATCACGATGTTGGACAGAATATATTGTTAAGACCGGGGGGAAACGTGCTACGAAGATTCGATCGTTTAACTCGACACTAGAGTTGAACTAGCAAAGAGAGAGAGAGAGTGAGAGAAAGAGAGAGGGGCTATCTATGGAAAGAGCACTCACGTCCATTCTGCAGTGATGGCATCAACTCGCGATATACGTGAAATTCGATATCGCGAGGCTGCGAGCCCGAGTATCGAGCTTCCTTCTGAATCGTTTTTCTGCGGCGACGAAGGGGAAACAGACCGCAGATAGCGTAACACACTGGCGACCGGCGGTGTCCCGACGACAGAACGAAGAAAAGCCGCGAACTCCGATAATACTCGGAGTGGAGAACGGTCTTTCGGAGGAGTCGTCACCTGCGTGTTTTCTGACCAAGTGTGCTCTCCAGAGCGAGCAGAAAAGAGGCGAGGATGAAGCCAGTTTCCATTACGTAAAGCTTGGCTCAGCATGTTTCCTGTCAAATGCACGCAAAGTCTCTCTCTCCCTCGCCCGCTTTAGCTAACGTTCGAAAAAGAAAAAGAAAAAAAACGGTGGTAAATTCAAGGAATTCAATTCACTCTAGCCAATCAGCTAGGAGGAATATTCGGCATGCCGGAGAAGAGATGGAGAGACAGAGGAGGAAGATTTCGAAGAAAATTTTGTTTGCAAATCGATTGTCGACTGTGAGTAGTATAAATCACAGTAGCATAGATCTGATATACGATGAAACGTGTGGAGCCTACGATTTAAACCTACGATTCGAAGGAATAAGTCGATTCAGCGTCGCGAATGAATCGATGAATTCGAGCTAAAGAGTCAGATTTCTGTCTGCTCGGACGAATTCTTGCCTCGAAGCAGAGCGACGGACGCGCGGAGTAGATACTCTCTTTGCTCGACGGGTGAAATCGCTCGCGAAAGATTCAGCGATTTGAGCCGTTTCTTTGAAGTCCCTTAATTGGAAACGGATAAAACGGGGCTGAAGCTGAATACCGGGAGGACGTTCGTCGTTCGTACAGAGCGACGAGTAACCGACGATTATCGAGGACGGACGTCGAGTGGAATTCACTCGAGGCGAGTGCTACGTCACTGTTGCGTCGCTGGTGCATAACAATTATTCGCGAGACGGTAGCTTCTGGTCGTAATGTAATTTCCTAGTATTATGAGGTACAATCGAGGGGCCATCGGCTATTATTCCGAGAAGGGAAGCCACCCATAGAAACGTACGAGCAGAGAGAGACAGAGAGAAAGAGAGAGAGAGAGAAGATTCCACGATCCATGGGAGGAGGAACTCGTCGATCTCTATCGAGGCTGCCACCGAGGTTATCCGGACGGCGGATCGAATACGTAAAATTCAACTCGATACGATTGACGGCGATCCGTTGGACGAACGGACATATTTTATCTTTCGAGTCAACGACAATCTAATATTATTTAATGGAGTGCCCATTCAGTCTCAATGGAATCTTGTCACAGTCTAAGATAATCCGGCGCAAATTCAATTAGGTCTTGTCTGAATTAAACGAGACCTTGTTTCGCGTCCATCAAGTAATCTACTGTTGGCCATGTGACTTAACTTGCATGAGCTTCCTACGTTACGTCTTGGACGGCGTGTTTTGCGTTTCCGTGCAAATCCGCCCGAACGACGGAGCGTCAGATCACGCGATATTCAGACGCTGTGGAATTTGGAGAAACAATTTGAAATAAAGGAAGAACGTGTCGTCAATTTATTGAAAAAAAATTTGGAATAATTTTGAGAAAAAGTTCAAAGAAGTCTCGATGACGACGCAAACCGAGTAAAAATTTAATTTTGTTATCATAAATTTTACAATCTTCGTAACGTTCAAATAAATCGAGTTTCAGCTTACTTAATTACCACAAATCGTTTGAAAAAGATTGCAAGATCCACCTTATCAACGTCTCGCGCAACGAGATTGCGAGGAGGTAATCGATTTACGAGCACTTTTCCCTACGACTTTTGATACCGCGTTTCGTCCCGACGCGAAGAAGAGATCTCGGACCCATTTAACGCGAAAGGATTGACCGACGCGCCGCACGATTTGTCGACTCGAATTCATTCCTTCCGACGTAATTGCACGATGCATGGTACACCGGAGGTTAATAGAGATCCCCGTTCGAGACTCCGTCCAATTTTCGACATTGCTGCCCGACCTCGGCTGGCCGAGGCTCGTTTTACGCCGATGCTGCTCGCCCCACGAACGAACCAGAGGAGAAAGACGACGGACAACGAAAGAGGAGAAAAGGAGGAGCCCCGTAAGTGGCGAATTCCCGTCATTAAGTCGTTAGTCGGACGCAGGACAGCAGGCTAACCGTCGGTTAACTGGCTGCTGAACTTGATCGACCAATCGTTGACCCTCGTGGCCGATCGAAAAATTTACCATGTGTTGCCCGTCGCCTTTCAACCCCTGTTTGTTTTTTCTCCTCGAGGTGCGTTTTTATACTCTGCCGAGAGATCGATGTAACGTACGGAAAAGCCAGTATTGCAAAATACACACGAAGAACACGAATTCACGTGGTTAATGACACGGCAATCTTGCAAAGATCGACAGACGAACTTCAGAAACGTCTTGGAGCTTCGTTTTGTTCGATAAACGGAAATTGCGAGGGCGAAACTTATAGAGATAATTTCGCTACCATCGTAAGAATTTGCATGGACGAATCTAAATTTGCAAAGGAAGATCGCACCGACTGCAGAATAGCGAGGAATGAAAATCAATTTACACGCTGAGAAGTCGGGTGTACAGCGTACATGATCGAAACACTCGAGTCTCTGGTGGAGGCAAAATGTTTCTTCCATTCGAATCTTGTATATTCTGCGAGTCCACACGACGGAGGATAGCTCACCGTGTTGGTCAAGTTGACCGAGCAACCGGTGATAACCATTGTCAAATATTGAGTTTAGAGAGAAGCAATCTCTCTTTTCCAGAAGCGGAGAAATTTTGGAGAAAACATTGCGACGTTATTGTACAATCTGTGTGTGTTTGTTTGGCTCCTTTCGCTGCAAGAGCAAGAGAAACGCCGTTTCCATCGGGTCGAGATCCGACAAATAATAAAAGTGCGAAGATCGCTAAACCCTCGTGAAAAAAAAACGCGAGCCTCTCTCTCTCTTTCCAGATCTCGCTGTTTAGATAATCACGACGCGTTCTCGCTCCGTGGTTTCCCCTTTTAGTTAGTTAGACGCGGACGGAGATGAGACACACTCCTAGATTGAAGATCAGACGTGCTTTTACTGAAAGCACGCGCTGCTCCGCGCTCCAAGGAGATGCTCGTTACTATAGTTGGATACTCGGAGTAAGACGTCTTGAAGCGGCTTGTTTAAATTCGTTTACAGTCGCACGCACGTTTCTCGCGTACCGCGCGAAACCTTAATTTCGTCGCGAAGCACATGCGTCCAAGTGTTATAATTCTGGATCGACGTCGATCGCTTCTCAGACAGATCCTCGCTGGTTGAGACATTCGAGTGCGAAAAGCTTTCAAGGAATGTTCGTGGTCGTTTCGTTGAAAAACACGAGTGCGACTCGCTTACGCGCGTTTTAACGTCGAAGCGTCGACAAGTAGCCGGTGTAACGGCTGCCCCACTTACGAATAACACTTTACAATGCCGCGTATATTTTTACCGGTGCGATAATCCTAAGGCCGTGCACGAATCGTTCCCCTGGTATCGCTTGGACGGAAATTTTGCAAACGATTTCACGCTGTGTTCGCGGTTTCAAGTGAACAGAGTTCATAAAAAGAAGCGCTAAATGTATTCTAGACCTGATTAGACGTTTAAAATTCACCTCTCAAAATTTTTCGCACGTACAGAAATTACGCGGTAATAAAATTTTTGTCTTCTTCAATCTGCCACTCTTAAATTTGCAGAGTTTCTAGTCAAACTTGAACAGTCGGTTGAAGAATTGAAAACAAAAAAAAAAAAAAAACCGTTTTTAAACACTTTTAAACGATGATATTTCGACTCTGACAAAGGAAGTCACGAATGTTTCGTTTGGTCGAGCACCGTGACGAGCGATGATTTGATAACGAGCGTGCTCGCGTGCTGCGTCGAGTTTCTATAATTAATTAATGAAACGAGACTTGTCGTGTCTCAGTTGCCTCTCGCGCTAAGCACGAGTTAGCAGAATTTTCGTGGTTCAATTTGCTTCCATCGTCGTCTGACGTTCGACGCCTGTTAAAGCGTAACACGCGACGACTTTATCGGCTATTACGGCTCGAGCGATTATCTCTAATTATGCATTCGAAAGATGATAGCAACAATGCGAGGCGAATTTCTATTAGCCTTCGTTCTCGAGCTACGCGAGCGCACTTGCAAACGATATATCGCATTTAACGAGTTCGTCAATTTGTTTGGACTTGTTGCCGCGAGTTGGAATTACAATCGAGGCTAACACGCGCGAGAGATGCCTCTTCTAGCTCGTCCATGGTCGATATGCGAGTTTATCAGATCAGAATCTTTGGATCAACGAAGAGGCATTTGTGTCGGATGATCTCTCGAAACATCTTGTTCGTGAATACTAAAAACAACAGTTGCCGTCGAGCTGCACGGTACTCTCAACGGAGTATCAATCTCACTCGTATCAATTTGCATGCATATTAATCCAGAGGATAACAAATCAAATTCCAATCTTTCCCGGTGTTGCCAAATATCGGGCTATTTTTGAAATTTGGGTCAACCTGGACGAAAGATTCGACGCAAGGTATGGAAAGCGATTCACGGTCAATCGGTGTTTCTCTCGAAGGTTGGGCAGAGACAAAGACGAGGAAGAACGTGGCGCGATTCTTCGTCGTCCGTGCAACCATCTCGCCGCCGAGATCCAACGAGATAATGTTCGCAGCGGCTCAACTAGTTGGTACTCCCCGCACGAGAAACGATCTTGCGTAATTCGATCATTTGCATCGATGATGCATCGTCGCGTTATGCGCATCGGAACACGCGCTATCGCGGGGTAGAGCCCCGCTGTCAATAATTATGCGTCTCGCGGATCTGAATCGTTAACGGAATGTGGGCCGAGCTCGTGGATGTAAGCGAGATAGAAATTCCGATATGCGTTCCGATCCGAACGAGTTTCGCGCGCGGCGAAAATTTTCAACCGGTTAATCCCAGCAGAAATTATCGAAAGTACGGTGGCGGCGGCGGCGGCGGCGGTGGGTCGCGCTGTTTGGTTAACTCGCGAAAATATTGGTAGACGGCTTTTGTAACACGGCCGCGGTTGAATGGGCCGCCATACGCCGTACGCCGTACGCCGTACGGTAATGGAAAGCGGGTTGGGTCGTCAGATTTAACGACGCCTCTAATATTAACGCTCTCCGTTATGTCGCCGTTTAGCGTTCGCTCTGCATGCGAATCAGGGAACACATAGCTCTTTAGAAAACGCTCGTTCAACTTGATTTTCATTTAATTCCCCGCGTCTTTGCGATGAAACTGCTGCCACGAGATTAACCATACGAAATATCCATTTGACTTTTCGCGAGTATAGAGGCCCGCTGCAAAAACCATTCAGCATGTATTGTGCTCGATTTTGAAAGTCGGATGTGCGAAGCTCCCGATCAAGATCGTTAAATATCTCTCTGACCATTAGGTTTACCGGCTTGATACTTTTTTTTTTATTTGGAATGTAATGTTACTTCAACTAAAGAAAATTAAGGAAATTTCGAAACCCGCTATATTTTGTCTTCTTTAACATACAACTTTTGCAATGAACAACTTGTTTCATTAGACGCGTAATTTAAAAGTTATTTCAAGTGTGCATGTTACGCGAATCACTTGTTCGCACAGCTGCCGTTTGAAGTTGAATCCGATACTGATCAAAGCAGCTTTCGATCTCTTGTATTTTTTTTTTCCATACTGTTGAAACAACTATAATAACACGGGCATTTTTGTTAAATTTCGTTTTCATCGATACGACATTTGTAACTTCCTTTTATCTCACGGAACGAAATTCGTGGCATCAAAAAAAAAAAAAAAAAAAAAAAAAAAAAAAAAAAATTTTTGATTCCACTGGAATTGCTCGTCACGAAACTCGTCAGAGGGCGAGGGATTAATAGACCGACAGACGATAGATCGACGATCGATAACCGGAGCATCGGCGTACAGAGAACGCGCGCAAAGTCGTCGCGGAAACACGAGAAACGCGCGAGAGCAATTTCGTGTTTTCCGCCTTCCGGTTCGTGTTTTATCGGCCAGAGTCAACGAAGAAGAAAGGGTCAGCGATGAGACGAGACTTGGATTGATGTGTAACGCGTGCACGCGGGGCGCGGGGCGTGTTCCGCGAGCGTGTAATCGCCGGTGGAGAATTTGCCGAAGGATTAATGCCCTTTCAGCCGGCCGATCCGGAGGTGCTTCGTCTTCCTAGTCCCGGCCGTGTTTCATAATCGGCCGGCAGGCCCCGAGCGTGGCTAACCGAGCGCGGAATTTGTTTCGTAAATCAGCCGTGTAGAATCGACGAAACACGACGCGCGGTACACCCTTAACTCGCGCCGCGTGAAATTTACGATCCTCGCTGGAGGAAGGAACGTTCCTAAAAACTCGCGAAAAATCGCCGATTCTCCGCGCTGTGCGTTTGGTTCCCGTAAGGGGCTTCTGCCTTGTCATCGTCCCGCGCGTCACTTTTCCCGCGTGGCCAAGCGGCTCGCGGTGCGTTTGTCCCGAGGATCGATAATGCGTGGTTGCATCCTTGAGGAACTTGAAACTGCTTTTATTTGTCGGCGACACGCGATGACCCGCTCTTACGACGACTCGACTCGCTCGTCCACCCGTTCCGGAGTTAATTATCTCTGACCGACGCGTAATATTCTGGCCGAGGAATGGTCTGGCCGAGTCACGTGGCGCTGGTAATGCCGGAAACGTGTCCTTGAAGAATCGCCGGAGATGATGATTCCGCGAGGAGGTGATTGCGTGACTTTTGCGGCGAGCTCGATCCTTCGACGACAGAGCGTCGGCTGGCTCGTTTGTCCTCTTCTTTTGAATATTTGTTGGAAGAAGAGCGGAAAGAACCTAGATCAGCGGACCTCTAGGTCGTCGAGACGAACGTGTAAGAAGCAGAAAAAGCAGATTGTATAGTATAATAGAGAAATCGTTGGATTGTCAGATTCCTGTGAAAACTCACAAATTGGTTGTTTAATCATTACGGTAACTTTGGGTACTCTACAATTCAAACAAAATTTGTTTGTTTGAGTGTTAAGTCGCTTCGATGTGATCGAAAAGGCAAAAGTTGCCAGTTCATTATCAAATGTTTGTATGTTCGCGTACGTATCAGGTGATGTCGTGCTTAATAAAAGTACAATGCTCTTTCTTCTCTGGTTCAATCACTCTAATGGCAGTCGGAAAAATGAAACTGGCGGGCCACGGGTACGTTACAAAAACCGAGTCAGAAAAGTAGCATCAGTGCCTTTCATTTATTATCGTCGCATTTATTTAAGTATTCTCTGGGATTCACGAACGAGATAACCTGGAACTCGTTCCTACGAAAAGGGAGCGCCGAGTCGTTAATGGCACCAATGTCTTCTTAATGGATCCGTTTAACAAGTCGAATTACGAGGGTACGACGTTGACGACAGACCTAAAATTGCGCCATGTTCTTCCGTCAATCATTATTGAGTGACAAACCGATTTACAAGCTGCGCGAACGCGGCGAGGTCGAATATTTGCTGGACCATCAATAATGGTGGATCCTCCGTCATTAACTGGTCCGTTCAGACGAGATCTCTTTCTCTTTCAAAGAAGAGAAAAGAGGAAGAAAGGGTATTTATTAAAATTATCGATTGATTCCACTATAAGATGATCGAAGTAACTTTTAGCTGACCTGTTATATTATAATTTTTCTGACATCATGATCCGTAGCATATTTTTTCCTTTTTAAACTTGAATGCATTACAATCTGTATTATCAGCAAAATTCTCAAGGTACAATTTCTGGTTTCTCTTGGATGATAATTCATTAACCAACGATGCTAGCGAAAATTGTAGCTACACGCTTCTCTCTTTATCACCAAATGGAGCGATTGGCTAATTCGTAGCACTGAACATCGACTTCACATATTTTATCGTCAAAGTTGCTCGAACCATTGTTGAAAGGAATTTATTATCGCTGATCGCGAATTTCATTGACAGCCTTACGATGCTCCGAGGTGCAAAGTTACTGTTCCAACCGTGCATAATTAAAGACGTTTCGCGGTGTAGGGTAGAGACTTCAAACGATTTCTCGTTGAGAATCAATTTGACGTTTAATTCACTCAGTACCTTCACGCCATTGCGTCGGTGTTTCGCTGCACGCTCCGTTTACTGTTTATTCCGCGAGAAATTCGCGGCCGAAGGTATCCATTACCGTTTAAAATCCTGTTTTACGAGCGACAATCGATATCGTGGCGAGCGCGTTGAATAAACCTGACAATGAGCGCTGCGTCCGTTCAACGTCGTCCGAGAATCCCGAGATCCTTGAATCTGCTCTTCGTTTATCTCTGTTGGGCTGTTCGCGCTCGGAGATCACGCGAAATCGATCCACTTTTAATTTGTACCAATTAGCTGGAACAACGAGAACGCGGCGTACAAGCCGACACCAGAGATACTCGGTCGAATGAAATAGTTACGAGGTCGTGACTAGCTGTGTCGAGCGTGTTCGTGACTGGCGGCGGCGGCGGCGGCGGCGGTGTGTTTCTCAATTTCAACCGTCGTCGAGCTGTGCTCTTCAATTCAATTAGCCAGCTCGCGTAAAACTCACCCGCCGAGTATTGGGCCGATAAACGTCTGCGCCACGATTTGTGAAATTTATGGGCCCTCGTGTCTTTGGGCGAACGGTAGATAAATTTCATGATTACGAGCTGAAGAGACAAGTGAATAATTGGGCGAGTAATTTTCGTTTAGGCGGAGAAAATTATTTTCGCGACATTTCTGTCGCGAGCTTGGAAAATATCGGTGAGCAATTTTGCGTTCGTTTAGACGTTCCGTGCATTTGATAATGTAAGTTCGGGACGGGTTATAATTATATCGGAGAAAAATTTCTTACTGCTCAGACAGCTGATTAGTTGGACATTGACGGTGAGTGTATGAATAGAAACAGTGCCTTCATTGAAAGACTGGCGGGTTTCTCGTGGGATCTTCGTTTCAATAATTCACGATTGTACGAGCGAGAAAAGAGGCGGCGATGGAAAGGAATGGCGATGCGTCCGAATATAGGACACCGCAATTACGCAGAACGCAAGCATTATCGCGTTACATAACCGAGCGAGCATAGACACGTCACGACGCATCTTTCTTTCCGATTTTCCATGGATAAGTACAGAGACAGAGACAGAGACAGAGAGAGAGAGAGAGAGAGAGAGAGTGCAAATTAACCTCCCATCGAATTCGGCTTTCAGACGTATCATCAATTTTTACGATACAACGCGCATGTTACACGTTTGTGCGCAATGATCACGCTTCAGAAATCAACCTTGGGAGTTACGTTTCACGAAAGAGAAACTGAAAGATGACAAACGATTGACTCGTTGAAATATCAAGCAAATTCGTCGTTCCCTCGTAATAAATCCTCGAGACTTCAGCGCATAATTATCTTCGTTCCGTCGACTAGCGTTAATGGTTAATTAACATGTTGAATTACATCGTCAGCGATCAAATTGGTGGAGATGTTGACATGTGCCAAACGCAGAGAAAATGGCGGGCGTAATGTGCGTACGTGGGTTGCGTAACCCTTGGCCGAGTGTGTGTGCAACCAGCGATCTCTCTCTCTCTCTCTCTCGATAGATGCGTGGCTTCATCGCTTTCACGATTGATATTTCTTGCGAGCCACGTGACGACGCGGATAACCCGTACAGGTGCGTACGTGAATGGTTTTCTGAATGGGCCGCGCGGATGGTTTAAATGAATCGAAAGATCACGATACCTGGTCGTGACAAGTTTATCGATATAGGGTTCTTGAAAAAATTCCGCGCCACTTTCGAAAAAGTTCCTCGGGAAAATTTCGAGGAAGAGAGTACGCGATAGGCGGAGGACGACTCGAAAGCGATTGATCAGACTCGTGGCTCGATTTCTTAAGTCCGACAGGCTTCGTGCAACGCACGCGTGATTCACGCGCAAGAAACTCTTTGCAAGAACACGCGTCTGCCTTCTCTTGAAACCGATTCAGTGTTCAACGACAGGAAGTGCGCAACATATCTAGAATCTCCGTTGGATACACACACGCCGGAGCAATTAATCGAGGCTCGACGTGCCGGCAGTCCTTGACTCGGGTCCGCTTTAGCACGTTTCGCGCCACGCATCTCGCGTCCTGGCACGCCGACAGCCTTGATAAGTTTTCTTCTGTCCCGTTGCTTCTTACCGGCGAATAATCCAGAACGATCGGTGAAATCGGACAAGCTTAGTAGAGTGTTCTCTACCAGAGGTTCTGTCGGTCCGCGTCAAACCTCGAGGCGTGTCCGATCGACTTAAGCACCGTGTACGCCCGTGTAGGACGCGTAGACGCACACGACCGGTGGAAGAAAGCGGCGCGGGAACTTACGTACGTGAAGAGTAATCGCGTCAAATCGCATTACACGCCACGCTCGCTCACGACACACGGTGTGTGCTTCCTTCTGTCAATCCACAGCCGATCCACAACAGACAACAGAACGATCGTTAATTGCGGGACAGGGAGGAATAAAAAAACTGCACGACTTGTACCCCAGTACGATTCGTCTCACTGAAAGGCCCAGAAATAACTATTCTGACGACTTTTTTGCCATAAAATTTTATCGATACGCAAACATTTGAATCGATAGAAAACAAATTACAGGCGCGATCGCTCAGTAGATCACCAGACAACGCCATTCCTACTCGAGGCCACGCCCCCTCGCGAATCACGTGGCCCAAATCTACCAATCGCTAATTTTCGTTGCATCAGCGTTGCACCCAAAGGGGCCCAATTTTCTGGGTTACCCCCGCTAAAATCACTTTCAGCGATAAAAAGAAGAAAAAGAAACGATCGACGAGATTCGAAGAATCGGCGATCCTCTTTGTCACGTCCCAGTTCCGTTGCCCACGCTCGGACCGTAATCCCGTCAACGTGAAAATATTCGCACGCTCGATTTGCCTCGATCTCTCGACCACCGACGTTGATTTCCTAACGCTTCTTTTTCGCTTATTCCTCTCACTGAGTTTTCTTCTTTCTCGAGTCTTTGCTACGATTGTCGATTTCTGTTTGGAACGTACGAATTGTTCGTTCTTTTGGACGTTGAAGAAATACCGATAAATGCAGACTAATTTCAATTAAGTTCAAATAACACAGCCAGCTCGTAAACTCCGTCTTCCAGTGTGTAATCTAAAAAGTCGGCGAGTCAACGAAAATAGACTTGTCATAGTCCTCCTCTGTAATTTCCGAACGCGAGCAAGTGTCTGGCTATTTTAAAACGATCGGATCCGCCCCGCCTCGTCGAGCGGCGTTGCGCAACAGAGTCGCTTGGGAAAATTCAAATCATTCCGCGGCCGTGGCGCTTTACTCTGTCATTATCCTACTTTTGTTGTGTGACGCAAGCCGCTCCCAGGACACTCGCGCGCTCACGCCTCTCGAACGCGCAAGATCGAAAATTATTTTAATCCTATCGCGCGCACTGTGAAATCCGCTGCCGGGCCTCTTGTCTCGTTGACAGCTGGAAAAATCCGAGTGATCGAGGTGTGGAATGCCTGGCTAGTATTTACTTAGGTAACTTGCCTCGATCCCGTGCAGCGAGAACCGATTTTACGGGAAAAGGTTTGAAACTTTGCTAACCAATAATAACCTAAGCGCGCGTTTCAGCTGAAATCGCACGTAGGAATATGTCAATAAATTGCAAATGCTCTTAGAGTTGAAATAGCTGGTCTCTTTTCTTTTGCATTGACTTCGATATACGAAAATTCATTTACGGTACAAATGGATCGTAGCAAGAGTGAAATTCTTTTTTCCTTTTGCATTAAATTTCCATCGGAAATACTAAAGCCAAGAAAATAGAGAAACTTTGTAGTGCAATGAAGCTATACAAGCTTTTATTTATACATTTCAAAAACATACTGTTATTACGTCTGTGAAATATTTATCTTTAACAAAAATTACAAATTGGTCATTTTCACTTTGATAGTTCTACTGTTAATTCATTAAAAACGCAAATTGCATTGGCGCAACGTTTAATGAATTTCTCCTCTCGCCACTTCGTATTATTTTACGGAACAATTTTACGAAATCGAAATCAGTCTGGAGCGATTGAACCGCTGTTGCGAATTACAGAGACTCTTTTCGCACCTTCGACTCTTGCGCGTAAACGCACGCTTTCTGTAACTTGACGAAGAGTGCAAACAACGTTGCGCTTGTGCAACTTGTACGTATTTAACAGCTCGGTGTAGAATGGGTTAAGAGCGTAGAGTAGATGCTTCAAAGGCCGACGAGATCGCCCGGCGAGGTTGCTGAAAACAGGAACGATGACTCGTTGTTTCCGTCTTGTGATTCCACGAGCGCGCGTTTCCCGATTACAAGATCTCTCTCTACTCGACTCCACGGAGCTAGAGCTAGATGGGTCTCGTTTGCGCGAGGAAAGAGAGGCCACTCTTCGGTTGAAGGGGTCGCGGAATGTACGAAGGCTCGCGAGAGATAACGCCGTGGCTGATTTAATTAACGATAAGTAATTACGAGGCCGGTGTTGCTTAATTGTACGGCCGTGGTGCGTTATTTTCGTATCGCGGCGCAAATTACGCGTGTACCTCCCATTGTGATTAGAATCTCGCTGCTCGTTCCCCGATTTATTTTATAATTTTCATTAAGCGCGCGTCCGACAAAAGGGGGGGAAAGTAAAAGCAAAACGGAGAAAGTGCTTTCGCGAAACCGAGTTTCCACGCTTCTAGAGCGGAAGTTGTTTCACTACCGCGGAATCCGTGTACCACTCTGTGTGCTTTTCTACGCACTTTTCTACGCAGTGATTGCTCGACAGGCGGAGAGAGTGACGAATCGTGGAACATAGATTTCTGTTGGCAATTCGCAACTCGTGAAATTTTCACAGTCATGCAGAGTTTATTGGCAGTCACGGTTAGTCTGGCGATTCGCGACTGTCCGTAAAATTTCCTCGTTAATTATGCTCGATTGCAGAGAGGAATATTCTGAAGAGACAGAGTCATCTTGCTGCAACAGTCGAATCAGGAATACATCTTGGTAATAATGGAACATTCTGCGTAACGTAGAATCATCTCTTCGAAGCACAACGAAGCTTCAGTATCGTATATAATGACAGTTTCTTTCAACGAAATTAAAAAAATTAAAAAATTTCTCCGAGAGAGAATAAGCGGTTTTTTGCACCCGTGTTAAAAATTGCTCCGACACCGAAACACCGTTTCACCGAGGGGGAAATTGCCGGGCAATTTTCGTCGAATCGTTTACCTCGCACTGTCTCGCGAAAACCAAGATAACGAGCCCGGGAGTCGCGGGATCGCGGATGGAAATCGTCTCGACTGTAATAACACGTCGGCGGGATAACACGCCGTTGTACACTCGTTATCTACCGGGGAACAGCTGTTTCGTTGGTCGGTCACGAGCGTTTGCCAAGAACTCGGGGAAGAAGGTTTCACGGGTTGGAAACTGGGGAAGTGGAGCGGCCGCCTGGGACCCCGGAAGAAAAGGGCCAACGACGAGTCGAGAATCATAAAGCGTTTCTTTCTCCTCGCGCAGCCGTGAATAACGCGTCCCTTGAAGTGGCACTCGACCAACAACGACGAACAAACGAGCGTCAACTGGCACGATGAGAACATACAGAGAGCAGAGGCCACAGTGCCAGTTCGCGAATGAAATTTGAGCATTTCGATTTTTGTAACAACTTTGCGACGGTAGCGGAGGGACATTCGAGAATCGCACTGTTTGAAAATATTGAGTAAGGGATAAAGTAATTTCGTATTTTGCAAGGAAGTGTCGTTAGACTGGAATCGTCTCCACTCAATATCTTCACTACGTGTGTTTTTCTAAGAAGTTGTGTTCCTCTGCGTATTTATATTCGGTAATTTTTATTTGGCGACATTGTCAATGTGGAGCAAAACAAGCAGTATTTTCGGTGTTTAATGCTTTTTTATTTCTGGAAAGGAAAAAATGCAACGCAAAAGAGATACATGTGTCTTCGCCATAATATGGACAATGTAGTTTGAGCGGAAAGTCTGCTAGTAATAGATGATTTCTGTTACGACATTCTGTGACAATAACTTGTGAATATGCTTTCAATTATTATATATATAATATCATAAAATATTTATTACGTCTTTATTGAATATATTTGTGAATATGAAATATGTTTATTGAATTTTCATTTCATATTTATTATAATTGATATTTGTTATAATTTCTATTTTACAAATGTATATATTTAAAAAATAACGTAAAAAGTTATTAAGATGTTCAACATGTGGACAATTTACTTACTGATTATAGCTTACTGATACGTAGAGAAAAGAAAACTTATCCGCAGGCCAATTAATTGCGAGAAACACGGAAATCGATGGAGGAAACGAGAGAGTTCGCCTCGAAGAGTCTCGTTTACGATTTATCGCGATCGAGTGGAAAGAAATCGGGCCAGGAACTTTTTTCATTGAATTGAATCGCAATCTGTGCCGGCGCGTTGCAACCGATCTTCTTTTTCTCTTACGTTTTACGGAAACTGTTTGCTGTTGCTCTTGCGACGGTATGAAAAAGCAGAAATCTTGCGAGCCGCCTGTTTCGTTGGCTCGCTTTTGCCGGGCCTCGCGAACGAAATTCCCCGATTTAATTCATCCCGTGCCTCGTTCGCCAGAGGAATGGAAACTGTCGAAGCTTTTTTCCCTCGTGGAACCGGTAATGCAGTATGGTAAATCATTCTCTTATCTGACGTGCTTATCTTAATAGGTGATTTCCAATTGAGAGAAGTGTCTTACTCTCTCGGAGATCTTTCTTTCGTTATATTTTCAATGACTCACGAGTTTCAATGATTCCCCTTCGACTGATTTTATTCGGATTCGAATAGACTTCAAATCGGGGAAAAATATCGGAGGATTGCAATCAAGTCTGAAACGAATAATTGTTATCATTCAGATTTGTCGAGAATAATGGAAACTTGAAATGATATTTCTACGACTCGACTGACTCGAATGAGATTGAACTGTAATATTTCGAACGTGAATTCTTCACTTTGGTACGATATTGTACTAAAAATATCTAAGCGCGTCACGGGCGGATGACAGATCTCGCACGCTGTTCAGAAGCGAGAAGAGGGGTGGTGTCGGAAAAATTACGAGCATTCGTGAAACGAACGACTCATTGGCCGCCGCAAAGAACGCGGCACGGCCTTTGTTCGAGCGTAGCGAAACGGTGTCCTGGACCTGCGTGGTATCGTCGTCAACTCGCCCATGGATAAATTCCGAGACGACGTCGAGGGCGTCTGTAGCGAAGGGCCGCCGCAAGATTTATACTCAGCCTTCCTCCCATATGCGTACGGTCGAACCATGGGATTATGATGTTTCCAAGTAACCACGGTGACACGTGTGGAGGAACGCTGACTTTTTCTTTATTGCCTCTGTTCTTATTACCATTTAGGGACAGCCGAAAATTTCCAGCCAGCGGGGCGCGATTGATAGGCTATTAATCTCGTTCGTCGTAAAAATTCTTGTTATTCGAATATGAGTTGAAAATGGGTTCTCTGAATTAGAAAATTAGAAATTAGGAAGAAAGTAACGGAAGCACGAAACGATTCATTTTCTCGAAATGTGTTCCAGACGCCTGCTCGACAGAATTTGATTTAATCAAATAATTCTGAAATTCTGAATTAACAGAGTTATTAAAGGATAACATCCGATAATAAAATCGAGGTTGGGCAATTGTTGTCGGACCGCGTGGCACAGTTTTCGTTTGAAAACTTCCCCGTGCACAAGCTGTTCAATTTTCAGCCGTCGAGTCGAGGCGTAAACGAAACTTCCCTCGAATGGCTGAAACAACTTCCACGATGAGTTCGAGCAGCGATATCTCCGTCCAGTTATCTATGATAATGCATTCCGTAGGGATAATTTGAATTTATAATTCGCCGATTTCACGGCGGAGGTAAGCTCGAACTACCGTTCGCGTCGTACCTCTCCTACTGAATCGATCAACCCTGCGGTTCGATTCCGCCTCGCTTCAGAATCTGCCAGTAAATCTTTTCTTTCAATCTTGCTTCCCCCCTCCTCCAGAAGGGAACAGTTTGTCGTCGCCGCGATATAACTCGAAAGCGTCGAGCGGAGGCAATTCTCCTTCGTTTCGCTTTCCACGGTTTCCGCCGCGGAGACGAAACTTTATGTATCCGGCTCGTTTGATTCGCGACGCGCGATAAATTCGCATTTGCCTCCGATAGAAGCTCGAGGAGGAGGAGGATGAAAAAAAGAAAAAAAGTCAACGAAGCGTAATAACGGCGAATTTATGTACTCGCGGGTTGTACGACGCGGCAGTCTTGCATATTAGAAATACGCGTCAGCCGGTGCAAACGGACAGAAACGTGTAACGCCGGATTTCACGGCTCGAGATTTAGGACTTGCTTTCGCGCGGCAACGTTCGCCATTTTTCACGTGCACGGCCCCGACGAATGCTGTTCTCGATAGCGAGCAGAGAGAGAGAGAGAGAGAGAGAGGGCGCGGTTTGCAGGGAAATCACAATTGGCCAAATAATCCGGGACCGTTTGTCATCGTTAGGTAAAACCACGACCCGGGGGCGAATCCGGCCCGTTTCCAGATGGGATTACCAGCAAATCGAGTAATAGTTTCGGAGCAAGAGGGATCTTCCCTCGGTTAGGTTCCTGTATCGAGCTTAAGCTTCGCTCGGTTGTTACTCTTTCTTCATCTGGCGTTGTGACACCGGTAACGATGATGAAATTGGTCTCGCGTGCTCGTTGCGTTTGTCGCGTTTCCGCGACGATCGTTCGTTCGGAGACTCTCTCTGGAACAGTTTCTGGCTGTAAGGAAAGGGTAATTACTTTTAATTCGGCGTGAATTAATTTCCTCGATATTACAACAAGGTATCCTCGTAAATTTAACGAGGTCGACTATCTTTAAATTCCGAGAAAAATAATTCGTGCGATTGTACAACGAAGATACGTAGGAAAACATGCAGGCAAATATTTGTTCGACCTGGAAAATTTCGTCGAGAGTTTCTACTTTATAAATATAAATGGCAGACAGAGAGAAGAAAATGGGTAAAAGTCGTTATTTTTTCAGAGAATTTGCGCGAGAGTAAAATTCTACGGAAATTCCGCAGGAAGGTTTTTACCTACCTTCTCGACGTCGGAATGTCCTTTGGATGTTCCTGGAAAATTCGTGGTTTAAATTCGAGAAGGAGCAAAGTGGAAAGAGTAAAATTTCGTGTGAAAGGGATTGTCCATTAGTTGAACGTCGGGGCGCCGTAAAATCCAGTGACAAAGCAGATTTGGGAGTTTCTGGATGGGAAGTTCGCAATGACGAACGAGGCCGTGCACATTGGCGCCGTGACAGTCGGATCGCGGCGATGAAAAAGCACGCGATCGCGCGGTGGAATAAGCAAGGCGATGTCGCGTTGCTTATCTCCTCGTCGCGGCCGCGTGTTCCACTGACTTTGAACGATCGGCTGTTGGCTGCGCGAGGCGGGAAGAAAGTCGATTAATTCGAGCGTTCACGCTGCGAGTTTCTTCGTTCCAGACTTCCTAAACCATCTCTTCTAACGACCAATCTCCTTCTCTAAAATATGGGATCGTTTGAGAAGTTTTTCAGCGTGCTCGACACTCGACGCACGAGAAAATCGAAGTTTATCGAGGAGCAAGCAGTTTCTGTAATTGCAAGATGCTGTACGATAACGTCCAATTGTAATTAGAATATTTGTACAACAAATATTCTTCGCAATATTTTTGCGCGCAATCTTTCTCCACCGTTTGCACAGAATTCAGTGAAAAATTCAATCGAAGCACAAGATTATGAAATAATGTAACATTAAAGCGACAAATACATCGTATCCTGCGATTAAGATAGAAAGATCGAAGCCTCCGTAACTCTCGAAAGGGTTAATTACGAAAACGGAGAAGTGTACGCGTCTCCGTGGCCATAAATCGAGACCGTGGAAATCGTCAGCCGCTCGACGTTTTCGGCCCACTCGATACTCGAGGATTCGAGGAACCGTCTCGCTCCGCGAGTTCCGCGAAAATTGCTTCGCGCGGATTTTTGCGAAGTACGTGACTGGCAAAGATGCCGTTGACGCACGTGTATTCAGTTGGCGCGATGATCACGAGCGCCACTCCCACGCTAAAATCTGACCGAGATGGAACCGGTTGCCGGAGCGCAGGAAGGCGCTGAGAGGAGCACCGCCGGCTGCCCCGGTCGTTCCGCGTTTTATATTCCGCGATGCTGAATCGCCGGCGCTGGATCCGTCCGTGTTGCACGTGCAACGTAATCTCACGCGGTGTGTCAAGTACACCGTTGCTCCGTTATCGGCCTGTATCTGGATCTTTCAACAAGATCTCTACCCTCTCGCCTAGCCTCTCGCCGTGTTGCAGATCCACGGATCCTTCTGGCTGGATCGGACGATTCGAGTCCCGGTGTCAATAATATCTCCGCGTT
>KQ435896.1:324413-334413 GCA_001276565.1 Melipona quadrifasciata
CGAATAAAAAGCACGAAAGAGAGGGAGGGAGGATGGAAGAGTGCCAGGAGAATAAAAGTGGAAAGAGGGACGAGAGATGGGCACGGTTCTGATTGGTAATCCTCGGTGCTAACGGCGCGGTAAAAATTCGTGGTAGGAGAGGCAACCGAAAACCGTAGGGGAGAAAACGATATTTCGAGAGTTCTCAGCCTGTTCCTCGGGCGAGCGAGAAGAACATACACGCATGGGAATTCATTTCACGTGAAAACGATGCTCGAATAAATTTCCATTTTCCGGAGAGAAAATCCTCTGGTCAACGATCGACAGGGGCAAGGCAAGACTTCCGTGGTAATCGATGCTTACGAGATCCGAATCGTTCTTCTCGACTTGCAAATCGTACGACACGCTGGTGGAAATCTGCAAACGTTGGCGAGAAAAGCTGCTGGCACCGTCGTTTCTAACACGTTACTAACAATCGGAAATTTACGACGCCGATCGAATCAATTTATCTTGTTTAATTAATCGTACTAATTAATGACCTTTTCGTTAGCTTCTAACACTCTCGTCGGAAAGGGCGTTATTTTGCGAGGTGGAAACATCCGCGGTATTTTTCTCGACTCGAGGGTGTAGCGACGCGCGCATTTTTCAAACGTATGGAACGGCGGTGACGGTGAAAAAAAAATAGAAATGAAATGAAATGGTAGTGAATATTTTGAAAATTCGAAAGGTTGAAGCAGGTTTTATATGAATTAAATAAATATCATTATATATATATATATGAATTAAATAAACAAAAGTTGTTACATCGATATTAAACCTTGTGATATTTATCAATTTAAAAAAAGAGCGAATCTCTACAAGGAGACAGTTTAGAATTCGCGAGTTTCTTTCGCGCGAAAAGTTCGTAGGACTCGCGTTTCATTAAATTACCACGCCGTGTTCAGGCGCAGATCTGCCATCGTTTTTGACGCGAAGCACGTTCTGGATGCTGGCTCGATAATTCATCGCCCCTTGGTCCGTTCTTCTCTCGGTGTGTTCCTTTCGTCGTTGATGCCGCTCCGTTACACGCGCAACTCCCAGCCGGAGTAACGCGATCGTTGAGATATTTTCGAGGAAGTGCATACACGTTGGATTTAAAGCCACCGTCTACACATTGACGTCAGACGGTACAAGCCTCTTCCTATGCACGCTCTATCATCCGCACAAAGATGTTGTCATTGAAGGCATTAGCCTCGTTTATATTCTTCTTTTCTCCCCCTCGTGTCGCTTCCATCGCGTCAGACCACCCTGGTTAATCGTATTTCAACTCGATCGACTGGCGCGCACAGTCTGCTTCTTCTTCTTCTTCTTCTTCTTCTTCGTTTTCTTCTCTTGTCCTTCCTCTCTCTATGCATCGCGCATTCACGATTCATCGATAGTGGCCCCCTTGTAATGACTGCGCGACGCGCTCGTTCTCCTTTTTCCGCGTCGATAAATTTGTATTTATGTATCCCACGCTGAGTATCTCGGAGTATTTGGAGCTCTCTCGCTGATCTCTCACGGTGCTTTGTTGCGCCATCCAATCCTCTGAATTACATTTCCCCTCTTTTCGCTCGATTTGCTTTTCCCGTTTCTTTCCTCCAAGTATCTATTTCCGTGGCTTCTGAAGTAAAGAGAACGACAAAAAGCTCGAAAAAGGCTACTTTGACAATATCATATTTACAGCAGCTTGGAGAGACTAGCTAGAAGGACGACTTTGACGATAATTGGCCCTTCAAATTTCAAAAATGTGTACGTCAGCTCCGAAAATCTAAACGCGAACCAAGAGATGATCCGGACGAGAGCAACAGCAATTTTCTCGAAACGTTCGATCCAATCGTCGTTAACCGAGATGGAGTTGAAACGATCCGCTCGGTATTCGACGGTGTCTCGCGAAACCGCGCATCATCGGACCAAAGCAGCGTGTACTACGTGCGTGTGTACAGCCAGCGGCCGGGATAAAAACCTAGGGCTTTCGAATGGCAGACAGAAAGGCGGACAGGGAGACGCGCGTGCGAAACAGCGGAGGAGAAAAAACAGCGAGCGTGCACTCGGCCGTGCACTCTCTCTTTCTTTGTATCCACGGCCGGTTAATGCGAGCTGAAGTGTGTTCCGAGTCAAAGCGCAAACACAACCCGACAAAGCCGAGCTCTGTTCGAGCGCTCGTCCTTCCTCGTAGACCCGCGCGAGAGACCGACGAACTCCGTCCTCTCTCCTCTCGGCGAACGCTTTTGCACCAGAAGCGCGCGCCAGCGGCTGGTTGATCGAACCAGAAGCGAGCTGACGGTAATCGTCCCCGAGAGTCGAGTCGAACGCACTTGATTTCCACTCGACTCGGATCCCTGGCACGGAACTTTGAACCCCGTTCGGCTCGATCCAGACGATAGTTGGAATATCGCCTCTCTCTGTCGCCTATCAGTTCCACAGATCACCAACGCGCAGTCGGTACAGCGAGAAGAGGCCGCGCGATTGTATCTCGAATTTGGTCGAGCCGCGTGATAATGGAAATAGAAATCGATGAATGAAAATACGCTCATTTTTACATTCAAAATATTCCGTTTATGGATCGAAGTGAATTATTTCCTTGCTCTTCTTCGACGAATGTTGAAGCAACGTTTTAGAATTTATCTGTTTCGAGAAAATTACCTAAACCTTTATGTTAGTTTCTGCTTGCACAGTGTTACACTTTTTACATAAATCGAATTATTTCCTTATACCTTCTAAAAAGATGTTGAAACTGCGTTTTAGAAAAAATTAACGTTGCAATCGATTTTTAAGCATTTCACATTAACTTCTGCTTATACAGTGTTCCACTTACGCTCATTTTTTACATGTATCGAATTATTTTCTTATTCCGTCCAAAGAGATGTTGGAACTGCGTTTTAGAAAAAAATTGAGATCGCACTCGTTCGAGCAATTTTTCACATCAATTTCTGCTCACGACAGAGTTCTCGATCTGTGTAAGAAAGAACGAACGTTTCCATTTTAAAAAATGCACGTGCAGTTTTTCTCGAACCGTTCATCTCTTCCCACGATATTTTCTTCAGCCAAAGGAAGCCCGCGGAAACACAGCTCGCGTGCAGTACATACATCTTTCAATTAACAATCGTACTGGAAATTGGACGCCCTGAATCTATTTCGCTCTTCGTTTGTACATTTCCGCGCCTCTCTCGCTCGTTCTCCGCTTCGCCGACCTCTCGATTCGAACTGTCTGTGTTTCGCGTGGAAGCTGCAACAACGCGGTACCTTCCTCCAACAGAGTAGCGCGCCGATGGGGTTGAACGTTACCGATCTTCGTCATGCTCGCTCGCGTGGAACCACGCCACCACGTTCTATCGCATTTTCGCGCGTAGCCTTTGCCAGTGCCGGTCCGCGGAATTCAATTTTCGGCGAGAGCGTGTTGCCCAGTGTCGAACAGTCAAGGTAGTACAAAGGATCGTTTGGCGAGTTGTCGTTTTCGACCGGAAATTGTTTCGTTTTAATCCCTCGTCGTAATGATCGGCTCCTTTGTTCCATTGTCTGTTAATTTTCGCCACGCGACGCATTTCTTTGCGTGGTTCCTGGAGTTGAACGCGGGATTGAATTCATCGAACAATTGGCCTGTAATTATTTATTTTTCACGATACCCGGTAGTAAAATTCTAGCGATCTGTTGGGAAAATTCTTTGACGAGAGTGAAGTAGAATATTCGTAGCAAAGAAATTAAAGTGCAAGGTGCAAGGAAAAGTTAATAATAGAGTAAAAAACACACCATTGTGAATTTTTATTAAAAATCACTCGAGTAAAATCTAAAAATACACTGCCATGAATATATAAAATTTCTTTACAATTATGAAGAAAATTATAAATTTTGACCCACTTTGGTAGTTCTAACGTTAATCTTCTCAGAACTTCCAAATGACCCGTATATTTCTCAGTCATTAACCAGCGACAAAAGTTCTACGTCCCGAGAAGA
Organism: Melipona quadrifasciata; assembly: GCA_001276565.1. Taxonomy (NCBI): domain Eukaryota; kingdom Metazoa; phylum Arthropoda; class Insecta; order Hymenoptera; family Apidae; genus Melipona; species Melipona quadrifasciata. Next base: position 328,365 of record KQ435896.1, read on the forward strand.
ACCCTTGAGCGGAGTTTTTCGCAAAATTCCGATCGCTCCGCGACTCTCCTTGAACTTTTGCGTAGGAAAGCAACGGCGATTACAGTCCGCCGAAGCTATTAAAATTCCGAAATTAACCGTCGATCCTCCAAGTCCTGCCCTCTGTTTACCTCGAACAAAATCGAATGAAATCCCAGCCTCGTTCTGTCGTCGTGTGTGTAATCGATTCCCGTACGTAAAGTCGAGACGGCCGTTATTACGTTTCGGTCGTGTTGGCGGTAATAAAACACGGAGCCGACGGGTCAGCGTCGACCTCGACCTCCAGGTGGCAGGATATATACTCTCTGGAGAGGAGAAAGGTAGGCGAGTAAGAAAGTTGACTGACTAACCAGCCAGGGAGATAGCTGCGCCGATCCGCGAGATTTCAATGGATCTCCTCGAGGATTAAAGATCAATTAATCGTACGTGATCAATGGACGTACGGCCGTTCGTACTGGCATCAAAGGTCAGTCTCGCTAATGAATCCGGCAATTAGTTACCGAGATACGTGTACAATCGTTCGCCGGGCGAACGTCGACGAGATGGAATTAAGTTACCGTGAAATTGTACGTGGACGGGAACCGGCGAATTGTTTTTTTTATTACGGACGCTGAACGGGAGACCCCATACCGACGATAAATCATCGTTACGAGGTTGGACAAGCGAAATCAAGTAGCGTCGATATTCCGTGGAACGTCGATTATTATTATAATCGACGAGGGGGAACACGCGGGATTTTCTGTCGAGGATCGATCTACTCGAGCAACGAGCGAGATTGCTCGTTCGGCCAGAGCCAATTTGCATCTTAATTGGTCGTGTTTCGTTACTTAACGGAATGAAGTCCAAGGTGGTCTCCCGGCGATCTTTCGTAATTAATAAACTCGGGGTTAGATAATAAAGTTATAAAATGCGCGTGTTGGGTAATGAAATTGCGCGAGAGAATACGTACGGGAGAAACGTGTAATTTATCTGGGATATTTCATTACCTCGGGACGTTTACACGGCCGATCGAATGATACTCCGCGGCGATCTAACGCGAACGATTTCGACAAATGCAAGAGTACATACGTGAAACGAGCGATCTGATAGGGAAAGGTACGATTCATTGTTTGGTAAAAAGAAAAAAAAAAAAGAGAGAAAAGAGAAGAGAGAGGAAAAGAAAAGAGGGAAGGAAGAGAACGACGGGGAGGAGAACGGGAAGAAGAATGGTAGCTGCGCGACTACGTTGCACAGGGATGACAGGGAACGGAGCCGAGCTTTTGCATACAGTGACCAATAAGGAAGCTCGTTCTTCCGCCTCCGTTCCTCCGCATCGGCGGACGCATTTGTCGAGCCGAGAATAATTCAACCGGTGTGACTCGTGGCTGCCCGATAAAACTGATAATTACGAAATATTACGGCCTCTTAATGGCGCGGTATTTTACAGTCCCGCGTCCTCGCGCGGCAGCAACTGCAACGGGCAACTCGGCGACGATAAAGCGGGACCATTAAACCGCGACGAAGAACATCATTTGGACTTTCATCGAGCGTGGTGGCTTTCATCGATGCCGTGGCAAGTTTTGACGGGCGTAATCGCGTTTGACATTCTAGAAATTTTGCTGTTATATCTCGAAACTCGTAGTTCTTTTGAGGGTGATCGATCCGGCAACGAGAAGAAGAAGAAGAAGAAGAAGAAGAAGAAGAAAGTTGAGCGAGATAAGGAGAAGACGAAGGGGGAACGCGCGTGGAATGCTAGGCCGACGTTGCGTGCAGTTTGGTATTGGGTTAATTACAGACTGCGTGAAACCAATGACACAGAAACATTCGCTGCAATTATCGTTCCGTGGAAATCGATGGGAAGAATCTCGCGAATTTTATCGACCTACCGGGGAATCTCAATTTTCGTTCTGATTGGTGTATATTTATGGTCAATTAAGTACGTCGGATTCTTCGGATGAGCGGGAAACAGCAATGAGATCGACATATTCGCCCGTAGAGTGAAAATCTTTTTAATCGATTTGCCAACTCTTCGTAACAAGATAATTGAAGGGAAGAAGCAGTTTCAATCACTTCACGTTGGAAGTTGATCACGGTGATTAAGTTTGTTCCAACGTGGAATACGGCAGATCCTAATGCCGGCTTGAAACATGTATCACGTGCGTATAAAACAAAGTGATTTGTTCGAGAATTGAGGAATGAGTTTTAAATTTGACTAAGCGTACGTGCCGATTTGATCGATGATCCTCTTTCACCTTTCTCTTATTGTTAGTCTAAAATGATGTAACAATCAACTTTATTTAATAATAACAATAATAATGATAATAACAATGATGATAATGATAATGATAATGAAAACTCCCTGTGGGTTCGGGGGAAGAATAGACCCAACGTAATCCCTGTCGTAAGAGGCGACTAATAGGGAAATTTAAAAGAACGTAGACCAAAGAACAAATTCAACGATCGACGAAACGCAGTTCGACCGCGCGGTCTGACAAAGTCAATCTCTATTTCCCTTGCACGCGTTCCAGCGCGGTCTACCATCCTCCGAGTCACTTGACAATCGGTTCTTCGATCGAAACGGGCGACGAACAGTCCGTGAAAATGCACGAGCGATTCTTCTCGGTCGCAAACGTATATCGTTGGTTACGACTGTATTCCCGCGAAAAGCCGACTGAATTATCCCGCCGCGACGAGGGGAATCGCAAAGCAGCCAAGCCGGTCGTTGACAAACGTACGCGACGCGACGGTACGTAAAATTTGGCTCGAATCCACGAGATTGTTTTCCGCGAATGCGTCGATCGTTCGGTCGGTCGATCGAGAAGCGGGTGAAAGCGCGAGGTGTCCGCCTCTCAGGGGAGAGGCGAGCGTTGTTGCGTGTTTGTAATCGGAACCTGCGCATCGCGGCATCTCAAACGCTGGAGGTGCTTATTCGCGCATAACTTGGCGAACCGCCTCTTTGGATAGCGTGGCGCGTTCGCTTATGCGCTGTTAACAGATTGAGCGTCCGAGCGGGAACAACGACCGGGGACAACAATTACAACAATCGGTCAATGAAGTTTGAAAGCTTCTCTCGTTTGTCCTCCACGTCTTGGTCTTTGGTCGTCGTTTTCCGCGCGAGTCTGCCCCGGACGAATTTCTTCGCCGCTCGTTCGGTTTCAAACACTTCTCACTCGGCTCATGAATAATAATTTCGAGTGGAAGAAGGAGTTTTTGTGGGCGATGAAGGCAACGTCGAACAACCGCTTCATTTAGAGCGTCTAGACCTCATTGAAACTAACCAGTGAAGAGGGTTCTTATCCGCTAATTAAACCAGCTGAAAAAGGAAGCATGGGAGCGCGTCTACGGCGTGTCGAGAGAGATAAGGTTTTCCACGCGACATTCCCTTTTACTCGTTTATCGAGAGGAGGAGAACGATCGATTGTGTTAATCGTGTTCCTTGCTTTTCGTTGATTTCAGAGCGAGTTCGAGCCGCAATGTCACGTGTTCCGAACGAAGCAGTTGCGCAAGCCGCGTCCGTGCCATTTGTGCCATCAGGCGGTGATCAAACAGGCGTCGTGCTGCAGAGGTGAGTCGATAAGTTCATTCCCTACGGTTTGCTCGAGCCACCGCTCCGAAAAGGTTCGGTCGGTAGTTCTGTCGGTGCTGTGCACGGTAAAAAAGCGCGGTGGATCACGGCGTGCGAGTGGCGCGCGCTGGAAAAGGAGGGAAATTTAAATTCGGATCGATTCGAGTCTGTCCAGCCTTCCTTCAGAGCTTCCCTCCTCAGTATCTCAAATAATTTGTTCTTTCTGTTAAATTCGCACTTGGCGAACTATACTCTAGATTACTTTATTTTCTCTTTAATTTCATTTTTACGAAGAAATCACGAGAATTGTCGTTGAAATCCTTCTTCTCTATTTTCTTTTTGCAAGTACATCTGCCACAAGAGCTGCGAGGACAAGGTGAGTAAACAGGCTCTCTTCAAACACCTTTCCTTTTTTAATGTTTCAGCCGAACGAGAGGCAATTAGATCGTCCCTCGTCCATCGTTTCTCACGAATTAGCATCTACACGATCGAGCGACGTGTTCTCGGAATCTTTGCGACAGAGTGGATACCTGGAGAGCCCTTGCCCGTACACGAAGAGCCTCTCCGGACCCGTGCACGGGTTCCGGTTCGTGCTTCCTGGTACTCAAACGAATCCGCCGTGCGCCGCGAGCACGTCCAACAAAACAGTTCTCGAACTCGGGGCGATCCATCGGTGGAATTTTCCCCAGCCGACATTTCTCGCGTCGACGTGCACGCGTGTTTCTGGTCCCGCCGGAACGAGGAGGAGGAACCACTCCGTGAAAGAGAGATCCCACTCGGTAGATGCATCTTAATTCAAGCACGCCACCGATGGAGCCCGATGAGATTCTCAGTTCCTCGAAGCCTCGGTCGATGCTACGAGCACACAGAAGAAAGACTTTGCGGAACGGAATCTGTGTGCGCGTTCCTGCAAGAGAGAATAGACGGAGACAGAGCCGATTCTCTTTCTGTGTGAAACACACGGTGTGGGTTCAGTCACCGGGCAGGGCACGAGCCTTACTTGCCTTGCCTTGCCTTGCCTTGCCTTGCCTTCTTCGTATCTTGAAGTGCTCCTGTGCTTCACACTCGCTCCAACACACGCCGCGGACGGAACCGTAGCTTGGTCATACCTGATACTTACACCGTCGTAATCTCGTTCACGTTCACGTACCACGTACACGCAAAGAAGCGAACGTAGGTGTACGTACACAGAGAGGACATGGTTTATACGCGTGGACACGAAGGGAAACGGAAGGATGAACGCTGAACGTGAAGGAGAACGTGCCCGAGACAGTAGGAGAGCACGACTTCCCTCTGTAAGTGGCGAGATGTCGTTTGTTACGAAGGTTTTGTCGCTCACCGGCGAACAAAACGGTCGGCTCGATCTCTTTGATACGTCTATTTCGACGAGAGCTACTTCCATTACCGGCCGGAGGAATCCGTTCCGTTTCGAATCGGACTCGCCAGGGCCGGCCAACCGGTGAAAGTCGACAGGGGCAATCGTCGTACGTCTTCGTACGATTAACATTTAACAAGTCGGCGTTACATCGTTCGATAGTGTTGCGCGCGCGCGCGCGCGCGTGACTTTCGCCGAAAGCTTGTCACCGTTACCGAGCAATTAGCGGTCTCGAGACCGGTATGACATTTCGATCGTTGAGGCAGAGACACAGAGAGGGAGAGAGAGAGAGAAAATAAAAGTAAACGAAGCCAAAGGACGTATTAAGTTTAATTAGCGGAATCGTTTGGGCGAAAAACCGTTCGGTATGCTCGAATATCCAGTTGGATCGGACGAACGGTAAAAAAGATCACAATTCTAGTCTAATTGGCGATTCGACTCGGCGTTTCTCGATATTAACGAGAGTGGGAGCGTGCAGGCTACGTTGGCAGATCCACGGTCAGATACACACTGAACCTACCAACACGGTTTATCGAATCATCGATCTTCTTCCTGTGTACCACGATCGCGTGGATCGTTCCGCAGTTTTGGACTTATTAAAGTTTACAGCCTCCCTCTCTCCCCCTGGCTCATGAAACAGATAGTTGTTGTTGTCCTTTCGAGGAGGCACAGAAGTAGCTGACCGGCTAAGTTTCTTCCTTGGAAGAATCCCGCGCTGGTCACGTTTCTTCCCAGCGGACGTTTTGAAATTCGAGGCTGCGCGCGCTCGTTGTTCCGAGAGTCGTCACGTGGTCGTGTCATCTAGAAGTCTCTTCATTCGCGGTATCGCGGAACATCAGCCTTCGAACGAACCGTGTGATGTAATTTGCGAGACTCGCGCCTGTTACCGAGAAACAGCTGCCATCTTTCAGTATCACCGAAAGCACGAATTCTTTGGAAATACGAATAACTTCCTTGAACTTTCGAAAGACTGCGTCCTTTGTCTTTGATTCAACCGCAGATACCAATTTTTGCGAAATATTTTGCTGGCTAGAAACGATATGTCGTTGACCGTCCCGAGTACCGTGTAACGTTACAGCCACTCGAACGAATCGTACGTCATGCCACCTATC
>KQ435896.1:335658-362158 GCA_001276565.1 Melipona quadrifasciata
AAGGAGGCAGAGCGGAGGATTAGCGGCGCGCGCCATTGTTTCCGCGGACAGGGCTAGGAAGGTCGGGGCTCCGCGCTCCTCTGATACATCGTCTCTTTATCTCCTTTTCCTCTCTCTTTATTTTCGTTGGCGACGCTGCACGCCGCCGAGAGCTGATGCGTCATCAGCGGCTCGGATATGATCCAGCTTGGTACTCTTGTTCGCGATGAATGCAGAATTGTTGCCGGTGTTGACTTAAGAAACGTCGAGATGAATAGCAGGAGAGCGAGGTGAAACGCGGCAGACAGGACGAAGCTTGATTAAGGAGGACGCGGCGAGATAAGGTGTTGAGGAAAATTGGAATCTCCGTACGGAAATTCCCGTTTATGCGCGTCCGAATCGCGTTAAATTAGCCCGTCGAAAATTCCGCCCCGACTTGGTCGAGAGTACATTCAAGAAGAATACAACTGTTTCCAATATCAGGAGTGTACAGGAAAAATTTTCTCAAGAAGAAGGGAGACCTCATTTGATCGAAACCATTCTCACTTCATTCTCGCTCGAGATTGAAAATTACGATTTTCAAGTTACTCGCAAGTTTTCGACTTGTGAAGAAAAAAGTATAAAAAGAATAGAATTATCTCCAATATCAGGAATGTAGAGGAAACTTTTTTTCAAGAAGAAGAGAGATCTCGTGCCACTGCGACCGTTCTCACGTTGTTTCTGCAAGTTTTCGACTTGTGAAGAAAGTTCGACTCGAGAACAAAATATATATACCAGTATTTTCAATATCCAGTGCACACAAGGCAATCTTTTTTTTTTTTTTTTTTGGAGGAAAATAGGTCTGACGTGGCACGATCTCGTTCCACTGCGAGAGGCACTTGATTAAACCGAGCGCCGAGAGCCATCTCGAAAGAAAAATTCAAATTCCTCCGTCGATCGATACTATTAAAACTTCGTTCCGAAGATTCGAATTTCGTCGAATCGCTTTCGTCGAAGCAAAACGCTCTGAATAATTCCGAGTAAGGGCACGAGGAATTAATCGAAATTCCTTCCCGTATTTTGCGGCGAGCTTTCCGGACAAAGACGCTTCCCGACGTAGTATCACGCAGATTTTCAAGAGTAGTCGCCCCGCGAGGTTGGTCGCGTCGTACGTTTCGGAATCGCGGAAGGGAAATCGATGCGATCGCGTGCGAGGGCTGTAGTAACGGGATTCGGAGCGGGGTCTCGGAGCTGTCGATCGAACGGAGAGGGAACGAGGATCGAAGACGTGGATCGGAGACGCTGGTAAGACGAGACGCTGGATAAACGCGAAAAGAACGAGAGGAACATCGCCGCGGTGTCGTGACATTGGCTGCGGCGGTCAGCCTGACGTCGGTTAATGACTAATAACCTACGTGATTGAGCAGCGTGTCGCGAAAGTAGGCGGAATTCACGGGGACACGCTCGACCCCGTATTTTTCTGTCATTGATTTACCGCCATTATGCAACGAATTATCCCTCAGCTGGCATGTTCGAACGTGGGACACAGATGGGCTTCGATTCCTGGGTCGTTGACTCTTTGACGATATTGTAACAAATAGTCGGACGAGATTTCGTCCGATTAAATACCGAATCTACTTACTCGAACGTGAATTGTTACTCTGTTATCGCAGACTGAAGTGATGGATTGACAGATTGCTGCTCTTGCGCAAAGCCTCGGATGACAAAATCGTAAAAGTTTGTACTACTTTGAAGAATTATGGATTCTGTTCTTTGATCTTATTATTTGGATTTGTTCTTTCGTACCAAACTCGAATTCTACGACAATTCTTATATGTGAAAAACAGTTTAGAAAGTTATCTCGACGAATCTTCTTATCGTCTGACAGGTTCGTAAGGCGAAAGAACCACTGCGATTGAAATTAACTGAGAATTACGTAAGCTCGAAGCTCGCGTGTCGATCGATCGGTAGGATGAATTTACGATTCTCTCGTTACTTAGGAACGGGAATCAACAAACCGGTGGAAGGATGTTCAATCTAACTGCAAACTAGACCTCCTCCTGTTGATTCGATATTTAAAAAAAAAGAAAAAAATGAAAACTGCACGACTTGTACTCCAGTACGATTCGTCTCACTGAAAGGTCCAGAAGTAACTGTTTCGACTAGGAAACGAAGACGACATTTTTGCCATAAAATTTTATCGATATGCAAACATTTGAATCGATAGAAAACAAATTACATCGCGTAGTACCAGACAGCGCCATTCTACCCCACGAGTCACGTGACCCAAATCAACCAATCGTTAATTTTCGTTGCATCAGCGTTGCACCCGAGGAAGCCCGATTTTCTGGGTTAGCTCCGTTTAAGTCACTTTCAGTGATGAAAGAAAAAAATGTACCTTGGTGTTTAGAACGATTTTCCCGTTAAAGTCACTCTCAGTGATGAAAGAAAAAAATGTACCTTGGTGTTTAGAACGATTTTCATTCGCTGTCGTGCATGCAATAACTCTCAAACGTCTCGCAAGAGGGGTAACAGTAGTTTGTGTTTCAATTAACCGCAAAGTTTAAGAGAAGTTTCACGCGTGATGATTTAGCGGAGGGCGCGGCGTAGCAACGCGAAAAGTAAGACGCGCGCGACCAAGAGTTAACAAGCTCCATCGAAAATCCAATTTTCCTGCCCGCGTTGCCTGTGTCGAAGGTCTGTATCGGTCGCATTACGCGCCGCCGAAGTGTGAATTATTTCACGGCGGTGTAAACGAACGCCCGATAAATAAGCCTCGACGCGCGGTGTCTGTGCATTACGGATATAAATATATTCGCGACCGGCGTTGCCCGGTACGATAAATCAGCAAGTGCTCGTATATAATTCTGAACGTCGTCGGTGTAACAGCGGGTTGTTAAGATTCGACCACAAATTTTCTTCGCCGGTCTCTCTCCGCGTTATTTGGTGGGGTGTCTACCTGCGGCGATAGCGATGGGCTCCGTGCACGCGCGATGCCGGGGCTCTCCAGTCCGCGAACAGCGCTCCAACGCGAAGGACGTGGGAAAGATCGATTCGTCGCCGGCGCTCGATCCGTCAAGAAGTTTATTATTATTATTTCCCCCGTGTTCGCCTCTCGTTCGTCGCGCGATCGATTACGCGAGGAGACTCGTTTGTCGATCGATACGATACGGGTGAATCGCTCGAATTCTCTTCAGATTCTCTTCAAATTCTCATCCGAAGAACTCGACTTGCCACTTGTTTGCGGCTCGTTTCGCAAAAGTGCAGAAGTTTCAAACGTCCTACGTAGGAACGTAAGACGAGCAACGCGATTCGGCGATACGTCGAGTGAAAACGATTTTTGAAGTGATCAGTGAAGTGAAGCCGAAAGGTCGACGAAGGTGCGTGCAAGCTGTCTCGGGTAGACGATTTCAGCGTCGAGACTGGATAATCGAACGTTGGATCGATCCCTTCCCCTCCCCTCAGGATAAAATTCCTGAAACGGTGTCGTGCGCGGACGAGCAAGGGACGAGGAGAGAGAGGAGGGTCGTCGAACCCAGGGACACTCGGGCGAAATTAGTAGCGGCGTGGATCGTGGCGTGACCTTGACCGGCGTTGACCAGCCTAACGAAAATCGAGAGTGGTCCGTCAGTTACCGTAGGAATTGTACAAGAAGGAAGGGGACGGTTGGAAGAGATCGCGCCAAGACAGATCGCGACGTTGAACAACGACGACGACGACGACGACGACGACGACGGAAGAAACGACGAAGGAAACGGAGCCGAAACGAGTGAGATGCGCCATTTTCGAGAACCGATGCGAGAAGGTGAACGATCCTTGGAGCGTTTCGCCGCAGACCGGTAATGGGATACCAGAGGTGACGGCAAGATGAACGGTCACGGTTCCACCAATGAGGTACTTGCGCCGCGCGCGTTCCGTCCAACGTTTCTTTTCCACCTTCTTCGGCCTTTTTTTTCTTCCCTTCCCCCCTTCGTCTCGTGGCCGTGTCGCCCGCGCGCACGCGGTTTCTTCTTCTTGTTGCGTTCTAAATTCGCCGCGCGACAGAGCTTAGGGCTCGTGCACACCGATCCGCCGCCCAATGGCGGATACCTCGACGACACTCGACGCTCGAGAAGCTTGCTCCTCGGAAATTTTCCGTAGGATTGTTCTCGATGATCGAGCCGAGTTGAACTGGCAAAAGTTGAAATTGCAGTCGAACCTCTTTCGTTGCTCGTAATTCGGCGAGTCTTGGCAAAGTTTTTCTGGAGGAGGAATTAATTAAATGGTTTCGAGCGAAGGGGAACGGAGAGTCGACTGCCTCGTCGATTCGCGTCGAGCGTGCACGAGCCCTTACAACGGCACGGGCAAAGACGGGGAATTCTTGACGTTCGCGAGGAACGTCTTATGTATCCGTAGCTTGCATGACGGTGTCCGAGGTTTCTGGTTCGTAGATATTCTGGATAACTCGCTCTGCCACTCGTGCCCAACTTTCCACCACTGCGACGAACCTCGAACGTTCGTTGTTCGCGGAGCTACCTCTCACGTGTCTCGAACCTGGGTTTTTCTCACCTGCGCTCGAGTCATCGAAACAACGATCCTTTCAATCGATAAATTTCAATCGGGCAAACTTGACTGGTCTGGCGTGATCCGATCGTTCAACGAGGTACTTCGAATTCGCATTAAAAATTCGCGGGAATGACCAGCCAGATTTATCGATTTCGCGTTTATCAGAGGCTTCTGCGTGACGTTAGACTCGCTGAACGTTTGTACTTTGTGAAAGCTCGCAATTTCCAGATAATTTCTGTTGAATGTATGAAAGAAAGAGAGAGAGAGAGAGAGAGAGAGAGAGAGAGAGAGAGAGAGAGAAGAAAAAACGGAAGAAGAAGGTTGATAAGAGACTCGGGCCGAGCGATTAGATAAGGTTCATACTGACAGGTATGGCACTGTTCGCGCGTATAAAAAAACGCGGACACTTGGTATTTCTCTCTCTCTCTCTTGTGAAACTTTCGAATCGTTCGAGTTATCTTTGAATTTGGCTGATTCGACTCTCGCCGAAATGACGAAAGACAACGAGAGAAAATGAAAATCGCATTAACGGAGTCGTACGGATCGCCGTTGCAGCAAATTGTTCATAAACGTCGCTGATAATGTTGGTATCTACGCGAGGCAATTTTAATTATCGAACGAAGATAGCGACGAAGGTGGGGAACCGACGATATCGTTACGTACGTACGACGTTGCCTGAAATTTCGATAGTCGAGCGACCTAGACTAGCTGGATATATATCGAGGCCAGATGGGCTTTCCGCCTTTTTTTTCCATGTGGCCAGATTGATTGGACGCGATTCGAACGGCCGAGTCTCTTTCTCTCCTCCTGGCTGAACGCCAGCCATCGAGTGAAAAGCGTTCGACGACGGACTCGTTCTTTTTCTTTTCTCTTTTTCTTTTCTTTTTTTCTTTTCTGCTACCAACCCGCACGCAACTCGCCCGTCGAACGAAAGACCAAGTTTTCATTCTCCCTTGCGCAGTGCGTTGTCGCTATCGCGTGCCACGGCCGTTTCGCGAACAGCGCATCGATAATCGTGCTTCCTGCTCGGCAATCATGTGTCGCGTTTTCAGCATAGTTGCTATCGCTCTTCGGTTTGTTTGCTCTTCGCACGGCGAGAGTCAAATTGACTGCCTTGAGACTCGTTCCTTCTCTCGTCGGAGATGCCTGGAATGTCGAATATTGATTCTGGCTTTAAAAACAGACTCGAGAATGTGGCGGTTGGTTCTCGCCGGTGATTTATGCCGAAGCAACAAAGAAACAGGGAGAGAACGGGGTACGATTTTTTGAAACGAGCACTACACGCCGTGACTTTTAATTCAACATGCTGACGTTTTGAAGAATTTTGAAGAATGTGAAAGATATGATTCCCCAACTGTGTGCAATTCGTGTAATTTTTAACATCGGCGAAAAGATAAACAGAATTTCACAGAAGCAAAGAGGTCGGTGTAATTTGGATGCAACTTTCAACGAAATTTTCAAACGTTTTGACGCACGTGCTGGTTACGCAAAGTTTTTAATTCACAACGGCAACCGGCGGCGGTCATCGATCTCTCCAATCGGGTAATCACGACCAATTAATTGGCACGCAAACGAGCGTTCGATCCTGCCTCCTCCATTCCTCTCTGTTCGTCCTTCGAACGTCGTGCCACCTTTTGATCCTCGATTTAAGGAAGAACAGAGCGGCGTACGTGACTCCTTTTCGCAAAACTCGACGTGGGGTGAAATCGGAGAGGGGGATTCGAGACTGGCCAAGGCTGGGGCCCGTTGAAATTCGCGAGCGAGCCGAAACAGAGTCCTTCCGAGAAACGCGTTTTTGTTTTTAAGGTCGCGCATAATGCGTCTTCTCGTCTGAAATTCCTCTAAGCTTTTCTTCTCCGCCTCTCTGTTTCGTGTGTGTACTTTGCAACGGTACGTTTCGCGCGACCTACGGAAATCTGCTCCGGCACACCTAGTCGAAAGTTCCGTCGTCGTATGAAATATTCATGGAATTTCATGGAGGGGAAGGGGAGTGGTACAACGCGCTTATTAACAACAGTGGTTTTAAACGGGTCATTGACAAATCAGCGAATTAATCGATCAAAACGTTCCCATCGCTTGGGCATCTTAGAACGAGTATCTCAAGTAACGTTTTTTTGACACTGTACAAAATTTTACTTTATTAGTAGCTAACTGTGATATAATTTTTTAGTTAACTGTGATGTTATTTTTTAGTTAACTGTGATATAATTTAACAATAAATTGCACACATTAAATGCCAACATGTTTAACTGGAATATAGGTTATGTTTAACTGCAATATAGGTTATGTTAAATTACTGTCACTAGATGACAGTGTTTATTAAATTTGGAGAAAAACGACATTACTTATCGGTATCCCTAATATTATATTCATTTTGAGAGATAGTAGGTATAGGTTATAGTATAATATTTCGAGACTAGTTCTTTTCACAACGTTCCTAAATATTTTCTTGCTGTCGAAATATTGGTGGCTGACGTGCAAAGTGCCATTATGCGTCGTGCCTTGCTCCGAGAAATATCGTTCTGAAGGAATAAATTAAACTTCTGATTCCTTTTCTCCAAATATTTCGGATTTCGCTTGTTTAATAAGAAAATCACGAATGCTTGTGTTTTGTAAATTAAAATTATCGAGAACTAGTGTTATTTCCTTGTAAATTAAACAAGCAGCTGCACACACTCTGTTTGACGAGTGCAATCGTCGTCGCGTCTTGTTAACGATACAATACATATACATTTTTAAAAACGGCATCACAGCCAAGAGGTTCGCTAATGTGTTGATATTATAAAATACACGATCTTAGCTTAGTAAATACTGATCGCCGGAAGATTCGAGCCGGAATGTACAGCGGTTCGTCGCAATTTCGATGTAATTTCACTTCGGTTTCGGTTTAACTGGGTCACGGGATTCGGTAAATTTATATTTCTAATGAACGTAATAACGGGATGGGTGGTTTGCGTAGAAAATTCATGCGCCGGAACGTCAGCGGCACCGTTGCGTTGCAATTTCGCAGCGATGACGTCGAACGAGTCGAGTGGTTTCAAATTTCCAGCAACAAAAAGAATTGCGCTCCTTCGTGCTCAACAGTATTAAAAAAAAAGAAAAAAGAAAAAAAAGAAAAAATCGAGTCACACCGAGAGATTGCCATCGGATCGTCTGTACACGTCACCGCCGTGAAACGGCAACAAAGCAAGTCCATCGGGATTTGGTCAAAGACGAATGACTCTTTGCTCTTAGGAACGTTTAAAAGTTTCTTCCTGCACCGTCTGACAATGATAATAATCCCCGTTGTCTGAATACGTCAGTCCGCTGCGTGCGATTTCTTCTTCTTTCTTTTTCAAATTTCCATATGACTCTGAGATAAAATAAAGTTCTATATCATTTTTGTTTTTTTCTTTTCAAATTTTCATACGATTCCAGAATAGAATAAAGTTCTGTATCATTCGCAGGAATGATTCATTCTCTGTTTAAAATTTCCGGAACAACGCTTGTTACAGTTCCTTCGTTTACGATGCTCCCCGTGAGAGAGTACAGCTCTCCGAACTCGGTTGCTAATTAACCTCATACTACCAAAATCAATTTCTATTCTATTATTTGGTTTGGAACTTTTGTGTCAACGCTAGAACCACTGGCGATCGAAGCATGAAATTTCCATCGGAGACGTTAAAGTCAAAGAGATGGAGAAACTTTATAATACGTAACGGAGTGTACGAGCTCCTGTTTGTATATTTTACGAAAAATTATTCAAATGTTTAAAAATAATTTAACGCCGTTTTACGTCTATAAAATATCTATACAAAGTTATAAGTTCTTGGTAGTGTTAAATTACAAAAGATGCCGAAATATTGCTCGACTGTTTAACGCAGTAGTATTGAAACTTCAGTCGCACGCAGCGACCTGATATTACATCCACGTCGTTGTGGTCCTTCGTCGTAGCGACGTCGTCCAAGTTGCTCGACGGGAGCCTAGCCTAGTCGTCGAAACAAGAACGAAAGAGCCGCATCATGTCCAGGGGAATAAGATCCCTCGACAAAGTTGCTGTCCCGCGTCGTCCGAGTTGGCGAAAGTTGCCAGAGTTTCCACGAGGATTCGCGGATGCCTTACAGGGTTTAAGAAAGTTCACAGCTGAGGCTCGACTTCGCCGAGTTAGTCTCATTACTCGAAAAACACTCTGGCGATTCCCTCGCCCCGGTGCTCCCGTCCGTTTCCTCTCTGGCAAAATAACGTTATCATCGAGATATTAGACGTCGCGCTCATTGCGAAATCGCCGCGGCAAGATCTTACCAACCATCGAGTGCCATGGTCCGTAAAACGCGCCGACGATTCTCTTCTCGCCGGTATCTCTCGAAAGATCGTAAAATTCGGTCCTCTTCTCTCGAGTCGTTAACGTGTATACTTATTTCTACCTTGACCAATCAAATGACGAAAATAAATACAACTGATTTAATGTCGATTTAACAGAGGAGACAATGTACGGAATAACTTTTAGATAAAATAAAAAGGAATTACATAACGTCTTTTTACACAAGAGTTGAAGAAAGAAACAGCAATGAACACAGAATTTGAAGTCAAATTTTCAAACCGGACGTTGGTACGTTTAGCTGTTAAACAATCCTTTCTTTCTCGTCGCACCGATTCGTACGCTTCCGCTTCTCGTTTGCCACGAAACTCGCGTTTGCTGGAAAGGGATGGACAAATGACCCTGAAGAGGCTGATTTTTGCAGAGTCAACTTGGTAACGTTACACAGCCGTAACATTTTACGAGCGCAAGTCTAGTTGGGACCGCGGCGCTCGGCGGTTGGTAAGCAGCCCGTAAACGACTTGCATAAAATTGATTCGCCACGGTCGACGTGGAGCGTATGACACTGCCCCCCCCCCCTGGTCCCTGACCCCTGGCCCCTGGTCCCTGGTCGGCGAAACCGGCCCGGCGGAATTTCGTACGAAACGATCGCCGAATCGTCGGCACGTCGGAATAAATTTCACGAAGGTGGGAAGAATCGGTGTGGATTATGTCCCCGGTTTCTCTCGGCTCGCGAGAAAAAAGAAACAGCTACACAGGTCGATAGAGCGGGTCGAATCCGAGATCCAGCGATCGTCAGTGGAATTCCAAACCTGGCCGATTCGGGAGCGTTTTCGAGGCGGCCGTCGATTTCGATAACGACGTCCGCGTCGATTTAATCGCCGGTCGCTCAAAAACCGGGCAATACCTTCGTTACGCGGTTCTCGAAGGAGAGAAAGAGAAGGAAAGACCATTCTAATTCCGCGGGATAAAATTCCGATAAGATAGGCGACGGCTTGGCGTTTCGTCGTCTCGTCGGATATCGTTTGTCGTTTCTGCAAATAATCGAGGTTGCTTCGTCGTCTCGAAGTTCGCGCGCGACGTTGCTATTTCAGATATTAAAAACTGAATCCGAATCTCAATCGACTGAATCTCAATAATTTTTAATATTACGTTTTTTTAATATATTTTAATATATGTGTATCGTCGTTTCATTGATACCTCTGTATTTCTACTGCACACGCGCACGTGCGTCGCGAACACGGATCTTCAATTTTCCAGGTACACGAGCACGCGTGCACGTCTCGCGAGGGTGTGTAACTCGAAGATTCAATAAAGCAAACACGCGTTTACAGCGGCGATCGCGTGAATCGTCCGAAAAGGAACCCTTTGAAACGCCGCGGTCGGATTCACACGCGTCGGAGGCGCGTGTACACAGTGGGTTTGTGGGTTAGGCGGCGGTCACGCGGAATTATTCGGCCGGCGGAACGAAGCGCTAATGAATATTGATGCCCGGCAGGTTCGTTCTGTCCGGATGGCCGATGCATTAGCGTCGTTAACACTCGCCCGACGACGAAACGAAGAGAGCAGGGGGAAAAAAAGGAGAAACCCGACCGGAAAATATCGGGGATCGCTCCCTCGAAAGTCGATAAGATCTCACGAGCGAAGTCCCGCCATTTTCGTTGCCTCCTCAATGTTGTTAATATCCGAAAAACCTTGTTCCATTATCGGCGAATGCATTTTCGCCGACTTAAATTACAATATACACCGCGTGATCGGTAGTTAAGAATCGGTGTTATCGAAAGTTGGAAGTCGAGTAGCCGGCGGTGAGCTGCATTTACGCGGTATCTAATCAGCGGCGAGCTGAAATTAAACGCGAGTCTCCCTCCTGTGTGAGACCAATTGGCACGCTGCGAAACGATTTAACGCGATTAGACGTTGACCAGGGAATAACGGTGTCCATCAGCCGTCAAATTTCCTGACCAACGAGGCTCTCTTCGCAGGGGAGACTACTCGTGTCGGGTGATCGGTCACTCGATCGATTTCTCGCGTCGAGTTGCTCGTGAAAAATCTCCAAACGCACGGTGAAACGAAATAGAGAAAAGCAATTTGACGTATCGTTCGCAAGGAACGCGAGTAAACGTTCCCGGTTAAAGCGGAGTAACGAGCGGAGTAGAAAGCTGAAGGTAAATCGCAGCCGAACGATCGAAGCGGAATGTTTTCTTACTTTATCGATTACCTTTAAGGACAGCTTGGGAACTTTTTACTCTCGGCGAGCTGATACTTAACTTTTCCGACGGGACCTCCCTTCTCTCCCTCGATTCGTTGGGCGATTAAGCGCCCCGGAGAGAACGCTCGGCGAAGGCGCTTTTCACGAATCGTTCCTCGATTATTTCAAGTTTACTCAGCGAGATCGCTTCCTCGCTACCCGTTTCCACGGGAGAATCGAGCCACCAGTCGATCGCCGACGCTTCGATCTAACGCGCGCTGTCTGTTCATCTGTCGGGAAGAAACGAGCCAGGAATTCCCCGGATGAGCTTTGAATACTCGGCCAGTTTAATTCCGGACGAATGCCGGGGGAAGCCGAAACGAAAAGAGGCGACTCGAGAAAGCGAGGCAATTAAATGTTCTTGATCAAATTGTTCCAAGCCTTCTCAAACACGACGAAGACTTCTAACAGAGGATTCGAACGGTCAGAGTCGGAGTTTAATAAAGAAATGAGGTAGCTCCCGGAGATGTAATCTTTCAAACGCGATTGTCGATCGTTCTCTTCGCGATTTTTCGAATTTTGCCTACGAAATGTTGGTAAAAATACTGAATATTGACGTTTATCGAGGATTATGAATTGAACGAGTGAAACCTACAGCTCGAGAAATATTTCGAACCTCCAGTAGAGAAATCGGTACCGCGTCAGACGTTAAAACGTATTCTACTTGGTCTCTTCTAAAAGTACACTTTTTCAATCGGAACTCTTACGATCCTCAATGATGCGTTATTTTGCGAAATTTCTCAGGAAATTACCGAGAAAAAGGAACAACGACGAATGACGAGCAAGTTATCGATCAAAAGTTATCGATAAAATTGTAGCGTCCTGTGCTCCTCCGCCGGAACGAAGGATTCTCGGTGGTCGTCGAAGGAATCGCTCTATTACCAGGCCGGTTACACGCCGATCTATCGTGTCTGCGAGTGGCCATTAGTCACCGGGTAATATCACGTTGCCCGTAGTTGGAACTAGCATGGACTGGTCTCGGAGGAAAGAAAGAAGTCCTAATAAAACGGCGCGTTGGAAGAATCGCCGCTTCCTCGTTGCAAACGCTTCGCAAATTCCCTCGAAGCGTTCGTACGACGCTAATTACCAACTTTCGTTACGAGTCGACGCGCTCGCTCTCGACACGACGGACGATCGTCGACGTAGCCTGCTTCCGTGGAACACGTAGGAGCGCGAAGTCGTCGTAAAAGTCGAGGCAAAAGGGAAGCCGGATAATAATTGCGACTATCAATCAGGTTGGCCGAGAGAGTCTTGCAGCATCGATTAGGCTGCTCGCCTGCGTGTCATGCAGTGGCCAGCGTGGGCGATCTACGACCAGTTTCCAGGCAGTTTCGCGTTCGCCGTCGAAAGAAGGAGGAACAAAGAGGGAGAACGGATGGCTGGTGGCTGTTCGCTTTCCGTTCGCGATTTAACGGAGGGACGAGCTCTTATTCAGCGTGACGAGCGCGAAACGTCGTTTGACGTTAATTACCGGTACTCGGGAGGGCGAGTGATTACGAACGGACGAGATGAAGATAGCGAGAAGATTGGGATCTGAGCGAGGGGGAGATTATTTACGATTATTAATCAACCTCCGCGAACAGGAAGAGAGAGACGGTATCGATCGGAAATTCCTACCCCCGTGGCTTGCAATTTCTGCGTCTGATCAATGGAGAATCGGTCGTTACACGTACGCCTGGCTATCTGTGCTTCATTAGCTTCTGCGTGCTTAATGCGCCTGATAGCAAGAGGGACGGAAGAGGGGAGGAGGATGGAATCGTGGCGTTGAATCGCCGCGATGAGAAATCGTATCGACCCGCGCCTCGCCAAGGTTAGTCTCAGCCGCACCGAATCTTGCGGTGGAAGATCGTTCCTAATCTATTTCTGCTCCATAGGAAAAAGATACACGGCCTGATCGTAGAGTTTTATCAGAGCCTCGAGATCAAGATCGCGAGAGCGTTGTTTGGAACTTGAGCATCGGAAATATTTGTACAAAACTTACTTTCGGACAAAAAAATTACCGAGAACGAGATCAATCGTTGCACGTTGCCGCTGTTTCTCAAGAGACATCGGCGTCTCAATTTACGTCATTTCCACGAACGATTAAACATCGAAGCTTCGTTCGTTACCGAGGGCATGTTTCGC
Organism: Melipona quadrifasciata; assembly: GCA_001276565.1. Classification (NCBI taxonomy): domain Eukaryota; kingdom Metazoa; phylum Arthropoda; class Insecta; order Hymenoptera; family Apidae; genus Melipona; species Melipona quadrifasciata. The sequence continues at coordinate 348,831 of KQ435896.1, forward strand.
TTACCAGCCATGTACCTAGGGGGCCGAAAATCCATGATCATCGATCAGTCGAAGCCAAGCGATCAGCCTCAACCTCTTTCGCGTAACAAGAGCTGGATTAAACGAGGCGGACAGAAGGTATCATTTATGGTGTTTACGAGGTAATTGCCAGGCTGGTGGACCGAGCTAAGCGAGAAGAAGTCGAGATAGGTAATTAGAAATATTAATCAGCCGGGTTGGTTGTCTGCCTGCAGGCGGCAGAATTCACGGCGGAGAGCCGTTGGCTCGAGTTTGTCCACGTTCGGAGTGGTTTGCGTGCCTCTGGTTGTTCATTGTATGTATTCCCGCCTGGCGGAGGGAGGCATTCTCGCGCGATAAACCGGTAACCGCACGGCCGTTACACCGCGAACACCATGGCCACTTTGTCGTGGCGTGTCTACACCCCTCGGTAACCTTAAAGCCACGTTTACAAGTGTCGGCGGCTACGAGAGGATTCGCGCGGCCTGTCACGGTCGAGCGTCTGCCTCCGGCGCGAATTGATTCGACCGGTGTTCGAGAAACGACGCTGTTCGGATACTCTGTCTCGGTTGCTTCCTCGGTTCTCATCTGCCGACCGTGAAAATCGTAATCGATCGAGTTTTTTACGCTCACCGATCGATTCCTCTGGAAACTCTTCGAGTTTCGTCGTGTTCTTTCCATTGGTCGGACGAAATTTTTTTTGGTACATTTCGTTTTATTAATCTGGTGTAAAATGCGTGTTAATTGAATTTAACGATGCTTTCGTCAGTAGCCTCAGTTGCTGAATTGTTCAGTATCTTGCCTCGATTATTATTTTTACTCTGTTCTCAACAAATGGATGTGTAAACAGATAAAAAGTATAGAACAGTTTATTATTCGAGTATTTGCATGATAAATAGTGCACAATACACGATATATACAGTAGCGTACAATAGTATTTCCATTCCTTCTCGACACGCTTTCATTCTCGCGCGTACAGTCCTATTCTACTTGGAACTGTTTAACGCGGCATTCTTTTATTCTCACTGTTGTACCACACGATCATCTCACGAGAGAGAAAGAGAAAGAGAGTATGGGAGAGAAGATGGAACGTAGCGAGACGAACAACACGAGATACACAGCGTTTAATATTAATTCGAAGAGTTTTACCTGTAAGGAGAAGCTAGAAAGGACGCGAAATGATCTATGTACCAGCGAGACGTTGAGCATTATTACGACGGCGTCGGCAATTTCTTCCCGTCGGTTTCTAGATCGATCTGGCCCGTTAATGCGAAGGCAGATTTATCGCGGCGCGCATCGCACTTGTCGAAGCCGAGCAGATGAGAAATTGCCCGCGACCAATGAAAATCAGAACGCGCGAGTACGTAACTCACCGCGGCGAAGCCTCTCCTTCTCTCTTTCTCTTTTCTTTCTTTCTTTTTCTTTTTTTATTTCTCTGTTTCTCTGTCGGTGATGCATGGCGAAGTGGACCTTAACGAGGGACAAGTCGACACGACGAGATATCTGTCGAGAAACGTTTCGTGTGCAGGCGAACCCGTACCGAACTCGTACCGATCGATCTTCGTTTTCTCGGACTCGCGAAACGTCTCTCCTTTCTTCTCGCTCGCGGTGCACAGCTTTCGCGCGGACGCCTGGCCCAGGAAGGGAAAGTGACGGAGCAGCGAGATCCACTCCCTCGGGTGGAAAAACCGCGACGTCTTGTCGCACGTCGGACCGATGATCGGCCACTCGCGCGAATATGAATGGACATTGGGGAGAACCACACGTAGGCGTGCAGCACACGCACCGACGTAACCGTAATTCCCCCCCTGGTGGCGGAATCGTTGATCCTACCGGATGATAACGACGATCCCGTTAGAGCAGCGAGCGTGTCGCTGCAAAATATCCTGCCGTTGTTACACGATTACTTTACAACCGCGCCGATCTCGGCCTCTCCCCTCTTCCTCTGCTTTCGTTCGCTCCTTTATTTCTCGCCTGCCCCCCTCCCCCCTCTTGGTTTGGTCTCCTCTCGCAGAGGAGAGAAGCTTCATTATCATAAGGTAGCCGTGCCGGGGAGAATCGTGAAGCGTCTGAATTATTTCACGCCCGACACCGTACCCCTTTAAATCTCTCCTTCCGCCCGGCTGAGAAATCGTCTTACTCGCAAGGCGGTCGCCGTTTCGTTCGCGGTAAATAATACACCAACGGCCGGCCGTCGTTGTCTTTTGAAAAACAATCAATTGTCCCGAACGGCGAGAGAAATAATTTTGAGAGACGGGGGACCTATAGGCGCGAAAGCCTGCGTCCCCTTGTAACGAGTCTCGTTTGCAACGATGAAAAAGGCGATTCGTTCCCCCACTCACGTTCTTCACCTTCGGCCGGCCGGCTGGTTATGTTAATTCCATATCATCTGCGCTCGTGTCCCGGCGCGTTCCTCCTGTCTATCATTTTCTAATCGATCCCCCGTGAAGATCTCGCGGGTCGAGACGGCGTGTCGAGTCGAGTCGAGGCGAGTCAAGAGCCTCCGTGCGACGGAGAAAAAGCAGGAAATTAACGTGGAAAAATTGTAGCGGGCGGGGGGCGGGTTTTCGAGCGACAGGTACGCGCAATGGGAACGGCTGAATAATTCAAGAAGCCACCGAAAGATTAATGGCTGCTGGAACGAGCCGAGGGGATTTCGCTGATGTAACGATAGAGAAGAAACGCGAGGTCGTTCGTTTCCGCGAGTGTTGCTCGCGTTCTTAATGACGGGCAGCGTGGGGGAGGGGGAGGGGGGACGCGTAACAAAAACGTGACACGCGGCCACAGTTTCGCTCGTCTTTCTTTTGCCTTTTTCCGTGGAATCGCGGAGGCTGCCGGCGAGCCCTGATTGGCGCGGCGGCCACGTCCTCGTGGTGATCTCGGCGACCTTGAAGCCGTGGCTACCATAACATCGGCGAACAACCTCTGGCAGCCTGGCCTCACCTCTCATCCCTCCGCTCTCCTTCTTTCTTCTTCTTGTCAGGCCTCTTCTCTGGATCTCAGAGGAGGCCTCCGCCGCGTCGATATTACGCGTCGTTCACAACGGAATCCTCGCGGCAATACTCGCGAGGGAAAAAAGGTAAGAATGTTGGAAGACTTTGGCGGTCAGGGGAAGTCAAAACATTTTGGAAAAAATTCGAATTTTGCTCGTGGGTCGAGGGACGCTATCTCTCTGTTCGACGACGTGAAATGTTTGATCACGGTCTGCGAGTTGACAGCTCAAAGTCTCGAGCTGAAGCACTAAACGGTGGCTTCGATCAACGCAGCAACTGCTTCCGAGGGAGGAGGAGGAATTCCTGAGATTAGAGGAGGAAGGAAAGAAAGGAATTCTAGTTGCGAAGGACGCGGCGAACGTACCGGGAAAGAAAGCAACAAATACCAGAAAAGGAATTCCAGAGGAAGAAGAGAGCGCCGAGTAATGAAAGAAAAAGAAACGGACGAGAGACACGCACAGATATATACACATACACGCTTTAAGAATAAAAATATTTCCAGCAACGGAGGAGCAGTAAGAGTACAAGTATTTTAGAAGTCGACTTCTAAAAAAGAAGAACAACAGAAATCGCAGAACGAAGGAAAACAATCGAGAGATCGCGTTCGAGAGATCGAAACGTGGCAAAGTGAGTACTGTCGGGTCGTCGTCGATGCGTTATAAAAATATGACAGTTCGCGGTGTGTGCGCGAAGTGTGCACAACCTGTGGCGCGTATAATTGATCGATCGTGACACACCAGACAGGGGAGAACGAAGTGGCCTGCTCTTTCTCGCGCTCTCGAAGCGACGACCGACGCACACTCGACTCCGAGTCAAAGTCAGTCGACTGCGATCGAACTCGCGTCGGTTCTTTTCTTATTGCGGCGGGCGCATGCACCGGGGCCGAGGTGCCGGAAAAAATGCCGTCGCTGGGGCCGCGACGAGTGCCACAGAGAGGAACGCATAGCACGCTCGATAAACCCTCTGAGGAGAGCCCGAAAGAGAGCAAAGCGAAGAAGAACAAACACACGATCGGCCGGGCGGAGCGTGCAAAACGCCGCGCCAGTCGAAGTGGGTTAACGCGTAAAACGCTCGAGATGCGGCCGAAGAAAGTCGTAACTCAAAGGTGATCCGGCCTCTCGTTATTATTCACGACGGAGAATTGGGTCAGGGAGTCTCTCGATCGATTACGTTCGATCGTTCTCGAAGCGGCATTCGTGGGATCGTCCTCTGAAATTCTCCTGAAACGTTGCTCCTTGCAACGTTGAACCGATCCCCAAGAGGAATCTCTTCCGTCTTCTTTTTTTTCTTTTCTCAAGTTTTCTTGCCATTTGCATAGACGAGGCCGCGTATGTGGGTCAGTGGAGACGTAGAAACTTGTGTAATCGAGACCTTATCGAGAGTAAACACGGGAAAGCTTAGATCGTACTACCGCGAAGATAAGGGAGGTCGCGCGCGTACGTGCCGAGTCTCGACGGAGAGTTCATTCATTCTTTATTCGACGAAGACAGATCCCGTAATTGACCGAGAACGGAGGCTTTGACCAACGATTAAACGAGCACGAGCTTTATCGGCTCGTTGCTAAGTTCGAGAAACGATCTGGATCGATCGGGGGAAGCTTGGCCGTGGAAAACGATTAAAAACGATCTCTCGTTACCTTGTCCCCTCGATTTATAAACGCGTCAATTTCTCGAAATTTCCTACAATAATTTCCCAATTGAAAAAATTTATCGCAAAGATAAAAAAAAAAAAAAAAGAAAAAAGATTGAACAAAAATTGAAAGAGAAATTTCCTCGATTTTCGAGTCTACGCGAAGCTATCGAGTGTTTAGTACGGTCCGGGAGATCGCTCGAACGGGCCATAAGATTCGCTCGGACAAATAATCTCTCGACCCTGCGAAACGTTCGAGAGCTATTCTCGATCGACCACAGCCAGGCTGTTCAAGATCAGGCTGTTCACCTCGTCGCGTCGTCTCGAAGGTCAGGACAGAATGGAAAACGAAAAGATTACGGTCTCTCGTCTAGCTTCGTTCGCGACACGGCCTCGAACACTTCAGCTTCGGTACTTCGGCTCTCCGCCGATCAACCAGCCACCCACTTTAAACCGCCACCCACGTGGGTGTGCGTAAAAGCAAGGCACACAGTGTTCCTCGACGTTTGAGTTTCTTCTCTTGGGTCCCTCCTGTCGTTCGATGGGAATACGCGTTGCGATAGCGGGCATGAAAAATGCGCATTGTCGGACGTCGATCATCTGGTTTCTATTTGGAAATAAAATCTGATAAATCGCTCTTTCGATTCGCCGTGACACAGGCGATTATTTGCGGTAAGGAGTTTGTAGTTTTGTCGTTGAAAGTGATTTTAGCGGGGGTAACCCAGAAAGTCGGGCCTGTTCAGGTGCAACGCTGATGCAACGAAAATTAACGATTGGTTGATTTGGGTCACGTGATTCGCGAGGGGGCGTGGAGTAGACCTCGAGTAGGAGTGGCGTTGTCTGGTACTGAACGATCGCGCTTGTAATTTGTTTTGTGTCGATTCAAATGTTTGCATATCGATAAAATTTTATGGCAAAAAAGTCGTTTTCATTTCCTAATCGAAACAGTTGCTTCTGGGCTTTTGAGTAAGACGAATCGTACTAGGGTACAAGTCATGCAGTTTTTTTTTCTTTTTCTTTTTAATGAAACCGTAGTCGAAATTGCTCGCGAATTATTTTCGGAAACACGTTCGCGAAATGAGCAGCACTGCCAATGTTAAAATCCCAAGCGGCAGTAACGTGCACACGCGTACAAACAGCGGCCGCGATAACGTTCATCGTGGAAAAACTGCTGCTCGACTTTACGATGAGCGATAACGAGGCGCACGATAATATGCGCCTCGACAACGAAACAGAAGTCACGAACGCGTTTTTCTTCGTGCAATTCGCCTTTGTCGCCCGCGGGAGCTTCGGCTCTCCGGTTGGCAACAACGCAGCGCGTTGCTCTCTCCAGTCGACGTACAAATTAAAATTCACGCGCGAGTCATCCACGCCTGCCAATTGTCCTCTCGCCGATCATCCTCCGATGAAAACAATAACCGAGGATATTCGTTTTCGGACTTTAATTACCGCCGAGTGTTTCGATCGAACAATGGAACAACGCGACGAATGCAACCCGGCCGATGAAAAACAAATTGCACTCCGCGAGCCATCGGATTGGCATGCAATTACGCCGGAAAGACAGGTCGGTGGACAATGTCTCATAACTCAGTGGCGACTTCCTTATGACTCCATTGTGCCGCGTCCTTGCGCGATGGACGACGCTCGGCTCCACCGAGCGCAGGAGAAAGGATGGCTCTCGATGATGTGTGTCTTGCCTCCTTTGAGGGCCGATCCTCCCTCGAGCTTGGTGTTTACACGTGTCGGCACAGCCAGAAAGGGACTCGTTCTCCTCCGTGCAAACGACCGTGCATTACCAGTCGGAGTATCAGACGGGTTACAGAGGCGCGTGGGTCGCGCGAAGGGAGCCTTTTCCCGCTTGCGACCACGCTGGAATATCTTGTACGTACGTACGTGGCCTGGTCGGTCGGTGCACGTGGGTGTCGTGCCCACCTTCCTCTGGTCGACGTGGTCCTCTCACGTGGTACTCTCCTCCGACCAGCTGCCTCGATGAATTCCACACCGCGGTCAACTTCGAGGAATCTTCGAGAAAGAGCTGCGTGGCGTGTTGAAATTTTCCCGGATTAATTAAGGACTCGACCGTCCTTTCTCGGGGGACGTCATACTTAAATCCAGCCAATAGCTCGGATTAGCTGACAATCGTAACGAACGTGCTTGGTGTTGTACAATGCGATGTGTAATGGTACAATATCTAGACAGACGCCTAGAGTGACAGCTATAATAACGACAAACTCATATAAACTGTTACTCGTTTTAACAAACCGCAGTGCGCGTTGATTGCTCTAAATTTAAACGATATCACACGTTAGAAAGATATAGTCGGCAAAATTTCCATTTGAATGATTATTTCCAATGCTATGTCATTTTATTTGAAGTGATAACAGAATTTTTCGAACTTGGAATCGATACACTTTGCATTTCAGGGACGTTTGAGAACTCGAAGGATACAAATGGCTTGAGAAATCAGACGACAGACGATAAATTCACCATTTATCTGCGTAAATGTAAAAGTTGAAACGCGATATTCATTAAACCCGCTGACTTAATATCCAGCTTGACAAACAAGTTCCACGATAGAAGGTTAGTCCAGTGGAGGACAATCATTTAATACAAATGGTTAAATTAATAACGAGCGAGGAACGCGATTCGCGAAAAAAAGAACAAATTTCAATAATCCCCGGGTTAAAAAGTTAATTGCGTTTGAAAATGTACGTAGGAAGATACACTCGAGCCTGGCATAATACCTGGCTGAAAATTGCATTGCACGGACTGCTAGTCGCGTACTGTACCACGGGTACCATGTTATTAACAGGGCAAAATTTCATTCGACCAGTAACGCTGTTATAAGAGCTTTATAGAATTTTCTGGTTACTGCAAACGAAGTTGATCACATTATACGCGCGAGTTTCGACGATATTATACACGAATCTTGGCGCAGCGTGAGTTACTCGACGCGGTTATCCGCGTTACGTTTTATACGGTACGAAAGGATGAAAAATGGCTAAAAGCACCGAGATAAGAGATGGCTTGCCACGACGAACAACGTCGTTTGATATTCGCACGTGCAGACTTACGCTCGAACGATCCCCGGTAAACTCCGCCTGATCCTGATTACTCGGTTATTGGTGTTATCGTAATTTCCGTTCCTTCGAAGGCCGATTGTTAGAGCGTCCGCCAAGACGCTAATAACGCATTACCTTCTCTTTCATTGGCAGCGCGGCGAGTTATCCAAGAACCGGTTGTTACATCAATCCACAGTGACAGCCGATTCAAAAGCGGAACACGGCGCAGTTGAAATTGCTCGATCCGCAGGAATCGAACCCCACGCGCCGATGAATTTCGGTCAAATGACTTTCAGATTTCAGCGAGTTCGCCGTTGGAGAAATATTCCGGAAAGGTGAACTTTTCGGGCACACGGCGAAAATATTTTGAATATTTGAACGAGCCGTTCGAGCAACTCATAAGTGAATCGATCAGTCTCTTTGAATATTAAAGCGAAACTGTGTGTCTGTACGGGGAAGCTACTCCAGAAATAATATTTCTCGATCGCACACGAACGTCAAAGTAATGCTTGAAGCAGATCAATTTTTCCTGCCAGCCGATCGCAACGAAATATCAGAATACAGAGTACAATATACGTAAAGTTTCGTGACGCAGATTGCTTGGAACGACAAGATTAAAGTTAATTCACAGCCGTTCGAGCAACCTATAAATTGCATAATATTTCTAAGAAGAAGAAGAAAAAAAAAAAGTGATGGATGGAGTGACAGAACGAAGTGTAAACAATATTTCAAGCGAATTAATTTTTTCCCACCGATCGATTACAGAAAAATATCAGAGCTCAAAGTGCGATACGCGCAAAGTTCTTTTGTCTTTAGCTCGTTTCGTGACGCAGACCGCTCGGAACGGAAAAATTTAAAGTTAATTCATAGTCGTTCGATCGACAGTCGTTGAGGCAACCTATAAATTGCATTTCCAAGGAGAAGAAGATAGACGGCGAAAGAAACTGGAATTATCGAGGACAGAGCGTACGAGCGAAATATTCACGCACGGGGGAACGACGAACTCGAGAGCCGAGAGCCGAACCAATTTCTCGTCCGCAAGTTCATAACTCTTGCCGCCAAGCACAAGGTCCGATTGGTTACGCAAGCACAGCGGGCGCTCGGTCCGCATCGCCGCGACTGCAGGAAACTCCTGCTGCAGTTTATAGTCCGGTCCCCACTCTCTCGAGCCTCTCTCGACGACGTTCCAACGTTCCGGCCTCTCTTCCTCCTCGGCGTACGCGTCGCGAACGCACCGAGTGACAATATTTGCGGGAATTGCCGAGATAACGATAGAGAGAAACTCGGCAGCGGTCCTCGAAGCGGCCAGAATCGGGGGACGGTGCTGTTCCACGTCGAAGGTTCATCCTTCGTGGACCGACGAACGCGTTGAAAGATCGACGCGATTGCGCGATTGAAGGAGCATTTTATCGACATCGGGATCCAAACAATCAGATTTCTGGAAGGCTGACTGTTTCATGCGCCACCAAATGTCGAAGGAGTCTGAAAATGGGAAAATTGTAAATTTTAATTTTGTCAATAAGTTTTTTTAATTATTCGAGCCTGTAGGGATTTAGAGTTGAGCATGTACATACGTTGTCGCACGATAGTCTAAGGGGGGGGGGCCGATACTAGCTACATTACGCGTGTTCGTTCCACTAATTATAAGCCGGTAGGGAGCGTGTAACAGACTTGGCTACGAGAAAAATTACACGAATCTATATCAAAAATGCGCAAGTCTTTGTAAATCTACTAAATTTCGAGATCTGTCAGAGAAGTTACAGAGTTTTAACATCGGTTCACGCCAACGTCAATTTCCTTAAATCTGACGAGAAGCTTCTGGAAACGAAGACTCGGAGATCGTACGTGATACATTCTAGAGTTCGCAGCGGGGGTGAAAAATTGGCGACAAACACTGGCCGCGATGCGATGGAGCAGTATATAGGGAAAGTTCGCGCAAAAACTGTCCTTTGCAACGATCGATCGTTTTCTCGCGAAAAACGGAGCCAGCGGCGGAGTCGCCAGCCGGAGAACGGGTTCAGCCGCCTCGCCGGCCACGGAGCTCTGCTACAATTTCTGATTCCCTCGCGAGGAGCACGACGAGGAGGAGATACACAGCCGCGCGATCTGCATTCACGACGAACTGATCCACGACAAAGAGGTCGTTGGAGCGAGGAGGGCCGCCGCCGTGTGTACCAGGGGAACGGGCACATGCGACACACGGACTAGCTTCTTGTTCCGCGCGATCTCCGCACGGTCGGCCAGTTGCGGTACGCGCATACGTGCAAGCGCACGTTCGTCGCGTGAGAGGTTCTCGAGGCTACGGGCATTTCCGTGGCACCGGAAAATTGCCAGTTCCAAGTAACCGCGTGTATGTGTGCGTGTGCTTGCGCGCGCGCGCGCGCGTGTGTGTGGCCACTTTGTCGTTTCGTCGTTCCCCTTTGAAAATCTCCGACGCGTCGTGCTCGTGGTTTTCTTCGATGCGACATCGACTTGTTACGTCACGCGAGTGACTGTTGACGCAGTACTTGTGAACTATTAATCCTCCCTCCCTGTTGATGGAAAAAAATCATCCCCCCCCCCTTCGCACACCCCCTTCGTTTCGAATCGAATTACGCCTGTTCGAAACTTCGTTTCCACGCTGCTCACGGCAGGCTCGTTTGCTTTCACGAGCTTTCGCGGTAATCGAATTACCGTGCTTGAAAAGAGACACCGCCGATGAAGAGAGAGGGGGGAGCGTGATGGCGGTTCAAATCGAACGCACATTCCGGAGGAGCTTTCAATTCGATTAAATCGATCCACCGGTCGACCTCTGAATCTGCTGCGTCGTTGGCATCGCCAAGTCCCTCTCGTAAATAAAAAGCGATCCGATTTTATTTATTTTACCGTGAACCTCGGACTCTGTCCGAGCGTTGCGAGGACTAAAAGAGGCTGCCAACTTGTCCGCGAGGCTCTGCGATATCTGTACGTGCGAGATGGTTCGGTACGGATCTATCTCCCGGAGCGATGAATAAATATTTACCAGGAATATCGTCGTGTGCTCGAGAGAGCGAGCTCTGGCGAAGCGGATCGCGGCGCGCCACGAGTTCTCTCCGCTGCTCGCCAGTCGTGGCACGCGGGTACATGCGAGAGCACGTAGTCCGCGCAGTTCCGCCTCCCCGTGCTCGCTCGAGATTTCGCGTGTTTCTCGCGCGCGCTCAGGCCAAAACGTCCCGCCGATCGTTTCGTCGTTCGGTATCGGGAGTTCAGCGACGAGTCACTCCGACGAAGCAAAGTCGCGCTTTGTTCCTTCTCTCATCTTCCTCCCCTGACGAGAGCCATTGTCGAGGAAGGATTCGAATTTCCGATAAGATGCACGTTGTCGAAAGTGGCGTGGATTCGCGTGCCGACCGATCGATTCGAGATCGGCTTGGTCACTTCTGAAGCACCGCTGTCGCAATCTGCCTGACTAATTTCGCGTCTCGCGAGATCTGCGCTTCGGCTTGTTGTCGGCCTTGATCGGTCTTGATCTTGAATTGAGCGTGATCGAGCTGTTCAACATCGGACGACTCGTTCATTCCACGTCGAACGTTGATTTCATACACACGGTGTTAAAGAGCAGCCTGTAAGAAAGTATCGAGTCGAGTACAATAGTCGACGTTTGCAGGTTCTATATTCCAGAACGAATTTCTTCTCGACACCTCGTCGATCGTCTCGAATCAAACACATTTTCAACATCTACCACTGACGTTAAAATCCTCAAGACTGATCGGTTCGAACGATTATGCGATTTCTGAGAAGTGCATCTCGCAACTCCCGTATATTGCAGGTTGTTTCAAACTCTACTTCAAACGTGATCGCGATAAACCGTGCCACATGCAACATACCCGAAGCACACAAGTTTCCACAAGTTTCTGCAAACTTTCGCAAAGCTGCGCACGCGTCGCATACACGCGTCGCGTGACGTTCCTAGAAAATTTCTAGAAAATTTTAGAGACCTCGTACCGTGGCGAGCACTCGTTTGCACGACAGTTCTCGCCTCTTTGTCGAAATTACCAATTCCAGCGTTGAAATAGCTGAGGCAGATGCGCGCGTTTCACGAAGACGCGGAGGCGAAGGTTCGTACGTCGAGGAAACGCTTGACTCTCCTTTCAGCGGCAGGCAGCGTACCGTGCTGTACATGCACTTCCACCGGTTTAAATGTTTATTCACCGCACGACGCGTGCAGATGCTCGCGGCGCGCGTGTTACGAAACCGGGCGCGATTGTTCCTCGCGGCGGCGCGGCGGGGCCCGCGTCGATTTCGCAACGGATCGACGACAGCGGAATGAACGTTGTGCCGCTGTGTTGCCTCGTTAAAAAGACCTTGGCGATATTGTTTTATCGGAGGGAAACGTGGGTGCCCGCGGTGCGGCGCGATAACGTCGTGAGAAACGGGTTACAGCACGCAAGGCGCGCTCGCGCGCGCGCGCGCAGGTGAAGCCAGCGTAGTATCGCGGAACGATCTGAAGCCGACCGATCTGTTTGTTTGCTGACTCTCAGAGAGAGAGAGAGAGGGGGGGAGGGAGGGAGACAAAGCAAAAAAGAGAGAGAAGAGGAGACCGCGCGTCGACCCGGGTAACCTGAATTTCTTGCAGAGACGGGACAAAGCCGTTGTCACCGAGAACAAACGGCGTCCAACGGTTAAATTAGAACCGTACACGAGATCTCGCGAGCTTTTCAACCCGCCGGTGCAATCTCGATCTTGGCCGAGCGAGAGGTCGTTTATCCTCCCTCGAGCTATGTCCGGCTTCGTTCTCACGTGGATCCTCCTGCGCGTCTCACGTGTACACGCCGGCCGTTGGAAGACGACCGATCGAGAGACCGATCGAGAGTTCTTGTCGTTGGATATCGGACATTCGCACTGATCTTTTTCTTTTTCTTTTTTTGTCGAGTGGGATGTAAAATTCGAATTTGGAGCTGGTATCTTTGGAAACGTGCTTCATCTCGATCGTTAGGGGAAAATCGAGAAACGTAATTCGCATCGTGTTGTCAACTAGTTCGAAATCGAGAAACGATAATTTGACTATAAAATCCAGCAGAAATCGTAGTCAACTGTAGAGGAAATAGCGAATTTTCAGAAAAGTCTCCGAAGTATCGAACCAACTCACGTTGTATCAAAAGGTGAACGTTTCCTTCGAACGGTTGCCGTGACAAATGGAAATTCCGCCAAACGATCTACCGTCCGAACGAAACTAAAAAATTGAAAAAAGGAAGCAGCTCCTCCGCTACGGAGCAACGTTGTCTGGCCAGGGCTGGAAGTTCTCCCTTAAAGCGCGCCGGCTAGTCAGAAATTCCACGGATTCCCGGACAGATTTCTTTCCTTCGTTCTCGCAGCAACGCGGCTTAGTTCGGATCGTTCGCTCGCCCGTGCTCGGTGCGAACGGATCGTCGAATTTACGAGACGGATTAACGAATTAATCGGGGAAAATACGTGCTAAGCGGACCGGATAAGAATCTGCAAACCGGAGAATCGGTTGGCTCGCGCTCGTGAGAACTCGGCGATCGCGCCGATTTCTCCGATGTCGTTGGGAAACCATACACGTTTTACTACACGTCCCCCCTCCTTCTCCCTCGGTATCAATGACTGGCCGATCGAAATCCAGTACCAGCGTGAAACACGAGATGCCACGGACGGAAGTTACCGGTCG